>CAJOBZ010000004.1:8235000-8567500 GCA_905332375.1 Pieris macdunnoughi | reverse complement strand
ATGTATTTATTTCTAGCTATTGAGTTTGTAATTTCAAAATATTCAGCAAAAATCCTAGTTATTTTTAATATTTCATAAAGATGTTTTATCTAAACATACAAATCTTTTTTTGAAGTTATACTTCTTTAGGCGCGTTATGAAAAATTTATGATAGTGAAATGTTACGATGCGTGCGCACCGTGACACAAAATTAACAGAATGAAGTTGCCCACGGAAGATGCTACGGCATTGGACATAATTTAAAAACAACATTCTAATAATAATAGAATTTATGTTACACTTAATGTAAGAGAATAATAATAAATATTTATTTATTTAATTTTTCAAATGTAAACCGAACTTTATTGACTATAATGACTCCATTTCCAGTCTTTAATTATTTAATAGCAATTAATTATTTGCATGCAATCAAAAACTATTTTTAATAATGCCAAAGAAGTATAACTTCTTACGCGCGTACATAAGTACACGCACCCTTTTTAAATTCTATTTTTACGTTGTTACAAACTCATGTGTAGTGCTGGTGTACTGTAGATAGATTAGTACTGGAGTTGTAAATTATGATTACACAGCACATAAACACAAAGGTTGGCACTAAAGCAAGGCATGGCGTTTACTAACACGTTACATTTTTGAGTCAATTTTTATTTTTGCAGCCTATTTTCTCATTTATAGGTTGCATTTTCCTACATAAATTCCCAAGCATTGAGCGGGGACAACAGTGAGACTGCTCCTGTGGGTATAATGTTTTCTTTTTCTATAAATGCATTTATCATCGGTGATTGTCGGATTTAGATAATAATGATATATAATTGCTGAAGTGTTTTATAAATTTCATTACCGGGGTCTAAAGACAACTCAGGTCAGCTCTGCTTTTGCTTTATGACAATCGTGCTAGCGTCACTCGTAAATAATATCAGTGTTGCTAATTAATTGTTGTCTATGTCTGCATGTGTGTTGCACTAGAAAATTATAATAGTTAATCAAAATAGATGTTGATAGATATGTTTTTTAAATAGAATATATACTTTTGTAAACGTAAAAAAATTATAAATTACATTGAACTGATGATATGGCCATTTCGTAATTGTAGATAGAGTTTGGCTAATGAAAGAAGATAATTGAATTATTTGAAAACTTTTGGATGGCACAGAATGTCATTGAATTTCTTAAGTTAGTATGATTTAATGCCGTGATACTTCATGCAATTACTCATTTTTATTTCTATTATATATTTTTTCCGAATAGTTAACAGGTATAATAGCCTAAACTTCGTTTTATTTGATAGAATATTTCGTTTCTTTCGCAGGATTTGATTATTTCGAATAAAGTTGTGTTTTATAATAAATATAGTTTTAGTTTTCCATGCAATGCTAGTCGTTTTAAGTATCAATAGTAAAAGACTAAATACGTATAGTATTTAATTTAAAAATACAGTTACTATCAAAATAAAAAATAATAAAATAAAATCAAGTATCAAGTAAGTTTAATCCACAAAATATATCAAACTTTTAGGGATACCATACTAACATTTTTTTAATTTGCCGCGCTTTTTCGTCATCTTCTTTCATTAGCCAGACTCTATACAAAGCTTTAAATCCTAAACTGTCAAGGGTTCTCTCAAGGTTAGTTATTGTTTTAATAATTGGAGTCGGAGAGTTTATACTTAATGAAAGATCCGAAATTCTATAGAAAATTTTAGTACACGTTTTCGTCACTAAACTGCTATTTTACGTTCGTGTGTTGATGGCTCTGTTTAGTTAATCAAAACAAGGAGTCCGAGCAAGAGATGGTCCAGTGTGAGGTCAGGTTCGGTTTCACGGCAGCTGCACCAAGACTCTACTGGATCCGTCGTAGTCCCAGATGAAGGTAATTTTAGAAGTGTAATTTAAATCTTTTTTTTATTTTGATTGCCTGTAAAATGAGTCTAAATAGACTTAGCTATGTCCGCAATTTTCCCAAAAATATCGGTTTCGGGTGGAATTTTATAAATTAATTTTCTTTTCTATTTATGTTTAAAATCTCATAAATAATAAATTGTTTATCTCATATTGATATAAAGAAAAGATTATTTCTAAAGCGATTCTTTCTTTGTTCATGAAATAATTTTAAAATGTGTTTCTTTTACAGAGTCCGTGTTGGAAATTGAGGAGCCGACATTAATGGACGATATAGTAGCCGCTGTCGTCGATTTCTTCCAAGTTCTTGTTAGGTTAGTTAATTGATTATTCAAAGGTCTCGTACGAAAATAGATTTTTATTGATAAATCTGAGTTTTCATGAATTTCAATGATGAAGAATGTTTAAAGCTCTTCTGTAATCATCACTTTCGCGCCAAAAAGTAGTGTTAATATCGTAACGTTTCAATACCCTTGTAATAATAATATTAAAAAATGGTCTGCCGAAATGTCTAGTAAAGTAAAAAAAAATATGTATATTCGTTAACATCAGTTTAATGTAAATGTGTGCCTGCGTGAAACCAAAGAGAATAATATGTCATAGAGTTTATGCGGAATGAGTTCACGTCGCAGCAGTGCTAACCTTTATCATATGGTGACAACACGCTTATGCCTTACAGTTAGATACGTAATATGTAATATAACTTCCGAAGAAATGACGCGTAGCAAATATGAATTATATTAGTTCGCATAACGACGGTTCTCTTTCCGCACAGACTCGAGATATGATATTAAGAAGCGAATGAATCTCACTCCTGCATGTCAAAATCCAATACAATTTTGACGTACGGTTTATAGACTTAGGGCCGGTTTTTTGATCCGTAGTTAACGCAACTATTGGTTAAATACCCTAACTATTAGTTAAATATCAGCAAAATGCATTTTTTGATCCGTGGTTAGAGTAACTAATGGTCAAATATCTAACAATTAGTCAAAAAGTTAACTACTCAGTATCGGAGGGTTAACAAGATGGCCGCTGGTTATTTAATATAGTAACAGCTGTTTGTCACAGAAATCAAGCTGCGATACGTTTATTACTATCTAGTGATGAATTGAAAAACGCATTTACGATTTAACTACTGGTTAGTCATTTAACTATAGTTAGTGTAACAAATGGTTATATCATTTTTAACTACGGATCTAAAAACTGGCCCTTAGCGCTAAACGGCAGAGTGTATTTTATTAAAGGTATTTCCACATTAGCGGTTAGGCAAGTACCACTCTTAATGCATTACAATAATGCCCACAATTGCATATTGCAGGTCTTCCTATATAGCAACAACAATAACAATGATGGCGTGGAGTATTATGTTCCATTCGTGGCTGACATTCGTGTTTTTAATGTGGGCAAATATAGTCTGGCTTTGCCAGGACCAGAGGTCCTTTATGCTGAAAACCAGTCCAGTTCTGGTGATATACGCCATGCTGTTACTTCTAGCTCAGTATATTTACGGAATGGATTTGACTGATAGTGAGCTACCGTCTAATATTACGGTTAGTATAAATTTAAATATTCACGAAATTTATAGAAGGCATAGAATAGTGTGTAAATACTTATACTACTACTTATAGATTTTGAATATCTTTGAATTGAAATACTAGCCCTAAACTTACCCTAATGTTAGTATTACACGCAACCGATAGATAAAAATTACTCGTTTATAAAATAGTAAGTTTGAGTTTTGGCTTGCTGGAAAAGGTGACTTCGGTACATTATTTTTTTAAATCATAGTATGGCTTATTGTCAAGTACTAGGCTGTTTATATTGAAGTAGGTTTGCTACTAAACAAATGAACCGGTTTTTGCCACCTATATATAGAGTGTCACCTAGAGTGACCAAAAAGTGTAATTATTTTGCATCATATTACCTTTTCCTACAAAAATTTCTTCCTACTTAAATGAAATAGCTTACACTTGTTAATTCATATTTAAATCTTCATATTGCAGGAGGTGAATCTCATCCAAATAGGCCTTGGCAGAGTGGACGGTGAACCGTGTGTGCCACTTTTGATAAAATCGATCTTCACCTGCATGTTTTGGGTGACCCTGCGCCAGCGCATACAAGAGATCCGACAGAGGAGACAGTCCTCAGCCATTACGGATATCGCTGCACCATTACAACTTACTGTATCTACTGCTGCTAGTGGTAATGTGAATTTAATAAAATGGTTTTAAAAATATTTTTCGGCAAGTGTAAAACCAGAATTTTTAACGTTACCTCGAGGGTACTTATAAATTCTAAGATATAATTATTTTTAACAAAATAAACTCTTAAAAACATTTTTTACTATTATACCTTCAATAAAAATCCGTTTATTTATAAACTAAACAATTTGATTTTGATGAATGACCCTATGCCTTAAGAGTAATGTTTTATTTTATTGTTATCAGCTCTATTCCCTCATCAATTAATGGAATTATATATGTCTTAAATATTTACAGTACTAGGGTACTTTCTCTCCAGAATACTCCTGTGTAACTTTTAAATATATTTTTGGACGTGTACACGTTAACGACCTAAAAAATATTTAATTTTGCCGTCAAATTAATCAATATTTATATAACAGGTCTTGCAAATGGTAAACATTGAGTTAAAAGTTTTATAAAGAATAAAATTTTCATTTACACACAAAGTCAATTTTTTTACATAACTTTACACGAATCTTTATAATCACATTTTTCTTTTTAATGCAATTCGATTACGGAATCCGTTTCAAACTTCTCTTTAAAATTAGAATAAATCTACAAAGCTTTCCCTTTTTCCTCTTTACCTTGAATCATATCACAAAATCATCATGATACTGCACCTTCTCTATAGCAATAAAAAATATGTCTGAAAGAAGAACTATGCAACTCTACCTGTAGCGATGCTGAAGAATTGCTATAAGAAGTAACAGAGCTTAATGTTTTATCTTTTCCAGCACTTGAAGGAGAACGCGAAGAAGAGAGTCGCTCGCGTCTTTTGAGGGCGTTGGGTGAATGGCTGCGCGCAGTTTGCGCCCGGTACTGGATATACGTTGTGGTCATAATGCTATTCGTGATTGGCATCACTGGTGATCGGATGACGATATTCAGAATTATTTATATGTTCCTATTCCTTGGGTTTATACTTATGTTCCAGGTAAGATTTTCATATTTGTAAACATAAAATTATTTTCGTCATTAATTGTGTGCATATAAAACTCATAAAAATATCTCTAACGCCGGCGATGTTTCTTCTAATGTGTCCCAGTATTCACACATAGGTCTGCCATATATGTTCGCAACTACAATTATCGGGGAGCATCTAATTCCGTTACAAATGTAATTTTTAAGATACATAATTCAGTCTCATTATTTTAAATACTTTGTTATTTTATCTTGATATTTCCAGATAATAGTGACTCTGTTATTTCTTATAATTAATCTAGATCATCGTCGGTAGTTTACGGTTTTATTTCTGTTGTGTGAGGAAGCGAATTACGCTCAATTATTTAATTATAAAATTTTCCAGATAAGTTGGTACTTGTGGCGAAAACTGATGTATATATTTTGGATAACTGTGATAATATACTCTATGATCAATTTAATACTCATATACGTGTACCAGTTTGATAATTTCTCCAAAATGATTGAGACCTACCTCATGATCAACGAAAGATTGTAAGTTTTAACACGACTTTACATATTACCTTCCCATTGTAATTGGTCAGTTGGCTAAACAAGGTTCAATATCTTTATACCTGTACCTTTTATAGCAATTGAATCCTAAACAATTTGTGTGTGCTGTCATTTTTTTTAAATTTATTAAACGGTTAAAAATTTGGTTTCTATAATTTGTTTTTTGTTTGGTTTAATTTTCTTCCTTTTTTATTGCTGATCGTGTCCACATTATAAGGACGGCTCCATTTATACGTTATTATAAAATGATCTAAATAAAAATATAAATCAAATACAGCCACATCTTATACTAGCAGTGTTTCATGCACTTTTATTCGATAGCATTTTGTTATAAAGCTTTTAGTATTCATTGTTAAAGGATTTTAGATTCGAACCTTTAATTGTGCGCGTTCAACCAAACACACTCTTCAGCTTTAGTATAGATATATTCGCTGATATTTTTGTTGGAAATCTGTTCTCTTACAGACAACACGACCTCGGCCTAGACACATATCACCCTGCGGACTTGTTCGTCAAATTGTTGACGCCCACTCTCTTCTTGATCATCACTATTATGCAAGTCCATTACTTCCACAAGGACTTCATGGCTCTATCAGATCCTAGGACAAGGTATGGTAGATATGCTGTGGTAGAAAATATAAAGTTATAAATATATTATTTTTTTATCTTAATATATATAAATTACGTGTCACGTTGTTTGGACACTATGGACTCCTAAACTACCGAACCGATATCAATCAAATTTACACACCGTGACGTGCATTTTGATCTAACTTAAAAGATAGGATAGCTTACATCTCAATTTATACCCGCAATATTATTTTATTGCAAAATATTTGTTTATTATTTGATAGTCACAATTCTAACAGATGGCGCTGTGTTGAATGTACCAACGTTTCACATAAGCTACAATTTAATGGCATAACCACCAAAAAAGCATGGTGGTCCGTTCTGCTACCGTTTCCCTTGAATAGTTTGCTACTATGTAATATAACAAAAACCTTAGCCACAGCAACGCTTGGCCGGTCTGCTAGTTCTATATAGTATTTATCTGAACCTGAACATGTTTCTATATCATATAAATTTAAAAAAAATATTTAAATTAAAAAATTTCAGAACAAATAGTTTAATACAACCTGCGTCAAGTCGACCAAGTAACGCCGGTGCCTCCACAATGAAAGATGATGTAAGTATTAATAGTGTTGCCAGATTTAACTGAGTTTATTTAAGTGATATTTTCGAAATGGTATGCTTTTTAATTCAATGTTTTTAATTATTCGACGATTAAAGATTGGGTCTAACGTTTAACTTAACATTTTGTAGGTTTAATACGTCTCATTTGTAAAAAGAAACTCATCAGCAAATCATCATTTTTAATATTATTTTTGGAGGGTAGTTTGCGTCTCAAGTGTAAACGGCTGTTTTGATAGTTCGGTAGGAAAAATAAGTTTTTTTATAGTTCTTTTGTTGTTGGACAGTGTGAAATTAATGTGTACTTGCTATTTAACCATAATAGCATTGATACTGAGAGCAGGTTTGAATATATGTAACTGTATAAATTAACTTTTCAATATGAACTGTGCTGCGTGTAATAAGTCAGTGAAAAATGAAGACCTATTGGTCTGCACACCCTGCAGGGCAGCGTATCATTACAAGTGCATTAACATGACTCCAATACATTTTAAAAAATATATAACAAAACTAAAACAGTCTTGGATTTGCCCCTGCTGCCAGAATGTCACGGCAAGGCGTAAAGGTGACGAGACACCCGTTAAGACTCAATTATTGGAGTCCTCTCCGGAAAGCAGTGCATCATCAAATAGCATTTCGCACACCGGAACTAGCCCAGTAACGTATGAACAGCTTAAAGTGCTTCTGGAATCGAACATAAGTGCTGCTCTCACCGAGATTAAAAAGGAGTTTTCGCAAACGGTTGATTTTTTGTCCGGTCAATTAGCTGAGTATAAAAATGAATTAAATACTCACATGGGGAGAATCCTGGCACTTGAAAGTGATAATTTGGAACTGCGGGCTGAACTCAACACTGTACGCAAGCAACTCTCGTCACAAAATACCTCAGGTCTTAGTACCACTGTTACAGAATTGCGATATGAGTTAAACGAACGCTGCCAAATGGATTTACTCAACGACATTGAAATATCTGGTATCCCGGAATTTCCTAATGAGTCCCCGGTGCACCTCGTTCTTACTACCGCACAGAAGCTCGGAGTCATTATTGAGGAGCGCGATATAGTTAGTGTACTCCGCGTCGGTGCTAAACCTCCAACTAACAATGATTCGGACGGCTCGCAAATCATTACCCGTCCCTCCCGTCCCCGGCTGATTGCGGTGAGACTCGTGCGCCATTCCATTAGAAATGATCTTTTAAAACAGGCTAGAGTAAAACGTAACTTATCAACAGCTGATTTTGGCTTTCCATCACACGCCCCGAAGCCGATTTATATCAATGAGAGGTTAACAAGGGCCAATCGCTTGCTTTATGGTAAGCTACGAGAGAAATGTAAGGAACACCGTTGGAGATTTGTGTGGACGAAGGAGGGTCGTGTGTTTGCTAGGCACACAGAAACAACTAAGATAAATATTTTTCGTACTGAAGCCGACATTCTGCGTGTGTTTGGGAGTATCCCTAGTGTATCTGATACATGTGGCAAAGATTAATGGTAGTGTGTCTTTCTTTGATTTAATATTGTATACTGTCTATACTTTGCCATCGGTAATTGTTTCTGTTAATGATGCGTATGTTGTGGTAGTATTCAATTTGATTTATTGGTTCTTTGGTATGCATAAACTTATATACTTAAGTCACAGCCTAATTTACTTACATTTAAGTATTTATTTATTCTGTACCCAGGGTAATATTTGTTTGACTTATGAAGACCATCAAATGATACCACAGGACTTAAATATAATTATTTTATTAATTTATTTAAAGTATTGTGTATGTATATGTATATTAACTATTCTTACTTTGCATGCATTAACTTCATATATATTATTCATTAATAACAAAAAATTATACTACTTTTTATATTACTTATTGACAATCTACTCATCACCTATAAAACACACACACAAAACACAAAATGTACTGTTTGTATATATATACAGTTCAACACATTGTATATATATATATATGCAATATATAATACACGGGCTTACAAAACAAACAAATTCACTTCCACTCTGCCGCTCAAAACAGTTCTAAACCTCTCTCTTTACCCTACCATGACTATGTCACATTTCACACTAAGGCTACTTATCGATATCAACGTTTATATCAAATCTTTGTATTACTTTTATTTTTTCATTGTGGTTCTAAAGTCACGTAGATTATTATCCGTGACTTTGCCAATATTATTTTTAACATTTCGTCTGTTAGTTCGTAAAAATGAATAATCCTTCAGTAAACATTGATCTAGATTCTATACAAGTAGCCAAGCAAATCGTATGTAATGTAGATGACGCAAATAAATACATAATTAATTCCAATAACCCATTAAATATTCTGACACAAAATATACGTAGCATTAATTGTAATATGCCAAATCTCTCAACCTTATTACAAAGATCTAAAATTCCGTGGGACTTTATAGTCTTAACTGAATGTTGGTTATCTCAAACTAGACCAATTCCTAACCTTGTAAACTATAACTATGTATCGACAACTGAACACAAAACGCAAAATGAGGGTATTGTCATATATTATAGCAAGCAGTTGAAAATTACCCACGAAGAACCCAAAGTTAGTGATGCAAACTGCCTCATGATTAAAATAAACAGTGATACATGTATAATTGCCATATATCGCCCGCCTAGTGTGTACAATACCTTCGATTTCATTAATTCTCTCAACCAACTTCTTACTCGGGTAAAAAATTTTAAAAACATAATCTTGTGTGGGGATATTAATATTGACATTGTTTCAAGTAGTCCCGACAAACGTTCTTATGAATATTTAAACATGTTGGCGAGTCATTGCATACTTCAAGGTAATTCCGTACCCACCCACGGTAAAACTTGCCTGGACCACATGATGATAAAAACTAAATCAATAGCTAAGTGCATAATATTCGAATCATCAATTACTGATCACGAAAGTGTTGCACTCAGCATTGCTCAACGATCACCCCCTCAATTTCAAAATAAAAATTTTAAGCGCGTCGATTATGAAGGGTTAGATAAAGATATAATAAGCCTAAATTTACAAAACATATTAGAATGTAAAGATGTAAATATTGCTACTAGCCTTTTGATTAACTTTATTACCTCGGCCTTGCAAAGAAACACGAAATTAACTAAAATCCCACGAAGAAAATCTATTAGGAAACCCTGGATAACCCCTCAATTATTGAGATGTATGAGAAACAGAGACAACCTCCACAAAAACTCAAAAAAGACCCCACAAACGACATTCTCATTATATCATACAAGCGGTATAGAAATTTCTGTACGTCACTTATCAAAAAGGCTAAAAGAAATTACGAGAGACTAGAGCTTCAAGCTGCTAAGGATGATAAAAAAAAGCTATGGGAAGTAATAAAAGAAATAAGTGGTTCTAGGAAGCCTACTGATTATTCTCCATGTCTTATATCTACCATTAATCCGAATAAGTCCGTCAATGAAGTTAATAGTTTTTTCGCCAACGTAGGTAGAAACCTCGCAGAGAAAAACCCGTACAATGACCCTAATTTGCCTACATTTAATTCAGAATCCTCTCTTAATTCTCCACTTAATTCATTTGCCTTGTTACCTACTAATGTATACGAAGTTGCTCAAGTTATTAGGTGCCTGCGGGATAATTGCGCAGTAGGTTTTGACCAAATTTCTGGTTCGTTCATTAAAAGATACGAGTGCCAGTTAGCACCTATCATAACTCACATATGTAACTTGGCTTTCAACACAGGAGTATTTCCGGATTCTTTCAAAACAGCTGTCATCAAACCCATATACAAAGGTGGTGAAAAAAATCGCGTTGAGAACTTCAGACCTATCTCTATCCTGCCCGTAATGTCTAAAATTCTAGAACGTCTAATTAATAACAGACTGACAACGTACCTTGAAAATTATGAACTCCTCTCGCGCTCCCAATTTGGTTTTCGTCGAGGAAAGTCCACAAGCAGTGCTGTACAAGACCTAGTAAACTCTGCGGTTTCTTCATTAGATGACAGAAAGAAATGTCTGGCTATTTTTATTGATATGGCCAAAGCATTTGATACTGTCTCCATCCCACATTTATTATCTAAACTAGAAACACTTGGCATTCGTGGTTTACCTTTAAAACTGCTAACAAACTATCTTAGTAATAGAAAACACAGAGTCAAGGTCGAAAACCATGTTAGTGATGAGTGTGAGGTTAAGTTTGGCGTTCCTCAAGGCAGCATCCTCGGTCCTACCCTATTTTTAATCTACATAAATGGCCTCTGCCAGCTTAACCTACAGCAGGGCAAAATCTTCACCTTTGCTGACGATACCGCGCTTTTCTTCAGTGGAGACAACTGGAATGAGGTATTTCGTCTAGCTCAGATTGGCTTTGAAACAGTATCCAAATGGCTTCATCACAATATCTTAACGCTAAATGTATCTAAAACTAAATTTATGACTTTTGCCAGGAGATCAAATCAACTTCCACCTCCTTCGCTGGCCTTATACGCTCATGTACCAAACTGTAACTGCAATATCTCCCAGATCTTTTGTCCTAATCTTCAAAGGACTGACCACTTCAAATACCTTGGTGTCGACATCGATCAAAAATTAAATTTTAGCAGGCACGTCGAATCCCTGGTATTAAAATTACGGAAACTTATTTTTGTCTTTAAGCTTCTCAAGCACATCGCTGATCGCAGCGTCCTTAGGATGGTATACTATGCCTTATGTCATTCTTTGGTGGTGTATTGTATACCCTCGTGGGGAGGCGCTGCCAAAACATATCTCATTGAGGTCGAGAGAGCGCATCGTGCGATCTTGAAAGTAGGTGCAGGACTCCCCTTTCGCTTTCCCACAGATGACTTGTATAAGGATTGGGATGTATTATCCGTAAGACAAACTTTCATCCTCTACACTATTCTTACAAAGCATTCTGAGATAGAATATGATCAAAAACTTGTAGATGGAAGGCGTAGAAAGGATTCCGTATGCCGTCCTCAACTCTTCAAAACAGCTCTCTCCCATAGTTCGTATTGCTTCCTAGGTACCCATTTATACAATAAACTCAACAAACACCTTCAAATTTATCATCTCACAAAATACAATTGTAAAAAAGTAGTAACTAAATATCTCAAATCGCTTGATTACCAAAGCACAGAAAATCTATTACGACCTCTAATTTAATTTAATAAATGGAACGTTTTTCTCGCGCACACTAGTCTGAATTTAGTACACTCACACACGCACACGCACTCACACTGACCCGTACACTCACACACACACACTCACAAATGCTTTCACTTTTTACAATTTTTTTATTTTTTATTTATTTATTTTTTTATATATTTTTATAAATTATTTATTTTCGTTCGTTTTTAGTGACTTGTTAGCAATTAGCAATACTTTTTGCAACACTATGTTCAAGAGGGACTGGTGACTTGTAATAACAGGTTTTCCCAACCTTTTTCAAGCACCAGTCTCTCAGTATAATACATAGCTTTAAGCTTATTGCAAGTTTATTATTATTATTATTAATTAAATTAAATTAAGTTAAGTTAAAGTTAATTAAAGTAAGTTTAAGTTAAAGTAAGTTTATCATAAAGCAATGTATGTATAAGATAAATAAATTCTTAAATTCTTAAAATATGCCTTTTAAAAGAGTAACTAGAGTTTCTGAGTTTTAAAAATAAAGTTTTTAAAAAAATATTTTTTTATAGACACAACGAGTTGTCAATGACAGTAATTTAACTTTTTACTAAGATTAAAATAAGGGCTTGGAAGTCGTAAACATTAATTGTCTGTACCTAAATGTGTCTTGTATGATTTTTCATAGCTACCAGCGCTACCATCTGAAGAGGAGAGGGAGTTACGAGAAACACAGTCTCCTAGCGACACTGAAGCCGAACACTCTATTGGCACTTCATCTATTCCTCCAGCAGCTAAAAGATCTTTACACAGGTGAATAAGATTTTTTTCGTTCCTTTAATTGTTTTTTAGAATATTTGATACAAATCAACAAGTAACATCAAAAAAATAAATCCCAGAATTTTTATGAAAGCAATTTAAATATCTGTAAATGAATGATTTCTAAATCATTTAATGAAAGAATTATTAGACTTTAGGCAGCCGATATAGTAAAAATCTTCGAAATGGATACATTGGCTTTTCGTCCCCTTTTTGCGCAATTAATTTGGTTAGGGCAAATATTAACCTCAACTTCTAATTGAATTTTCTAGTTTTTTTGCTAGATTTGCGGTTATAATAAAATAATTTTAACAGAAAGTCGTCCCGCTCATACGCACCTACAGTGACAGAGAGGGGTTCATTAAAGTTCCGGCCATGGCTTTTAGCCAAATTTACTCGTCTAAGAGAAACATATTCCTGGTGGGTAGAAAAGGCTTTCATATTCCTGGATATACATGTCATCAAGATTCTCTTCATATCACTTATGTTGCTGTGTGTTTTTAATGTAAGTATATTTATATAAGGAGATTGTACTCTCAGAATAAAAAAAAATTGAAGTAAGACAAAAGCGGAAGCCCTCAATAAAATATTTTAAATCCGGGAAGTATGGTGCCATGTTATGGTTAGAATATATCTAAAACTCAAATTTTGAGAAATTTAAGACTAGTCGACAGAATCTTGTTTTGAGCAAAGTTATAAATATCTACCCTTTTATCAGAGACCAAATTCAAATTAACAATGTGCCATACATCAAATGGTCATTGGTTTTTGACAGCTTGAAGAGTCAGTTCTCATTTGTCTATGACTGATATCTACTTCCGTAGCAATAAGACTTGGCTTTAAGGTCTCGTTACCAGGCCATAAAGTCTTCAAAACATTAAAAAAAACAACTTGTTAATAAGAAAACTGACGCATAAATTTTTCTCTTATCTATTTTATACATACAGAGCAGTGTTGGCCTAGTGGCTTCAGCGTACGACACTCATACCTGAGGTCGTAGGTTCGATCTTCGGCTGTGCACCAATGGACTTTCTTTATGGGTATTTAACATTTGCTCGAACGGTGAAGGAACACATCGTGAGGAAACCGACATGTCTTAGACCCAAAAAGTCGATGGCGAAGTCAGGCACTGGAGGCTGATCACCTACTTGCCTATTAGGTTTAAAATTATCATGAAACAGATTCAGAAATCTGAGGCCAAGACCTAAAGAGGTTGTAGCACCACTGATTTATTTTTTATTTTATACATTCAATATGTTTTATAGTTGATTATTTCTCACCCTTTTTTTATTTTGTCAAATTTATCATTCAAATTTCACCCTCTTCCTTAACATTAATTAAATTTTTATACACTTTATTTTGTGACAATACAATAAACTAAATAAATAAAATAAAAAAAAATAAAAATATAAATATTATATAATATATAATTATATTAAAAACTGTATCTATTTTATTAATTAAATATATATTATATTTATATTATAGAATTGATTTATTTATATAAACTAACTGAAGGGACCTTGCAATAATGAAGCACTAAATAATTAAACAGAATCGAAATAAAAACTAAAAACTAGAAAATAAAAATAGGTAAAAAACTTTTTAAGTTAAACGGTTTTATTTAAACATACATTGCAATTTTAAGATAAATGTATAAAAACCAAAAAATAATAAAATAATACAGTCTGAATTATAAACATATGCATAGACTAGACTAAAATAAAACCGTAGGGCACGTCAATTGTCTACAATCGTTGATTAAAATGTTTGTTTTTAATGTTACACTATAATTAGGCAGTTTTCAACGACAAGATGGACGTGTATAATAGGCTAGAATGTGAAACAACTAAAGCTGATTATAGCAGTTTTAGTTTATATTGAGGAGTAGTACTTTTATATATTTTTGTCGATTAAAGACAACTAAGAGAGTGAAACGATTCCTCGCCAGCCAGCAGTGTGAATGTCCAACATAAACTAGTTGAAACATCTCTTTTATTTAATGGAGTGTATAACTATTGGAATTTCATAGCAAGAAAATAGAAGAATTTAGAGTTGCGGGCCAACTGCCTATTTTAACGACGAATTAAACATTCTTCTATCCACATTAATATAATTTGTAAAATTATCCCCAGTTTTATTTTATCTATCTATATATTTTATAATTCCCAACTGTATCTATTTTATTATTTTTTTTTTTATACATTTATCTTAAACATTGAATGTTTTTATAAAATTTAATTCAATATGTTTTATAGTTGATTATTTATTTTAGGTATGCGCCATGCACGTGCCTATAATGATATTAATTGCGCCAGCGCTTTGGTTAAGTTCAAGGAAACAGCGGTTCTGTATGCTCGTCATCTCAACTCTAATCAGTGTATATTTGATGGCAAAAATGGTTTATCAAATTGAATACATCAAACATTCTTTCTTTGATGTCAATTGTACTAATGTAAGTTAAGTTTTTTTTTTTTTAAGAAACAGCCAGTTTTTCATTTGACGCAAAGCACGATATATTTTTATTTCATAAATTGGTCCAAAAATCATTTATACTTCAAACTAACCTTATGAACGCATAAAAATAAATCCAATTCCAATATACCAGGTGCCAAATTAAGGACGAAAAAGACGGCCTCTTATTAAAAAAAAGAATTGCACTATTTTTATCTGTCTTATTTCATCACAGCGTTAACACTATTTGAAAGAAAGAGACGGTATTTTATTTTAAAGAGTTTAATGAGAAATTTTGACAAATTCTAAGAATATCTTATACTTCTAATTATATTCAAGAAAGTTTTTATTACCAATGATACATTATTTACAGGAAGGTGAAAATAATACGATGAATATGACGACATATAATAATGCGGAATGGCTCGGATTCTACAAAACTTCGCCAACGAAAAGTTTAGCGGCATTATTAAAGGGCTATATTGCCCTCATTGCTTTGTTCACTTTCTACTCCTTGGTCACATATCGGCAACAAGTGCACAGGTACTTCGATGATTTATAATGTAATTTTAAAATTACAACATTTAGAGTCAGGAATTTATGTCAAAATATTCAGTCAATGTCCTGCCAAAATATTAACAGTGAAGTTTTTGACAATTATTGGACCAATTCGTATCTGAAAGGTGTGAACACTGATTAATATCTAACTAGCGGCATGTCCCTTAAGCAACAATGCACTTTTTTTTAATTGCGAAAATTAATAATATACCTACCTATTAGAAATATTTTAAACTGACTTTTAAAAATAGTTTTAAACATGCACCACGGAATAATAATAATTGTAATCTAGATACCCACAACACAGGGGGACTAGCGTTATTTTAATTTTGTCACAACCATATTTCTGTCAAGAATAAAGTTTTATTATTACATATTATTATTATAAAAGTTTATAAAATCCTTTAAAAACTACACTTACTTACTTTTTCTTGACCTTAATGTCTAGAAATAATAATATTCATATTTTATTAAATTGTTTATTTACAGAGAATCGGGTGTTCTACCAAATACAAAAGACAAGCTAATGTTCCCCGAAATAACACGAAACGAAGCAGACAAAGATTTAATACATTACATCAAGTATTTGTTCAATTATGGCTTCTATAAATTTGGTGTTGAGGTAAGATAAAATCATCAAAATTAAGCAAAAAGTAATTCTTTTTAAGTAACTTCTTGTATGAAGGGTACTAATAATAAAAGTTTTTCTTTTTATTTCAACTGATCAATAGAAGTAATTGTATATAATATACGTCTCTGATAGTTGGTTATGCATTTATCTATTCCCAGGAAAACTTTGTTTAGGGTTGCACGCAACAAAAGTCTGATATATGAAATTAAGGCACTATAAGGCCGGCAACGCACCCGCAAATGGGCTGCGATGACTACCCTTTTTGAGCGTCGTGACGTAGGCTCGTTTTCTCCCCTTTTCTATAAAAAAATACTTAAATATCAGTTCTGCGGCTTAATTACAAAATTTTACATGTTTAATATAAAAAGATAATAGTAAACTTATAAAAAAAGTGGCTTTACATCACCTGGTCTTGGCTCCAGATAAACCAAAAAATTAATAAAAAAACAACACTTTTAATCTTAATAAAAAAAATCTTCTTTTTTCCTTTCTTAGAAACTTAAAGTATATATAGGTACACTTCTGAATAGATTTATACGTTTTCATTGAATAATTAAGAATAATATACATTGTCTAATCTTATATTTTCTTTAATCTCATTTCAGATTACTTTAATATGCCTTATGGGCGTAATCGGTTCTCGTATGGACGTATACGCAGTCATATACTCTGCGTGGCTTTTAGCGCTCGTGTCTATTCGAAGGAAGCAATTAGCCAATCTATGGCCGGCATTTACAGCACTAATTACACTAATAGTGCCGTTACAGTATATGCTAGCTGTGGGATTTATGCCCCAATTTTGTATACAGTACCCCTGGAGTGGGGAGGATCAGGTGAGTAACTCGTAGATCATGAGTAATTGGGAAATTTTGGTTTAGACGGCTGGTCACTGGTCTATAAAAAACGTGGAGGCATAGATATATGTATAGTGTTTCCTACAACTCCTAAGTTATAATAGTAGTTAATGCAACTGTCTTGGCTTTCTTCCCTTTATATCCTTGTGATTTACGTTTCAGAAATGAAACAAGTTCTGAATATTTGGTAATTTCAATTTCGTTGTAAATACTCAGGCTACTTTTAATCATAGAATATTTAGACCATAAGGACGAACACTTAAAGTTATCCGATAACTCTTGTAGGTTACAAAAACGTTTTCGGAAAATGAGTTAGCCTTTTTGTTCATTTTCCAAGTCATAAAGTCTTGGTAACATTTGTCGTACGCTTTTCTTGATTTTTCTGGCAAAAGACTATTCGTCAGTTTCTAGAATGTCAGGTGGAGTTAAATTTTCATCGGTATCGTCGGTGTTGCTTGACATTTTTGCTACTAAAGTTTTATCCAACAAAATATTACTCAAATTCTTATAATTTTTGTAGAAAAAAACTGTGTTTTGTATAATGGTATTTTTTGGAACCTGACAGAGCAAATTACGCGTTTTTAATACACGAAACAAAAGTCCTAGTTCTAAATAACGAAGGTTCATTATTGTTTATCTCTTTAGATGAAAAAAAATGTACGTATTTTTTCAGCAAATGAAACATGTACGCAACTGGCTGTTCCTCCCATATACAGCAGAACCGCCTCACGCTGTTAAATTAATCTTTGACTTCTTCCTATTAATGTTTTCTGCACGGCAGCTAAAAGTTTTTCGACTAGAAAAGTCCCACGGTGATAATTTTCCTGGTGGGTCCAACAGTGAAGATATAGGAAAAGACTGGGAGACACCTGACTTTGTCAATCCGGTACCAGATTTTCTAGGTTATGTTGGGTAAGGTTTTCGATTTCATCTATATTTAATAAGTTACTCTATATAGTGAGCATCTTCTAAAGATTTTTTATTTATTTATTATATATAGACCCGACAGACGTTGTCCTGCGTGATATTTGAAGCGATTAGGATATTAAACAAAGTATGAAATGAAAAACAAATAATATAATGAAACGAAAAATAATTCGAACGGCTTAGACTGGGAATCGAACCCAGATCGTTTGCTTACAGTCCAAGAGCTTTACCAGTTAAGCTATCCGAGACTCGTACCTGAAAAACCAGCTGTTTAGTTGCAGTATAGATAAATACCCTTGATACCGACTGCAGTGCCATCTGCCTAAGCGCCACCCAAACGCAAACAAAAAAAAATCATTCAAATCGGTCCAGCCGTTTAAGAGGAGTTCAGGGACATACACACGTACAGTAGAATTATATATATAAAGATGTGTTTGTGATTTTTTTTATATGTGCTTAATTATGTCTTACTTTTTACTTCGTAGTAGCTTAGGTTATCGTATTGTGATTAACGCTAACTTTCTTCAACATAAGACAAAATTCATTTTATTATTAATTTTTCTTATTTATTATTGATTACTTTTATTTTTCCAGAACCTGGTTGGATGTGATTAAGCGAATGGTATTCCTGGGAATGTTGTGGGTGACGTTAGCTATCATGTTTATGACTGGTACGAACCGTGTGAATTTGTTTTCTATGGGATATCTTATTGGCTCTTTTATATTCTTATGGCAAGGAACGGACTTCTACTTGCGACCGAAAGAAGCTATTCTTGCAATGGTAAGACTATAAATGCAACAGACATTTAAGGAAACATACGTTATTGAATATTTCCATATCATCACATAAAAATGACACTAGCCAAATTAGATTTCAAATCTACAGAGCATGAGAGGTTCCAAAAACGAACACAGACACAGCGCACTATCATAACAACTCTCAGCTACACTCATACATGTGCATACACACCCATTCACACACTCACACACTCACCCATTCACGTATTCTTAATGTCTTATAATAGTTGTAACACTAAAATTACTTTTTTTAACTGTTTTAAACATATACCATGTGTAGAACAATTGTTATCTAGTTACCCAGACTAGCGATATATGAATTTTTGTCACGATTTTTTGTTATAATTTTTTTTTTAAGTTTTTTAGTAAGAAGTTGGAAATTAAACTCTTGAACTCTTCTGTCAACTTTCCAAAATTTCTACTACTTAGGAAGCAAGTGATAAACATTGTTTTTAAATTTGTGTTGTAACAAAATTTTCATATATCCAATATAATTTAGCACTTATAAAGATTTTTGTAGGCAATTTAGGATAAGTTACCTAAAGAAAAATACTGATCTACTGTGGTTCATACAGGTGGTCCTGGTTGGTGCGTTACAACGTCTCTGTAGTGGTTATCAAAGCAGTTCTGCAAATACCTGGATGTATGTTCAGTCGTGTGATGCAAGACAACGCGTGCTGGCTCGTGCAATTACTTGGTATCGGATGTGTGGATAAATTTGCTGGAGGGAATATTGCTCGCTTCCTCAAAATGCATTATGACAAGGTACCTATGCTTGTGGTGTCTGTTAGTTTATCTCTAAATTGGAAAGTGTGCACCAATGGAATTTTCTTTATATACGAAATATGCTTGTTCGGTGAAATAAAACATCATAAGAAGATTGGTCTTAATAATTAAAGGTATTGAAATGTGTCTTAGATGTCTATCAGCTATAAAGAAAAATTATTACGATAACAAATGCCAGAATATTTGTTGAAGAGTTAAATTTCATGTTAAATTGCAAACAAAACATCTTCGATTTAAGTATTAAAAAAACATTACTTATCCGAGTCCTAAAGTTTGTGTGGAAGTGTTGATAGTTTCCTCAAAATACTCAATCCTTTTTATACCCATTTTATTTTATGAATATTGGTTGTGGCAGAGTGATAATGAAAGTATAATAAATGCCGTGGAAATGAGAGCGTTAGGAAGTATGTGTGGTCTAACATTGCGTTATAGGATAGTGAGATACGTGAGTGTAAGTTAAAAGAGCACGTAATGACAAGGATACAAAAGGGAATACTTAGGTAGTTTGAACGTAGAACGGATGAATGAGAAACGGTCAACAAGTATATCGGATATACAAGGCAACCGTGGATGTTGAAATCGGGTTAAGTAGGCCTTGTCGTACATACCTGGACCTAATCCAGGAGGTACTAGAGAAGGGAAAAGTTAGAAGTACCTATAACTGAACGTGGAATGTCATGAAAGTGGAAGCAAGAGGTATGTCAGGAACGTATCAAGTGGAGATCCGTGGTCTCTACCTACCCCTTCGGGAAAAAGGCATGATAATATGAACAAATAAAATAAAATATTTTATTACTCAAGATTCTATGTTATAAGCGATTTATTTGTTAAGTATGTGTTAATTAATTGCGTATAATAATACTATTAAAGCCTGTTAATATTAATTTGCAATCATGACAAAAAAATAAATATACAGCTTAGATTTTTTACATTTTATACACTATTTTTATCTTGTTATCCTATATATCCTAGCTACCTGCATTACCGTCGATGGGAACCTCTTTACGGGTAAAGGCCTCCCAGCTGTTTCCAACTGACTCTGTCTATGGCTTTCTATCTCCATTTGCTTCCTGCTACCGCTTCTATTTCTTCTATCCACCTTTTTTTGGGGCCCCCTTTTCTCCTTCTTTCCCTTGGTCCTTTCCATATATAGTTATCTTTTAAAGTACACCTTTTATTTGTGCATTTGCGTATTAATAACGTTGATTTGTATCTTTTTAAATCAAGGATTCGGCATGTTCTGTACCTCAAGAGGACATCGGACTTGCGTGGGATGGAGTTTGTTTCGCGTTTCTTATACTTCAGCGACGGTTGTTCCATAGCTATTACTTCTATCGAGTTATAGATGAGAGTAAAGCTACAACGGTTCTTGCATCCAGGTATTATATTTATCAATTTATATATTGTTTGCATTTAAGATATTAAAAAATAAAAAGAGTATTTTGTTAAACGAGCTAGGTCTGGATATCCCCTCACACTTTTAAATACATTTTTTTATAATTTAATTTTGGTGGTTTAATTTTTTTTTATTCTTACTCTTAGACTAAGTAAGTAGAATGCTTGTCACATTAAATGTTGTATTTTATTTTTCTTGTGCCAAAGTGTCAGTAAGCTATGATCATTAAAGGTCATTTCAAATAAAGTGCTTACGCGCATCAACATTCTTTCTAATATATTAAAAAAAAAGTGTTTTTTTTAATTATTTTAGGGGTGCAGAATTAATAGAAGAATTACGACAGAAGCAGATGTTAATTCAAGAAGAGCAAGAAGTAAAAATATTAGAAAAAATTAAAGTGAAAATGGAAAGGATAAAAGCGAACCAGAAAAAAATTCAAGGAGTTATGTCTAAAGAACCTGTTCATCATGATGCAGGTATGTTTTCTTGATGGATAATAGTTTATGAAATAATAGGACCGACGTATGTATTCGACACCGTATTAATCGCCGTAAAGGTTTCCTGTATTTCACATAGGAAGTATCAGATGTCTTCTAGCATAGTCTAAGAAACTAAAACATAAATGATTGTCTAAATTCGTGGGATAACAATACTGAATCTTAATAATAGGACTGAAATTTTGATGTTAACTTACTTAAATAAACAAAATATGTAAACTTTTGATATTATCACCATGCGACAACCAGAAGAGGATGAAGAGACTCAAGACGATGACACGGATCGTGTACCTCTGGAGCGCGGGGAATCAGACGCGACGGTGCGCGGCTTCCACACTCCTGATAGCCCCCGTTCCCCCAAAGGGTTTCATACCCCTTTGACTCCGACGCCTCGACATTCTCCCCCTCGTACACCCTCACCCCCACTTTTACCACTTCCCGCCCTACCCGCTCCTCCTTCACAACAAGGCCCGCCATCCCCGTCATCGGCTCTTATGACCGTATCTCTCGACGCTTATCTCGAACCGAGACGTATTTCCTTCGAATCACCCCCCTCATCAGAACTTATCCCCAGGGCCCAAAGTCCGGAAGAGTCCTACCCAGTGTTTTCCCCTCCCCCTATCCGCCGCCGTCATACACTAGCTAGCCCGCTGCTTCAGAGGACATCTATTATATCCCAGTCGAGCCGCGCCGAACCGAATTCGCATCATACGTGTAACTATTGCAACATTGGATGTAAACTCATGTAAATAATGTATAGCAATGGTTTAAATATTTTTATCTACTTTAGGAAGCCCTGACGGATCTCAACGTCGACTATTCACAAAACGACATGAAGGTATTGTTAGAGAATTCCCTGTCTTGTCTCTAAACTGTCTAAAAATCCTTATTCATCGTAACACATTCATCGCTGCTAAAGGATATTGTGACAGTCTGTAATTTCCTAAAATAATTTTCAAGACAACGCTTCTGTGTATAACATACTTGTCCGGGTTCTAATTGTGTTGTCTTGAAGGCCCCAAGCTAATATGCTTAGCTTCATCTGGTGTGAGAATGGTGTTGAGTTTTGTCTTTTTTTGTAGTTCGCGACAGGCCCCGGTACAAGCCGCCAACCAGTCATCAGAAGGGTAAAGTTTCGAGTTTGGCCTAACATTGTCTTTGCGTTACTAACAACTTGTGTTCGCAGCTTAAACGTTAGAGGTGGTATTTAGGCAAGTTGCTCGTGAAGGAATTGGCGATTAATTGACGTTAAGAGATTATAAATAATGCACTTTCATTGAGCAATAAATGTTGTGCTAGACAAATTAACGCATGGTATGCACGAATTAACTGGGTTCGCACGCTGTTGTTGGTTTTTTATTGCTGTGATTTGCTTGTTATTTTGATTGAATTTGGTAATTATTTGTTTAATAGTTTATGTAGTTGTTAAAGTTTTATCTTAGAACATAACGAAAGATACATATAAACATAGAAACAAAATATATAGTTGACGGCTAACGATTTTCTTTCGTAAATATTTAGAGTTATTTAAATATAGATATCTTGGGCTTAATATTGAAAAAAATATTATTAACAATGCATTTCCCAATGCTAATTGTAAATAGCTTTGGCTTATAGCTATTGTAAACTGGTATTTGTATTAAAAGCAAATTATTATACAGCCGTGCGCTCTGGTGACTACTATATGTTTGACGAGTTCGATGATACTGATATACACCTGAAGGAGGATGAATCCAGCTCTGATGAAGACGCTCCGAAGGAAATGGGCCTTGGGAAGGTAATAACTTCAATTTATGAACCACCTTTGTAATATGTGCCGTCAGTTTGGTAATAAAGATGGTGATGGTGGTGGTTACGGGTGGGATTAACAGAGGATAAAAAAGTATGGTAATGTGATCAACTGATCAAGACTTCAATCATCGAATCATCGCTGCATTCGTGCATGTATATAGAATATAATTAGACATATTTTAGACATACGCGAATTTGAATGCATGCTCCCAAGTAGGGGCTGGGGCTTTTATTGGGCTTATGGTGACTAACATCGTTTTAAATACATAGCTTTTTTAGAACATTTAATAAAGTTCTGATATTAATAGTAGGACAGTCTATTACGAGTGACAAGCAAACTCTTATGGGTACGTTCATAAGTTTTGAAGGCATAGGGTTACTAAAAAGCTATGTATAAGGCAAAGCCGTGTGGGTATTGTTAGTTGCTGTCGACGGCGATAAAGACGGATTTGCGTCGTGCCGTGTCGCTGAGGCGTGCGTCTGCGCCCGTTCTAAGAGACGTTAGGAGAACGTCCTATCCGGCACACCCTGAATCCTATATGGATGAGGTAATTTCAAATTCAAAATTTCTCAATTTCTCAATGTGTGATTTATTTTCAAAATTTTGGTTCTGCTGCTCGTTTATTTTCTTTACTCTTTTAACATTTTTCCGCTAAATATAATCTCAAGATCTGAAATACGTACGCACTTCTCATTCGTTTTAGAAACGAAAATAAATTAATTTAGTAAACTAAGATCAACAAGACAACAAAGGTCATTATTCTCGAAAAAAAATTTTTCGTAAAGAAATTATGCAGCAATTTTTGGAAAAGTTAACACAACATTATTTTTTTGTTTATTTTGGTCAAACAATTATTTATTGATGGGTCATAAACTAAGGTTGTATTTATTGGTTAAAATTGGGATTTTTTATTATTAAGCATGCTTTGCTTTTATTTGTTGTTTAGTTTAAGATGTGCTTGAAGATTGTTTTGAAGGTATGTTATTAGTTTCCATGTTATTGGTTGGTATTTAACAGGTAGATACCTAGTTTCTTATTTCACTAGTGTTATTCTTTTATACTTCACATTTCCCTTTGACATTTTATTATAGCTAAGTAATTTTAACTGAAATTTGTAAAATGTTTTCGTAAATATTCCACGGCTTCTTGTACTGGGATTTATAATGAAATCAAATCTGTATCATTATGAAAATAGATAAAATTATGTCCATTTTATTACTGCATAACGTCTCTCTTGACTTACGAATATTTAATTCAATACCTACACATAATAGGTGCGTCCTTTATCGTCACGGGGAGACGTAAGACGGGACGAAGATGCATCAATGAGGGACCGAGCTGGTCCATCATCAGACTTGGATGAATTTGCACCAATGCCCGGTTAGTATCTTTTCATAAACTCTCAAATATTTTCTCTCCACGCGACCTTACGATGCAATTTTTATCACCATCCCTATGTGCATTATAAATTTTAAGAAGAAAGGTCTTAGACTTCATTACTCCAGGCGTTAAATACAAATATACGTTTGCATGTATATTACGTGGGCCAATAATTGAACACAATAATAACAGCAATACAAATTTCTGAGACTTAAATATTTTTGTGTTAAAAAAAATTGATCGCCATAAATCATCATTTGTAATTATGCAATCACTGCAGTTAAGACTTCAAAGTGATTATAGACAGTTTAATTATTTAATATATTACCTTAAAAAAATCGTAACATTACTGTGTTTAAAACATTCATAAGGGCATGGTTTCCTCTATATACTATATATTGTAATGTATTGTATTGTATTGTATCTTCTGTCAATCCGAAGTAGTGGAGGCCGGATGACCTGTAACACAAGTACTCTTACCTTTATTAGGCATCAGTCTCACACAGACTTGCTTTTTCCATTAACAGAAGTGAGAATATAACTGTCACTTGCCAATGTTCTAAGTTTAAGTTTTTGTGAGAAAAATAAATAAATAAAATTCATAAGGGCTTTAAAATAACATGCCTAGAATACTAAAAATTAAAGTATCATAAGTAAACATGTATATAGAATCTAGTCTATGTTCAATCGTAAATGTTTTCTGTTACGTACAGAATCCGAGACTTGGATGGACAAAATTAAGGGATATTTGGACACGGCTGGTGCGTTGGTATCCAGCTTTTTGGTCTCAATCACTCGGCATCTTATGAAGTACTCGCGGGACTACAGATATGTGTCAAGAACTTTATCTGTTGAGAAGAAGATTTTGAAGGTTATATATTTTGTTGGCGTCTTTGTCCTCGGAAATTTCTTTACTACTGCTAAAATTCTTCATTCGTAAATAATGATAGGTTATAGATACAGTAGTCTCTCTGAGTTTTTATGTTTTTGCCAACATTGGTTGTAATGAAGGACAGTTTTTTATTTAATTATATGACGAAACCTATCTGTATTTTAATTTTAGTAACATTATGTGTTCGTACAATAACTTATTTATATGGAGCTATCCGCTCGTATCATAATGAAATTATAAAAATTACGCTGGTAATTTACAATTTTTGTAAGACTAATAAAAATTCGTCCACAGTTTGTGTCCACAAAATCGATTTTAATTAAATTCAATGGAACAGACCATGCTTTATCAAAAGTTCAGTTGTTTTTTAAGTATGTTTCCTAGGCACGCCACTAGCCACGCATTTTACCTAGGTATATCTAATATATAAAATTCTCGTGTCACAATGTTCGTTCCCATACTCCTCCGAAACGGTTCGACCGATTCGTAAGTCATACACATAACATAAATATTCAGTAAGTCTGAGAATCGGCTACTATACTATACCCCAAAAAAAAATGTTTTTTGTATGATCAATACAAAAATACATACAACCCTAGATCAACACCTATTTTACATTATAGTAATTTTTATTGAACTACAAAAATGTTTCCTAGAAATAATATAAATGGCAAAACAACGTTTGCCGGGTCAACTAGTAATTTCTAAAAACCTTTTTACTACCTAAAGTAATATATTAATTATGTAAATCTCACTATTTCAGGAAAAAGAAGGATTCGGTATAGGAATACGTGAAGGATCGCAAATGATTTGGGAGCCCATGCCAGAAGTATTCGTACATCAGTACGTATAAAATTATTAAAGAAGTCATTAAAAATTTAACAAAAATGGTCATGTAGTTAAGTAGTATCAAGTAGTCTATAGTACATTGAGTAATGCCTAGAAATTGTTGCAATAGTATAGTGATTTATAGAAGTAGTGTTTCTTGCATGCCGCATTGTAGAGAAATGGAACGTTCTAGAGATAATTTGCTTAATACGGTGGAGGATACTGGGTGTGTATATACTTTTTATGATTAATAATTATTGTGATTTTTGCGAACTTATAAAGACTGTTAACCTACCGTCTGGTTTTTTGTTCATACATAACATTTGAATGTAAAATGAATATCTTAATTTAGTGCCTCATACAAATCAAAATCACTACAAAATCCTGGCAATAATTTTCTTTGATAAAGTTGTCAGTCAGTTCTCAAAAGAAAATTCGTCATCGGTGAGTAAAACGAATGGTATTTCCAGCCGTAAGTTAAGCCAACTAAGCGTACCGGAGATTCGTATATTGGCTCCAAGTATGGAGAGGGGGTTAGACAAGCCGAGTCCCGCCATTTCGCGCCGCGAGTCGAGCTCCGACAGCGACACAGAAGATGACGAACACGATAGTGTTTTTAGCTTGCAAACTACTGAAAGGTTATACTAAGAAAGTGTACTGTATGAGAAAGATCGCTACCAATAAATTCTAGAATATTCGTATTTTCGATAATTTGCAGAGCTATTGTAAATTATCATAATTATATATAAGTTGGCATAAAAACAAATAATCTACACTTCAGTACTCTACTTCCCTTTGCGAATCGGCTTCCAGTGTAAGTATTTCTTACAGAAAAAGAAGATATACTTTATATTTTTACTACCTCCAAAAAAAAAGCGGCACCTAACATGGGTGGACATGGATACTGGCAGCTGTCTTTTGCGGAGAAGGCTCGTTTGCCCCCTTATCATATAAAAAAAACAAGTGGAAATGCGGAATTAACCCGTTAGTGCCGTTATTGTTTAAAAATGTACAAATTTATTTATTTTAACACGCAATCATACAAAAATTAAGTTATATAAAAAAGTTTCAAAAATGTCAACTTATAACCTTGATATAGGTACTTCAATAATAAATGCTTTTTAAATAAAAAAATAAACTAACATAGTTAAACATAGCCCTTACCAAATAAGTAAGAAGACTTAATACCACAAATATTTTAAAGGTTTTTAATTATTTGTTAGTAGCGGTCTTCCTCTTAATAAAAGTGAACAGTACAATTTTTTCAATATATATGTCGTCGCTTGTTCAATGTTTCTTTATGTTGTCACTATTCATTTGTCATTTTATGTAATTAACTTATCGATGTCCCGGGATCCAGGTAAGTGTAAATTTAAAAAGAAAATTTTGTAAATAAGTGGCATTATCGAATAAATATTTCACAAAAATTTTTCAAATTACACCCATAATTGCAGAAAATCACAAACAGTTTAATCATTCAAAGATTTTGGTGTCACTACTTGCACTATATGATCAAGATGGCTTTATTATAAGTACTCATTCAACTTGTATGGTCCTTGTATATTGCGTGTCAAGTTTATATGAAGACAATATTCGTGCATGATTATATAGTCCAAAAATAAAGAAAATATAATAGATTCTAATCAAATCAAATTCATTTATTCATTTAGGTAACACAATGTACATTTATGAACGTCAAAAAGAAATACATATTAAATGCTTTTAATTTACATTTACTGCCAGTTCCCAAATCAAGGGCGTAGAACGAAAGAGAAGAACTGGCAATAAACGCTCCGCCACTCTTTTTAATTATCAAGTTTTTTGTTTTACACAATGTTTGTAAGGAGCTGCAACCATTACATCATGTTCCACATGACATCATAAGTAATTAATAGTTAATTAATAAATAGAAGCACGCACTTACATTCTCGTGGGAACAACAGGCAAAAAAAAAACATAGTCGAAATAACTAACATCACCGTTACACGAATTCAAGTTCGACCAGTCACCACAAGTGACTCGAAATATAATAGAATCTGGTTAGATAATGCCAATTTAAGTGTTATTTGTTGTAATTTTATTATTCTGTATAACAAATGTGTGTCTAAATGACACACATTTGTTACTAACGCTTAACTCGTTAACATAATATTTAAGGAACAACATATAAGTAGCCACAGAGTTTCTCTGTTTTTGTTCTAATAACCTTCTATTTAACTATGCTTCTAGTCAAAGTATAAGTCAAAATTTTGTATCAAATATTTTTTCAAACAAACAAGAGACAAAGAGTCGGCAAGAACGCCGGACTCAGTAGTTACTCTTTAAATAAAATAGTGATATAAGAATATAAACATTAGATATAAAGAAATTCTTATAATTGATACGTACTGAGGAAATCAATGTATAGGATATGTGTTTAAAAATAAATTTCAGCTTATAAAATTGGATTTAAAAAATGTGCTTTTTCGTAAGTATCTCTTTCGTTGTAAGTTTATCTTTTTATACGTTGCGCATTATTTTTTCAGTAAGGATCTCACGACGTTAGAAGAACAGGATGACTCTATGTTCAAACAAGATAAATCGCCTTTAGTTCATCTGTGCTATGCTTTGTGGTTCGCTGTTTTGGCACATACGGACATAGTCTGTTACATCATGGTCTTTATAAACCAGGTAATATATATTTTAATACACGATTCAGCCTTCTTACTATTTAATGTACTATATATATATACACATATATATATAAAATTAAATTATATAGCTAATGAATTTGGCGTTCACTTAGGCTCACGGCGGAAGATAAAGGACTAGCTTACACCCTCGAGACTAATAAAATCGGTCGCTACTTTTTCCCCTTAACTAAGATTCATTGCGTTTGCAGTATTGTGTCACTACAGTCTTACAGGTCTTATTGGAAATATGCTTCAATGTTAACAGTAACTAAAACCGAACTTTGTTTTTTTTTTTACTTTTAATAACACATACCTATTATCGAAATTATTAGCTAAGCTCGAGTTTCTTTAATTCCTGGGGCAGCCTTTAAAATTAACTTCGGACTTTTATTTATTTAAATATCTTGTAATTACAATTTTTTTATATGGTGTTGTTTTTTCTTTTAGATTCAATCAGCAACAATTCTTTCCATACCTCTTCCTTTGATGGTATTCCTTTGGGGAACTCTGACTATACCGCGACCGACCAAAACATTTTGGGTCACGCTTATCGCGTATACAGAGGTGAGTTAATTCTACTCTTTTAACGCACATTCGTTTGCCTAGTGTGCAGTCAACTGAGATAGTGCGTTCGAACACCAGCTGTGAACTACGATTTTTCTGTCTATGTCTACTACAGGTTCGGACACTTTGTGTCTGTTTAATATTTGTCTGTGTGTAACGTTGTATCCTTATAGTGCCAGATTTAGAGTCGAACTTAGTTCAAACTATTACTCCCGTATATCACAATCCGATACATTTTGACAGACGGGAATAGCTCTAAGTCTCGACTCTGAACCACCCTATGACTTTTTATACTGACTTGATCTTTGTCAATTATTTCCAGGTAATCGTGCTTATAAAAAGTATGTTCCAATTCGAGATTCTACCGTGGAATCAGAAAGCAATACCTGCAAATATGCCGTTCACAGCTCCACGAATTATTGGTATCGAAAGGAAATACAACTACGCCCTCTACGATTTGCTACTATTGCTTATTATATTCTTGCACAGGTAAATATTGAAGAAGTTCAATTAATATCCTTAATTCATTCAAGCACCCTTCGTCTTATTTGTCTATTATTTGGTCTGCACTATATATTTATCTATACTTTAATAATAAATAGAAAGGTGGCCTAATGGCTTCAGGCACTCAGGTTTTACTTTTGATGTGCCATCTAACATTCGCTCAAGGTGAAGGAAAACATGGAGGAAACCACAAACAAATACGTGTGTCAAGCACTGGAGGCTGATCACCTACTTGCCTACTAGACGTAAAAACGATCATGAAACAGATCAGAAATCTGAGGCCCAGACTTAAAGAAGTTGTAGCGCCACTGATTTATGTATTAATAATAAATAAATATAAAAAATCTTACATGTAAAACAATTTAAGGATACCTACTTCTATAATTGTAACTTGTGATGTGTCTTTCATGTTTCCTTAATTGTTTATTAATATACGTAAGTCTAAAATTACGAATACAAAATAGTTTAACTTAATGGTCAAGTGCTTAGCTGATTCAATGCGTTCTTCGGATTTCCTGGATTCTGCTGCCACTTTACAGTAGGTTTATCTTACTGATAATTTTTTATACGCATAATTGTTTTTGAGAAATACGTGAAAAGATATATCTGGCTATTGCTGTGTCAAGTGTTTATGGTACTTTTATACTGAAAAACATTTGAAATATCTATGGTGCATTTTGTATAAAAAGTTTGACGTTTTATCATAGAAAAACCTACTCTAGTACGTATAAAAAGCTACGATAAAATTGGAGAAAAATTACTACTAGTTGTAAGGTAAAACAAAGTAAATCTTGCTTTCCAGGTTCATGTTAAAATCCTTAGGTCTTTGGAAGGAATCTTCTTCTGATATAGAGCTTCAGCAAGATAAGGAGTATGCTTTGACCGCTGAAGATACTCAGTTCCTGGTGGAAGGTCGAGGCGCTGAAGTTGGACAGAAATATGTGAAATTGCACGAAAAAATTGTCCCGTGAGTTGACTTATGTGTTGAAAGATGTGTAACTTGATGATTTTTGTGCTGACTAACTAAGGCGGTCATTGCTAAGTTTTACAGTTTTTTTAATAGTTTTATCCCATTTTTTGTTAATGTCAAATCAATATTTTAATACCAAAACTTTTAACTCAATTAATTATTATAATATATGAAAAAAAATGATTTTTGCTTACGAACTTACGTAGTGTAAGAAATCTGTCAAAGTTAATAAAGATGGATCACAAGGCTACACCACAAAAATACATATAAAAAAACATGATATAACGAAGAAGAAAATTTACTGCCGAATCTATTTACAAATTTTGAGATTTTTTTACAAATACGCTGATGATACACATTATTTAATGTATTTAGGCAGTATAAATCCTGGTTTCTATATCCAAGAAAACATTTGTTTAAAATGTAAGTTTTAAACAACAGTGGATAGGACAAAAGCGGAACTTCTAGTACTATTAACAAAAGAGTAAAAATAAACTATGTATGGACAGACAGAGGTTCTGGGAAGCGGCTTACACTGGCTATGCTGCGGGCTTCGCTTGAAGCCGCGATGTTGTAAATATCACTTTTATATGGTAGTTTTATGTAATGAAAAATAGTTAAAACACCATATGTAGTTATCGTGTGACAAAAATTTGAGATCTAAATGGTAGCCAAGTTATAAATCAATAATTATAAGCTAGCCCTTCATCTTCTGTACAGCTATTTGGTAGTTAGAAGTAATTATACATAGAATATTGCATATACATTAATACACCCCACAGGGGTTTTCAAATGTAATATACCATGATTTAGATTGTATTATTCTGTAAAATTAATAAATGGAAAGAGAAATGTAAGTAGGGTAAGTTTTAGAAACAAGACTTAGTGCTGTGGCGAACAAAAACATCACTCTTTCCTATCGCGTCGGTGATTGTACCGTTATGTGTGACGACACGGCCGCGGTAGGCGGAGTCCCGCGCAATCAGCGTACAGCCTTGCGATTCTGTAACTCACTTTTCGAACTCGCACAGCGGTTTTCGCAGCGGCGGTCGCGCTCAAATCAGTCGTAAAGCAGTCATTTTACGATTTTGCATTCTGATAAGGAGGGAGCTTGTAGGTTATTGTTTATTAATCGCATGCAATCGCAGGAACCGTGTTCGCCGAAACCGATGTTTCTTCCCAAATTCTTTTACGATGAATTATTTTTGCTTCTCTTTCTTGTCGAGTAGCCGTTAAAACTTTATTGATTTATTATATGGCGTTCGCCTCTCGCGCAGCTATAAGTCTGACTCACGTGCGTCAACAATGTATTGGATTTTGTTTCACATACGGATGTCATAGTTTCCGCTATGTCTTGTCCTGAATCACAGACTAAAACTGTGTCTATGGTGAGTAAATCGTGTAGCTTGATTCAGTAGTAAGGTAAAGCCATATATGGTTTAGTTCATTCAGGGTCTGTGTCACAATGTATGGATAAAGTACCAAATAGCTATGCAACACATAAATTAATTGGAAGATAAATTTTGCTATTTGACATTTCATCGGACTCATAACTTTATGTGTCGAATAGCGCTATCTGACAGTCGTGAAACACAACAATAGTGTTGATCCTACCAATAAGTAATAAATAGCTAATTTGCAACTTATGTAGAACTTATCTAAATTGTGAAACAGACCCTCAGTATTGTATATCTTATCTACCGAATAAGTAGTAGTACGTAACTTATACGAGAATGTAAGATCTTGAAATGAGAATAAAGAATCTCTGATATTTTTATTTATACAGCATCATAACATATGCCAGGACTTTTATTTATTTATTTTTATAGACAAAAGGAAAGTGAAATCAATGGGTCATTAAAAACGAGTATCGACAACTTGCCGCAAATTAAAGATAGCTCTGATGATGAACCGGGGCCCTCTAAAGAACCTGACGATGAGTATAGGTAAGATCACTCATCACATTAGTTTTTATATGTATAATAATTCTACTTTTTAAAAGTCGAATATTAATAATGATTATTTGAATTAAACATGTAGTTTAATTTGACGACTCATTGGTCTAGTGGTTAGTACTGCGAACCCTGACTGCCAATCCATGGGTCCCGGGTTCGATCCCCGGCTGAGACGAACATCGATGTGATGAGCATTTGATGTTGTGCTTTGGTCTTGGGTGTTTAAATATGTATTTATATGTCTATCTATATATAATATGTATGTATATCCGTTGCCTAGTACCCATAACACAAGCTTCACCAACTTAGCATGGGACTAGGTCAATTGGTGTGAATTGCCTTTAAAAAAAAAATTGATGACGAAGTTTCAACATGTGATATTATTATTATTTAATACGTAATTCAATTTTTTTACCATTTTATCTAAGACTTTGCACGCCATTATAATCTACCTATGCATTATTTGTGTAAATAAAGAATTATTATTACAATCTGTAATTTGCACCGTTAGCCGAACGTGTACGATTCAATAGTAATAATAATAGGCCTTTTTATTTCCTGTTTTACAATAGTTGGTAGTTTTTATATTAAAGTAACCAAAAATATTGATTTTGTTAGTAGGTTAGATTAGAATATGTTAGTAATATATAATTTATTTAACAGGAACCCCGGTTTGGGTAAAAGATGCCCATTGTGATTCAATAGTATCATTATTTATTTATATAAAGGTTTTTTATCGGATATAAAAGCGAATTTATTAGATTATTTGCACATCTATTGAAGTGTTGCCATATTATCGCTATCAATTACCTCAAAGTTGGTATTAGCAATACATATTAATCATTACAATTTTAATGATCACTTTGTTTGCCATATTTTATCGAGTTATGTAAAAAAACGGTGCGTGTACTTATGTACGCGCGTATGATGTTATACTTCTTTGGCATTGTTAAAAATAGTTTTTGATTGCATGCAAATAAATAATTACAATTAAATAATCAAAGACTGGAAAAGGAGTCGTTATAGTCAATAAAGTTCAGTTTACATTTGAAAAATTAAATAAATAAATATTTATTATTATTCTCTTACATTAAGTATAACATAAATTCTATTATTATTAGAATGTTGTTTTTAAATTATGTCCAATGCCGTAGTATCTTCCGTGGGCAACTTCATTCTGTTAATTTTGTGACACGGTGCGCGCGCATCGTAAAATTTAACTCTCGTCAATTTTTCATAACGCGCCTAACGAAGTATAACTTCAAAAATATAACTTTGCGTTTAAATTTGTTAAAGAAGTTTTGAATGTGTAGTTTTCGCTCAAAAACTGTGTTGTCATTTATTTTATCTACACTTCGTAGGCGGTCGGAGCTATTGCGATATACTAGCAGTGAAAACTAAGTGGCTATTAAAGTTAACTGTATTTTTTGCAGGGTGAACGATGATCAGGAACCGATCATTGCTGTAAACACAATGTTGGAGGATACATATCAGCATTACCCTAATGTCATGTTACTTTCGTAAGTTCAATCCTTTATGTTTTAATTACGCTATATTTTTTATACTCAATATAATACCGTTTAGAACATAGTTAATTGACTTTTTATACAAGGACTTCGAAGTTATGCTTTGCCATAGGATTGACTGCTATCACATGGAAAAGTGTCTGGTCATTATAACAAGGTTTATAAGCTTTTGAAGGTTCCGTAGCCAAATGGTAAAACATGAAACCCTTATAAATTCGTGAGCTTATCTCTTCTTTATAAATGATGCTTGTGTCCAGATAATTTGTTTAATACTTATTTTACGAATACTATTTCAGATTAAAACGATATTTGCGTCCAACTAAACATTTCTTCGAACGTATGCTAGCGCCGGGCGCGCGCGTCACGGCTGACGTATACGCGTACATGTTTCTTTGCGATTTCTTTAATTTCCTTGTCGTTATCTTCGGGTTTGCTGCTTTTGGGGTAAGTTATACACTACACAAAATTATTTAGTGCTTATGGTTATGTGTAAAATTGTTTAAATGTCTCATTACCTAAATATTTTTTGTTGTTTAGAAGAATGACATAAATTTTTATTACTTATCACGTACTGAGCAGGACGTTACTGATTATTTTCATTTAAATAATAAATAATTACCAGTATTTTAAGACGTCAATCAAACTGAAATGAAGTTTCAAGAGCTTTCAATCAGTTTTGTCTGTATGAAGGAAGGACATATTTGACAGTTCTAAAGACGAAATTGTGACTTGAGATACGAATTAGAATATGGACCTAGTCAAGATTGATGACTGAGGAATGTATTTTCAGAACTATGCAGTTTGATTACCATTTTTTCTAAAATTTTCAGACACATCAAGGCGATGGTGGAGTGCAGACTTACTTTGAGGAGAACAAAGTGCCTATTCCGTTCCTTGTAATGTTAATATTGCAGTTCGCACTCATTATAATTGACCGAGCGCTTTATTTACGAAAATTCATGCTGGGCAAGATATTATTCCAATATGCCCTTATTATTGGTGTTCATATATGGATGTTCTTTGTATTACCGTTCATTACTGAAAGGTGAGAAAATAAACATTATTCGTAATCGTAAGCCTCGAATAGATTAATTATCATTCTTATTCCTTCTTTGCAAATGACATAATATGCAATCAGCGTGTACGTTTTTGAAAAAAATTATAATATAAGGATACAAAATTTAATTTGAGAGGTGGTTAAAATTTTAATTTAAAAAAATATTTGGGAAGTTTTGTGTTAACTATTGACTTTATAAACACTAACGTTAACAAAGTCTGATTCCCTCACAACTAGTAATTACTATAAAAAAATACAAAAAGCGCATAATATATAATTTTTATCTATATCAGGACATTTAACACCCTCCTTCCGCCCCCGATGTGGTACATGATGAAGAGCATCTACCTTCTACTCTCGGCATACCAGATCCGGTGTGGCTATCCCCGGCGTATTATCGGAAACTTCCTTTGCAAGTCTTATCGGTTCATCAACATGATCTGCTTTAGAGGGTAATTTATATTTTTGGTGTTTGATGTATTAATCTCTTCCAGGCAACCGGAAATTTTTATCTTATTATTATTGTCTCTTTCTGTCAAATTGTGTTTACGCTATGATGAAAAGAGGCAGACAAGTACTTACTTTAAAACAGTGCTTATTTATAAATAAGAGAAAAAAAATACGTTTATTTGTACGAAGAAATTTGAAAAAAAAAGAACTGTGTAAAAAAAAACTAAAAAATGCAGTAATTACAAAATTTATTACAAAAAAATGCTTAACTTGATTCGCCATTTACCTAGGACCTGCGAATTTGTCAGTACAATTAAGATAACTGATTAAGATCGTTAAATCAGTTTAAAAGTTATGTTAGTAATAAATGTTACGTCTATGTCTAAAACTGGATTTGACCTCATTCTACCTTCGGTAATAAAATGTATTCACACATTTTTTTTAAATGTTTTTTTCTGTGTACAGCTTTATGGCAGTGCCATTCCTCTTCGAATTACGGACCCTCATGGATTGGATATGGACTGACACCTCAATGACTCTCATGGATTGGCTCAAAATGGAGGATATATTCGCTAGCGTCTTCTTACTCAAGGTCTGAAACCTGATGAATTTATTATAATTTGTATTTGTAAGGTGTAGAAATTTTTAAGAATTGGAAAATTTCTTTAAAAATATTTTATATAATGTCATTCTTAAAGAAAATTAAAAAATTAAATTAAAGCATTATTCTCCTAATAAAACAATGCTTTAAAATATTTTTTTAATTATTAAATTACAATGTGTCCCGACCAAGGAGGTTTCAATTCAATTTAAGTACACATAATCTGTGGTGAGCGCGCTGGTTCCGAGCCAATAGACCAATAACAGACTTTTTCAATGTGCGCTATTTCGTACATACGAATTTGTGTAATATTTTGTTGGATAAAACTTTAGTAGTAAAAATGTCAAGCAACACCGACGATACCGATGAAAACGTAACTCGACGAATAGTCTTTTGCCAGAAAAATCAAGAAAAGCGTACGACAAATGTTTCCAAGACTTTATGACTTGGAAACCTATAGCCATGACATTTAATAAAGTAGTGTATGCAACTGCATATAAACAAGTATTAAAACACTCGTGTAATCTTATTTCAAAAAAACTACACTCGTGTTTTAATACCCCGTATTATATGACAGTTGCATAAACTACTATTTTAAGACTATTCGTTTATTAGAATTAAATCTGTCATAGAAATTAAAGAGAAAAAAATATTTTACATTTTAAATAATTGTAATTAAAAAAAGAAGGGGAAATAATACGAATGTAAAAAAATAATATAATTTAGATGTAATAAAAATAAATTATGTTTATATTTTTGTTTGATAAATTTAGATTTAAATGTATTTATAATTTCAGTGTTCTCGCTACGTAGAAGATGAATTCCCTCAGCCGCGGGGCGTTAAGAAGTCCACCACGTCTAAATACTTGCTCGGTGGAGGAGTTTTGGCTTTTGTCATCGCTATCATTTGGTTCCCGCTTGTGTTCTTCGCCTTTGGTAATTCGGTAAGTTACCCGACCAAGGAAGTCAGATACTATATATATATATATATATTTGACGAATGGTAGTCAGAGCCTTAAGTGTCGTCTCGTCTCTGAATCTCACGCTAAGGAAAGAACTTATTTCCTGAAATGAAACAAAAAAGTTCTTCATGTCTAGATTGCAAGTTTATTAGCTAGAGCTATTTTGACTCTAAAATTAGCACAATTTTTTTTTTTTTTTTTAGTTTTTAATAAAGTATTTTATTGACGTTTACAGCGTTACCGTTTCGTTTTTTGTATTGGTTGTATTTTTTTTACTCTAGTACTAGTTCATAAGGAATTTAAAATTTGTACTGTGGTGTTCCCTTTAGGCACCAAGGTTCGTTTAACCTTAGTGGTGTTTTGGTGTTTTCTGTACTTTTAGCTTATATTTAATATAGATATTAAGCAATAATAAATATTTAAAAAAACCATAGTTGAAGTAATCTGAAAATATAACAAGTTTGCCTTTGGAATGTTTTCTTCTCCTACTGCTCGTAAAAAATTAATTAAAATAAATTATATTTTTAGGTTGGTGAGCCAAATCCACCGACAGATGTCACTGTCAAAATTCGTATTGGACCCTTCCTGCCCGTTTATCAAATGTCTGCGCAATCACACAATATTGACGTGTAAGTTGTAATTGTCTCAAAAATCCTAATTTATTTTTTTAAGTCACGTTTGACTTGAATAAAAATAGCCTATATTCGAGCACTACAAGGATTACATTAAGTTTATGTTATTATATTTAATATTAGTACACGACCTCCGAGTGAAGGCCTCCTCCAAATTCTTCCATTTGTCTCTGATCTCTTCGCTAATATTTACTAATCTTTCTGCGCTGTTTTATTGAAGTTATACTTATTTTGACGCGTTAGGGAAAAAATGATGAGAGTAATTTTTTTCTATTGCCAGTGTCGTTTTTTGTACAAACGTAGAAGATGCGAAAGATAAAATTTTAAAAAATTTTATCTTGTTACGCCAAAGAAGTATAACTTTTAACGCGTGGACATAAGTACACACGGTTTTTCTTTTTTTCATCTTCCCAGGTTTCTGGTGGGCTCTTTTTTTTTCAATAAGATTGTTTATGTTTGACTATTTTTATATATTTTACCAATATTCTTACACTGGATTCTTCTTATGGTATTTGGCTTTTAATGTTTTATTATAAGTAATCGTATATCTACAAGAAAAATGCCCAAAACGTAACAGATTCTCATGTTCTACGTACGTACCTATTTGTACATTAAAAGTGCTTTTTTAACTGACTCCAAAATGAAGGAGGAGGTGATTTTTTTCAATTCATCGTGTATTTTGTTTTTCTATTTTAAGCCAAAATATTCAATTTTTGGCTGTCTTGTATGGATTTTAACCAGCCTTGACTTCAACTGACTTCTTTTTAGGCACCAAGTCAAACCTAAAGTGGTTACCTAAAGCATAAGTATATTTTTTAAACAAGAAATAAAAAAAACTTGTTTTTAGCTATACCGAACAAGACTACACCCAATTGAGCAACATGTACGCCCGAGATAGAACCGCACAGACATTCCTCTCTAACTACATGTACAATGACGTCGCAGTTATTACAATTAACCCTAACTCCACCGCTGTGTGGAATATTTCTCCTCCGGAATTGGATCGGCTTGAAAGAGAAGCGTTGTCAAGTAAGTAAAAATAGATAGGTTCTGTAAGAAAAGCCGTGTAGATGACGTTGTTGATTATAAATTGTTTTCTTATGAAATTATATTTTATTTTGGAATTGGATTTGAAATTTGTAAGGGCTTTGGGAAAACGCCCTCGAATAAGGTGTACATGTATAGCAATAGGAAACAATTTATTTATGTGGTGGAAAAGCGTGGTAGGAGCCCAACTTTATTAATTTAAGTTAATATTAGGGTGCGTCCACATCTGGCGAATATAATAACGGCTCGCGAGCTGCACATTCGCGTCATATTCGCCAGATGTGGACGCACCCTTAAGATTTAGTATAGTTTTATTTCAGTTATAAAATATATTGTAGATGGTTAGATGATATATGTAATTGTAGATTACTTATGTGTTGTTTTTTTACAAATATCTTTTAGTCATTTGTTTAATATGTCACCGTAAAATTGTAAATACCGTTAGGTTGTAATCTATCTCGCGAGATTGTGAACTGTCGAAAGATTGTGAACTTCAACGTACTGCTTACAATTTAACGTATTATTATTCGGTACATTGTAATAAATCGAAGTGAAACCGTCAATTTGTGAAACGCACCTCGCGCGCTGATTGGTTGAACGGCATATGCCCGCGCCACCATAATTGTTTGTTAATTCGTGTTGTCGAATGTATGCCGTATAACCATATAACCTATATGTATAACCCATAAAAATATCATTTTAATTATAAAATTGTTGTAAAATCTACCGAGCTTTAAAAAAAAATAAAGGTAGTCCTGTGGTAGTAATAATACGGACGAAAAAATAATGTTTTATTGGAATTAGTAGTTCTTGAGATTAGCGGAATCAAACCAACTTTTTTTCTTATAATATTTTCATAAAAATCTATCATAAATAGGGCTTCGCTTTACATCATTTCCCTACATCAGATATCCTAAAAGCCTTAAGTAATATTACTAAAACAATATTTTTTTATTACAGATTCATCATTATTAGTCAAATTCACATACGTAATAACTCATCCGAGTAACAACCCACAAAATCCGCCAACAATCGAGAACAATCGTGAAGTCCCGCTCGACGCTTATGTAAACGGGAAGAAAAATCCCGAGAGAGATACATTACTTCAGCTACTGGCTGGGACAGCTTCTCCTGACCTTTGGTAAGATATAGTATATTTTTGTCTTATTGTAGTCTTTTTTTAAGCTATTTACAAGGTTTTTAAAAACCATTTCACAGTGACCTCTGAAACTCCAAAATGTTCTTTTTATCTACCCCCGCGAACTTCTTTTCGCCTTAATATGATTTTTTTACTTAGCCTACGTTTTAGTAGGTACATGCCAACTTATGAAACATTTTGCTATTCTGTTCGCGTTTGCCGAAATAAAAACCGGATATTAGGTTTTCGTTAAATTTTTCACTCCATAAAAACCTTTCTCAGAGCTCAAGGAATAAATAAAATTATTATAGAACTTAAAGCTCATGTCAACGTCTTAATAATTTTAAATGTGGAACAAATTGAGCAGTGCGCTGCCAATAGATTCTTTTATAAGATTGGCCTGTTAACGAGACTTTTAAGCCAAATCTTATTTTCGGGCACCTATTTTTAATTGCGTGTAATTTTATTAATTTAAAAGTTTCGCTTGTTTATTTAAATCATCCCCACGGTACTTTTAACGTATAATTAAATAACGTAAATATAACGTTTTTTTTTATATAATATACCTACTATAACTTTTTGTTTTTGAGTAAATCACACAGGTGAGCGGGAGGTATTTCTAACTTGAAATTAAAATTATTTCACTTGCCAATACCAGTCTAAGAAAAATAAAATTTTGTTTTATAAGAAAATATGGTCTGCGATCTCGTCGTTACAGAAAGTGCTGCCAATAAACTATGTCTTTCAGGCCCGTATTTCAGAACGTCTCTTAAACTTCAATCGATTCGAGATTTTTCAGTCAGTTTTTCTATTCGAACATTGACATTGGAGATTGTTTAAATTTTTAGAAAGTCATCCTAAGATGTTTTTATAAGCTATCTTCAGTTATACTTGCTTTAAAAGAAATAATTATTATAATAGCCGTAATAATGAGCTTCATGTTAATAATATCGTTTCAGGTTAAACGTTAAACTCTTGTTCCCGAAATTCGTGAAGGTGTTCAACAAGGGTACCACAAAACCGGCTTTCCAATTGATGCCGGCTATTGGTGTTAATGGTATGTATATCTATCACTCCCTATGGTCGTCCGACACTTAGATTTTATTTTAAAATAAGTCAGTGTGCACGTCTGGCGCAGCCGCCGATCGGAGAGCAACTCAACGATCGCACCTAGACATATTGATAATTTATAAACTGCGTGGTGTTGCTAATAAAACAAATGACATCCTATTCTCTTAATACGTCTTATCTCTGACGTTATATTTTCGTTTCCGTATTCCTTTTTTTTAAACGTCCAAATGTAACGACGAAAATCCTTTTTTTAGTAGTAGTAGTAAACCTATAAACCTAACCTAACCTAATGGAAAATAATCTACCCAAGAATTTTATGCGCGAGTCTACTGAAAACCACTTAACCTATCCACACTCCACGAGGGGAACCGAGTTCGAGAGTGTGGAAGGTACTCTCGTATCCCCTCGCTTTCGCTCCGCTTTGTCGGTTTTTGCGTATTCTAATTCGAACTATGGCAAAGTTTATACAAAAAAAGAGTGCGTGTACTTATGTACGCGCGTAAGAAGTTATACTTCTTTAGCTTTCTTTATTTTTTTATATATTAAATAATAATAAATATTTAACGTTAATAATTTAATAATATTAAATTTAGTATATATCAATTATATATAATAATGATTATTTTATTATATTATTCATTCAATTTAATAACTAGGTATGTTTTATAGCCTTTTAACTAAGTAACAATAGGTCTTTGTGAAAAAGCATTGCTAAATTTCTTTAAAAAAATAATTAAAACTCCTTTATTGTTTAAAAGGTACTACAAATGTCATTATGGTCATTCTGATAATTTTTTGTCACGGTGCGCGCGCATCGTAAAATTTCACTCTCATCAATTTTTCATAATGCGCCTAAAGAAGTATAACTTCAAAAAATTGGCAGCTCTTGAAGGTTGCATTGATTGATGTTCTGGAATGCGACACCCTCATATGTGTAATGATAAACATGTTTTGATGATGTTAATAGGAATAATATATTGTTTTTAAATTAATAATTGTGCTACTTAAATAAACGTACAAATCTTTCAGATGTTGAAGACTCAAGATATTATCGAAACGTACAATTACGTTTGGAAAGAGACAGAAATACAAGCTATTGGAGGGTACATGAATCTTGCGAGGAAAGGGTATGTACGGCTTCTTGGTTAACGGGATGTTTTAAATGATAGAGGATATTGTTTTCGCTCTATATTTACCACTCAACAAAAATAATGCTAATTAAATTTTAAATGCTATGAAATAAAAATGCTATGCTGTGCTTCTAATGTTCAAGAGAGTGCCTGCGTCTGGCTATACTCTAACGTAAGCGTAACGTAAATATGTACTTATCTTTTTTCTAATTATTTTTATTTATTTATATATTGTATACATGTTCTTAAATAGGAAGAAGTTGTTGTGGTGGAAACACAAACTGGACACAGAACATATTATATCTAAACTAATATTATAAAAATGAATTATAGATATTGATAGGCTCCAAAAGTACCGGATCGATTAGATTTTTTTTTTCACAATTAGAATCCTAATTATCCCCTGGCTATAGAAAATTAAAAAGAAGTTAGGGATTTGTATGAAATGTTTGATGTGACCCTAGTGAAAAATATATCAATAAAAATCTATAAAACGCGAACGCTGCGGTAACTTTTGACAATAGAACAAAGTGATTTTGTAGATGACATAAATATTTACAAAAACTATATTTAATAATATAAATATTTAGACGTGAGAAGCCGACGTCTAGTGTTTAATAAAGTATTTTTTTTATTTCTGCGCTGCAACTTTCGATAGCAATACCGATTGAAGTTTTTGGATGTAATTTCGATGTTGTTCTCAAGATACCGCTAGCGCCAATGTCTCAATCTTGAAATAAGAGAATCAGCTGAATTTACAATTATTCTTTACCTAGATACTTATATTATACACGTCCCTACCATAAATGTGTGTGATATGTATAAATCTTATAAACTGATTTGGCAAAACATATTCCAAGTGACCTAAGTTCGATTAAAAGGATAATCTCGGTATGACTTAGTTTCGGATTCACTTATAAAAAAAATCACGCTTGCTTGGAAGTCTAACTCAAATATCTAATTCCAATAATATCGTATACAAACTGATAATTTCCTTTTTAAGTTAAACAAATAACTTATAATATAAATAACAACTAACAAATAGGAGTGAGGTTTTGGGAGTTTCATCTCTGATGGAGATAATAATTTCTATATTACTTTTCAGGATCCGCTAGCGTCAATACCAATGAACAATTGCGACATGCTCGTAATGTATACGTTTAACGACAAACTGTTTCCGGAGACACTCAACTTTATATCTGGTGGCGGGTGAGACATAATTAATTGAATTATTGTTAGTTAATATTTCGCTTCGTACGTACAGAACTTCGTACACAAAAATGTGTCAGGTGTCGGGATTTTTCGTGGCTACATTGAATAAAATAAGAGCGTTACAAATTGACTGGCTTTAGATTACTTACGTACTAGTGAGACTCAAAAATTCTTAGCAATCTATCTTCTGTGAAAAATAATAATTATTAATAATTTTAATGAATTTAATTATAATACTTAAAACTGCCCCTTCGAATATCGTTTCGCCTTAATATGTTTTTGAAGTTATACTTCTTTAGGCGCGTTATGAAAAATTGATGAGAGGGAAATTTTACGATGCGCGCGCACCGTGACACAAAATTAACAGAATGAAGTTGCCAACGGAAGATAATAATGAATTTAATGTTACACTTAATGTAAGAGAATAATAATAAATATTTATTTATTTAATTTTTCAAATGTAAACTGAACTTAATTGACTATAACGACTCCTTTTCTAGTCTTTGATTATTTAATCAATCAAAAACTATTTTTAATAATGCCCAAGAAGTATAAGTTCTTACGCGCGTAAATAACTACACGCACCCTTTTTTTTTATATATAACCATTGATATACAAAAAACCCAAGATGCACAGTCTCGAATAAAAGTAACGCTCGAAAGTGTCCCGAAACACTATTTCTGTCCATAACAGTATATGTTACAAGCATATATTATTGCAAAATCAACCTTACGCGAATTGCTTAAAGTTGTTATTACAACGCAGTGTATACGTACTTAAAGCAATAAAATTTTACGACCGACCGTGGTCGGTAGGACAAGGTATTGAGTGGAGTCGAACATGACTTTTTTATTTACAACTATTTAACATAATTTTAAATTTATCCGACTTTTCGGGTGTTTTACAGCGTGAGTGGTCACGGTGACTGAAGACAAAAGGTGTTGGATGTTAAATAGTTGTAAATTTATAATAATACGTAACATTAATCCGGTTAAAAAGTTTTTCTTTAAATTAAAAAAAAATGTTAAATTGGCTACCTCCTGACCCACACTTTATATAGCGTAAATATATTTGTCAAAAACTACACACAAAAAAGTTCAAGAGTACATAAATTTATTTATAAAAAAAACACAAATAAATAACATCGACTCCACTTATAGACGCGAGACTATTTGAAATGAGCGCACAATTTAGAATGTTGCGCTCATTTTTTGAGGACGTTTTTTAGACGTTGATTGTGCATCTTGGGTTTTTGTATATCAATGTATATAACCTACCTTTTTAGTAGTTAAATACTAACATATGGAACATATTGCATGACATTTTTTTACGTTTTTCATTGCAATTTTTCCAAATATTCAAGTGTTCCTCACAGTTCAAGGAATAAATTAAAAAAAAAAGTATTGGAAAATCTTCGACATTTCCGCTTAGCAACATATTTTTCTATCCATTTTCATTATATAGATTTTATGTTAATTATTATACATTGTTATTTAAATCAAATTCCATTTCATATCGGATTTTACTTATATAATACTGAGTGATCACGTGATTATTGTTTATTTTCAGTATAATCGGTTTATACACAACATTCGTGTTTCTGGCGTCACGAGTGCTTCGCGGCTTCTTCTCTGGCATCTACACAAAGATTATGTTCGACGATCTGCCCAACGTCGATAGAGTGTTGCAACTCTGCCTTGATATTTATCTGGTAAGATTTGGAAACTATAAAACATTCATACAAATATTGTTTTATTTAATCTACTAATCTAATTTTTCTTTTGTTGTAAAGATTTGCAAGTTGTGAAAATTAATGTCAGAACTTAATTTTAAATAATTAAATTCAAATTTATGTTCTATACTAAATTGACTAGAATTATAATTCCCAGTACTTGTTAGTTTGCAAAATAACACGAAGAAAAGTATTTTTTCACAAAGCACATTTTTGATAAAAATGCCAAAATTTTGCTGTACAGCAACATACGTAACTACTTTACCTCACAAAAACTATAAGTAGAATTCCTAATTGAATTCTAATAATAATATAAAAATTGTGGCACGTACTTACGAACGTACGTATTTTTCAGGTGCGTGAAGCTCTCGAATTGACATTAGAAGAAGATCTATTCGCAAAACTGGTCTTCCTATATCGGTCGCCGGAGACCATGATTAAATGGAGTCGACCTCGAGAAGAAGACAGCCAAGAACAAAGAGCTCTACCAGCTCCGAACTGAAATTCTTAGTAATAAATCGTCAATATAAGAAATATTTATAACTAACTCTATCTAAAGTACTCAGGGGTACGTTTATCTCTTTCTGTCTACGCTAGAATAACAAGAGACAGATATAGTTAAAATTTTGTTTTATTGATACAAACTCAGTATTAACTGACTGGGTTTTTAACAATAACATGGTTAATATATCACATGGTTTGGTACATAACATTGTCAACTTTATTTCTACTCGATAAGAGTAAGCCAAAATAGAAGGGTTTCTCCTAGAAACTTCGCCTTGACTTTTATATGTTTTTACTGAAATAATAAAGTAGTTTTAACAAATTATACAAGACAGCCCATTTAATATATATTTAGTACACTGATACAACTCACGCATTAATTTATCCTTGTATGTATCGACACACAACAATTTTTTAAATCAATATTGCATTTAATGATACGATATAATTATTTTTAGTATCTAAGAAAGATTTGTAAGACAATGAGCCATTATTATATTATCACCAGTGTACGCAAGGAAAAAAAGTAAATTCGAGTTCGTATGTTTTTGGAAATGTACCATTTTACAAAGTATGATTTTTGTTATCGTTGTACAGCGATATTTGGTGCTTCAAGGTTTATTTAGTTTTGCTAGTGTTTAAAATACATTTTGTCTAATCTCACCTCATTATATAGTATTTAAAATTTTGACTCCATCGAAGAACAAGCTCTCTGCCTATCATAAGCGTTTTTTCGTATCTGCTGTATTTTTATCCGGGGCAGTTAAGAAATATACAAACTACCAAAGTAGTGGCATTAAACAAGAAATATGATTTAATGTTATAAACTTAAAGTGAGAACTGAAACCTCACCCGAATAGAATATATGCTTAAGCTGTTTTTTAATTCACATAATTTAAATAGATCCATCGTGATAGTTGTTTTAGTACTTACATATCTATAAAAAAGGTATCCTATTCTTCCTAGCTGTACTATTTACTTAATGCTAGTTTTAATCAATTGTAAATATTTATAAATTATATTTATACATGTTGGATTCTCATTAAAATTTATTTAATGAATTGCGCTAATAAGCACACAAGCTTTATAAATTATGAATTCAATACAGTCCTTTACCTCAGTTCTATGTTTTGTCTATTGTGAATGTAGTTAAGAAAGTGCAATTAAAATAATGTTCATTTTTATATCTGTTGTATTTAAGCTGCATTTAATGTTGTGGTTTGATAATAAAGTCATATAAAATGTTATAAAACAATTTTATTTATTCAATCAATACAATTTTAAAGTCACTTAGACTACGACATAGTTAATTAACTACCATAAGCCTTGGCGCAATATTCATAGACATCAATTCTTGGAATAATAATTTCGCGGCATAGGGTAGTCTTACTTGTGAAATCTGGGTTTTGTTTTTACACCCCTTACATTCAAAAGTGTTATTTCTAAGATTAGCAATAGCTATGAGACCGCAGAAGTTGCAGACGTGGATTCTGTATGGATCTGATACCTCAAATAGCCTCTCTCGTAAGAATTGCGCTGCGCCGTGAGCGATTTGACAATCACGCTCCATTTCTCCAAAACGTAGACCGCCGTCCCTTGCCCTTCCCTCCATAGGTTGTCTAACCAAAATCTGCACAGGTCCTCTAGCTCGTGAATGTATTTTGTCATCCACCATGTGCTTAAGACGCTGGTAATAAGTAGGCCCCAAGAACACCTGAGCATTTATCTTTCTTCCAGTGTGTCCATTGTACATTACTTCATTACCACGAAGGTGATAGCCGTATTCTTGCAATAAAGATGAAATTTTTTGCACATTTACCGCGTCGTTAAAGGGAGTTGCGTCACCGATTTCGCCTTTGTTCGATGATACTTTCCCTTGAATACATTCAATCAAGTGACCAATTGTCATACGAGATGGGATAGCGTGCGGGTTGATGATAATGTCGGGTGTTAATCCTTCACAAGTGAAAGGCATGTCTTCTTGTCTGTATTGAATTCCACATGTTCCCTTTTGCCCGTGGCGAGAGGCAAACTTATCGCCAATTTGGGGAATGCGCACTGAACGTACTCTGATTTTGCAGAATTTATAACCTTCACTGTTCAATGTCAACATGACTTGATCGACAATACCAGTTTCACTGTTACGCAAAAACGTTGATGCATCTCTTTTTGAGAAACGTTTGGTTGTTCCCTCAAGTTCATCATCATTTTCCGGTAAAGTAATAGTTTTTCCTATCACAACATCATCTCCTGATACTCTTATGCCAGGAGCTATAATGCCATCTTCGTCCAGCTTGTCATACAGGGCATTTCTCATTCCTTGACATGTTTGTCTAGTAGGCTTTTCAAACTGTTCTTCCTGATCACCAATCCTCTTAGACTCAGAGTCTTTGTAAGACCTATAGAATACAGATCTAAAGAATCCTCTTTCCACAGCTGAAGCATTCAAAATGACACTGTCTTCCTGATTGTATCCTGTGTAGCACAAAATAGCAACAATAGAATTGATTCCAGCCGGTAATTCACGGAAACGCAAGTACTCCATAGACCTTGTTGTGACTAGTGGTTTGTGTGGATAATACAACACATGGGCTAAGGTGTCCATTCTGACATGGAAGTTGGTAATATACACTCCCATAGCTTGTTTACCCATAGCACTCTGGTATGTATTTCTGGGGCTTTGATTGTGATCAGGGAAAGGAATAATTGATGCACAAACTCCTAATATCATAGCTGGATGGATTTCACAATGGGTATAAGTTGTACAGTAAGCATATTCTTTAACTTGAGCTAAATCATCAGGGCTCATAGCTATCATAACTGTCTCCTCTTCTAAAGTATCAATGTATTCAACAACACCGCTTGCTACTAAATTTTGCCAACCATAGTTATTGTAATCTCTTTCCTTCAATTGATCAATATGCTTTTTCTTAAGCAAAAGTGCTCCATTTTCAACAATTAATAATGGACGACAAATTCTTCCGGCATCAGTATAAATTCTTATTTCTCTGTCCCGAATATCACGGATCATACTGACTTCAGATACAATTATATCCATTTGACGTCTCAGTTTTCTCAAAGTAGCCATTAATTGTTCTGGGTCTCTATGTATTCCTACCCAACACCCATTTACAAATATTTTTGTAGCATCTGCAATAGCCGATGGTGCTATTTCTTCCAAATTCTCCATAGACCACTCCTCCAAGAACTCCAAAATTGGTGATGGCTGACTTCCAACAGAAATATAAGCCATTAGTGCCAAGTTCTTTACAAGACCTACAGCTGCGCCTTCTGGTGTTTCTGCAGGACATATCATACCCCAAAGTGTATTGTGAAGTTGTCGAGGCTTAGCTAATTTACCATCTCGTCCAATTGGTGAGTTAACTCTTCGCAAATGTGACAATGTTGATGCAAATGTCAACCGGTTTAACACTTGCGATACACCAGCTCTAGCCTGGTGAGCTTTCTTTTGGTCGCCCCAGTTACCAGTAGCAAGAGAGTACCTTAAACCATCTGTGATAATTTTTGTTTTAATAGCTAATTCCAGATTAAAGTCTTTGCCTTTATCAATAAATTTCTGTGCATACATCCTTACTTCTTTCAGTAAATTCTTAAATAATCCACGAAACAGAAAAGCTAACAATGGTCCAGCTAAATCCAACCTTTTATTTCCATAATGATCTCTGTCGTCAAGTTCTCTGCGACCTAAAGCAGCTAGAAGTAACCTATGTACCATGTAGCCCAAGAAATAAGCTTTTTTAGTCTCACAAAAATCTGAAACACCAACATGAGGTAACATTTCCTTTTGTAAAATTTCTCTAGCATATTTTATACGCCTTTCTTTAGTCACACCAGGCCTTGCTCCTCTAGCTCCAATAAAGTTTAGAGCCACATTCTGTTCTTGAATAACGAATGCCTCATCTAGGGAAGGTTTTACCATTTCCATCATTTCAGGATCATCAAAGTCATAAATAATATGTTCTAAAATATCTCTGTCCGCTACAAAACCAAGAGCTCTAAATACAATCATAATAGGAATCTCTTGTTTAATATAAGGAACAATAGCAACAATTCTCTGACCAATAGCTGACTTTTTTATGCTTTGTCCACCACGAGCCATCATATTAACCCAAAGGGTAGAAGTTGGTCTAGAGCTATGTTCCAAACAAGAACGAATTTCAGTTTTGTAAGCATACTTTCCATCCTTCATGCTGAAAACATATACTGTATTTGTTGCCATCTTTTCTTGAGCAATCAACACCTTTTCCGAGCCGTTTATAATGAAATAACCACCAGGATCCAGAGGACACTCATTTAATTCAGTCAAATCTCTGTCAGTAAGATTGCTAAGCAAACAGTAAGTGGATCTCAACATAATGGGAATTTTCCCAATAAAAGTTTTTTGATGCTGTGTTTCAATAGGATCTTCATTTTCTTTAATAATTGTTTTAGTAATGTCGACATATAAAGGCGCAGAGTAAGTTAAATTACGCAATCGTGCTTCATTGGGCATCATTGGCGATGGAGCACCATCTTTTTCCCAATGTGTTGGCTTGGATAAGTAAATCTGGTCAAACTTCAAATGATATTTAGGCGGAATTTCTATCTCGCCAGAAGAATGTTGTGCTTCAGCCTGGAGTTCAATAGGAGGAGAATCTTCAACAATTCTTTGTACGGACATTTGTATGAACTCGTCGAAACTGTCTAATTGCTGCCTTACTAGACCCTTTTCATCGAAATACGCGTTAATTACTATCCAGCAAGCTTCCTGCCACAATTCTGATGATATTTCTTCCACATCTTCCTCTTCATACTGATCTTCTTCTGTATCATACATCTTGGGTTTTGAGCGGTAACTTCAAGGAACCTACAAAGTGCAATGCGTAAATTATTTAAACTAGCGGAGTAACAAATCATAGAAAACGTTATTGGATGAAAACTGACCTCCTTATACAGGATAAAATACTTATTTCTTAAGCATTTGCTTAATAATTATATAATATAATCATTTATTATTTGAGTAAGGAAAATATTACATCTGCGCGTTGTTTGTGCAACATTCACTAAATACTAAATAGTCAACATGGCGGAATCACGAATCACGATGATACTTAGATTGACAACAGAGTACAGACTAGCGGCAGCGTTTTGTCACCTACTACAAACCGCAAATATCGACAAATGTCACATAATATATAGATAATAAAAGTTAGCAACTGCCTCTAAAGTATGTCACTTTCGCTAGTAAGCTAGTGCAGCAATATTAAAAATATTACACAATACACAGTGGCCTCAGAATTACATCTTTCTACCTTCTGTATATTAAGCTTTTCCCATCAATATTAGGGCGTGACCAAACAGGGCGTGCAATGTGCGCGGCAACGACATGCGGCATTCGTAGGACACAACAATGAACAACGAATGCTCAATGCGAATCCGCGGAAACACACTTACGTGTCGTGGCGTGTCGTGATGCTTACTGTCGTGACTGAGTGTGCACACTGACGTGTCGTGTCGTGGCGTACTCTGGCGTTATTTTTGAACAGTACTTAACGAACCTTTGCAGCGTTCAAACATACATAATGTTTTCTTCTGATTCGGATAGTGATTTTGATGAAGATCTTCAATTTCTCTTAGCAATGACACTTCTAAATACTATTTTATTGACTTACCGGGTTCTTTTAAAATTTCAGCAATTTCTTCCCAAGCAGCATTTCTGATCAATTGATCCCTGTACTCTTTACCCTCTGAGTCATATATAACTTGCTGCAAATATAGTAAATTAAAAAGTACCCGCTAGATTTTCGCGCCACGTGCCACGCGCGGGTATAGAAACACATTTGCCTGTTGTGTCGTGTCGCGTCATAACCCCCCACCATGGTGGTGGCATCTGGCGCAATCGGTGGCGAGCAGTCGGCGCCACGACAGAATGTGTTGCGACACGACACAACAGACAAATATGTTTCTAATCATATTAAATGTATGAAACCAATATGCTTCTGGCGCGTCACGACACGCCACGACACATAAGTGTGTTTCCGACTTTAGGGATGCTCGATGATCATCGATGTTGAAACTTGAAAGCAAAAACATCAATGTTGCTATACGAAAAATATCGTAACATCGTTGTTAACGGAATCGAACATCAATATTAAGTCACGGCCTCGGCACGACCCATGCAACTTATGAAAAAATTTAAGTCTTCTATGAACGCATCCACAAATCAGGTTTATTAAAATGTTGAACGCGTAATTATTCACTCATCACTGCGCACCGGTCGTTCACTTCATTCGTTCTTCGTAGTCTCGCTCGCTCTTTCTCTTTTACTTCCTCACTACTCTATATCATCCAAGAAATAGATTTAAAAGGTTCTTCTTTATCAAAATTACTTTACATTCAGTCAGTTGATAAAAAATATCGAAATATGTGATAATTGGTTCTGTTTCTTCATAAATTTCGAACCATTTCACTGTATTTTATTTATTTGTCAATTATTAGTGCAAAAATCATCGATGTTCGGTTTTCGATAAATATCGACCATCGATGTTGGGCTTTCGATTATAATATTCATGTTTTTCTAATATCGATCATCCCTAATGCGAATGCACATTGCACCTGCACTAAATAAAGCGCCCGGCACTTGGATAAACTGCTGCAGCTCGAATGCGGCGCTATATTTGGTCACGCCCTTAGAGTTTGCATGGACACCACACATACATTTTATTGAAATAAGTGTTTATTTCAATAATTATATTTACGATTTTATTTTCATACCATGTTTTATTTTGCACTTATAATTGTTAAAAATCAATCAAATCAAATTGTTAAAATATCTTAATATTATTTTAGCTTCTGTATATTTTAAACAACAAATTCTAGTAGGCAATTATACCACCAGTTCCCGAACCCATTCTCTGTAACTTCCAACAGCGAAACCAAACTCATTAATGTGTTTTGTACCGCGAGATCCCAAAGTTCCGTGGATGGATATTGTGAGAACTACATCGAAATTACATACAAAAACGTCGGGATCGGTGTCGCATGATATACATAACATGTACACCTTGTATTTTTTTAAGAGCTACCGAGAGAAACGATATTAGAAAACCTTAAATTGCGTGTCTCAGTCAACCTATTATAAATTATATAATATTATGTTGGATACAGGATAATACAGGCATACTACCACCGGTAGGGATGTGAAAAAATAATCGATTTTTTTTTCAGCAGCACAAGACTACATACAATTAAAAAGACAACAAAAATACTGCAATGTGCTACTGAAAAGGAATACACTCAGCATTTATCAAAATCTATCAAAACGAGATTAAGTTAATTTCGATTTTGATTATTCTTAAACGTTAATTTGTGTTTATAATTTCTATTGTTTATTTTTAATTTAAAAAACTATGAAAAATAAAATATTTAGGGTGTTTATTTGAAATTAATTAAAAATTAGGAAAAAAATCGATTAATTAATAAAATCGATTATTAATGCTACAAAAATAATCGATTAATAAAAAATCGATTTTTTATGCAGAATGTCACATCCCTATGAGTACCACGACATATGAAACAGATAATTTTCTTACTGATACAGATAAACTAAAGATAACATTCACAGATTGTGTATTATTTTCATTTGTATTCTGCGAGCTGCGCGGTTGAAAATAATGTGATTATTTACTGATTAAGATTTATTTAATACATAATTGTTTTTATAATTTTTTACCTAGCATATTTCTAAAGCTCTCTATTTGTTCCTTCGCAACTACTAAATCAATGTAGAAGTTAGATCCATCATCCATTAGTTATTATAACAACTATGAATCATTCATTTATCAATATTATTGTTCTTGTACATATTTATAGTTTATAGGTTTTAAATAACTAATTCGGGGACAATGGACTTTCCAAGAAGAAATAATGTGGAAGAACAACGATGTGTAATCGGACTACAAGACTTGCAAATATCGAACAAAGACGAAAATGAAACTGAGCAGGCGCACAGTGCAACGACATCTAACTTAGCGGCGCAGACAAAAAACAGGCCCGTGGGCGCGATTGAAAGTTTTACTTTAGATAGTAATCCAAATAATCGTCAAGATTACAGTTTTTATGAGCGTTCTAACGTAATAGCAGCTTCTAAATACGCAACACCTAAGCGCGTCGAAACTATTGCTTCAATAAACAAACGCGATATCAATGCCACTGCCCTGCCGCCCAGCCCTACGCGCTCAATAGAATCAATATCACAAAGGTCTTTAAGCTATCAAACAGAAGACTTATATGAAATACCAGGTAACACGAATGCTTCGTATCCGCCCCCTGTGTATGAAAATATAGACTATTACGGTGAGCAACAGTTGCCTCCACCCCCATTCTATCATCAACTATACCAACAGGCACCCCCTTTGGTCCCTGAAAGCTACTACGACACCAGATACAGTAAGGCACAGCCTCAAGTACCAGTAAACACAAAACCAAAACCAGTTGTCTATGAGAACATGCTTTGTTCTGATAATGAAAAAAAAACTGACTTTAAAACACAGGCAATTCCAAACCAACACTTTATACAACAGAGCTCAACTCCAGGGCCTCAAGTCCCAAACACTAGTCTGAATAAAAATATTTTAAGTGATAAATGTAAGCTAGATAAAATCCCACCACCTCCACCATATAACTCATCTCAGGACACATCATGTGGTGACTACACAATAATGAAATCTGCTCCTCCGAAATACAGTGATGTGAGTTCACTATTAAAAACTGACAATAAACTGACTAGTATTGAAGATAAGGTTACAAGTGTTAAGCCTTCAAGTGCAATATATGCTTCAATAGCCCCTAGTGCTCAACGACCAAAAGCAAACATAGCTACAGAAGTCCAAACAGCTGTGCCTGCTCCAAAATTTTTTCACCCGAAGCCATTGCTAGGTAATGGACTTGGGAAAATTAAACAAACAGTGGCAAATGGGTATAACCTAAATTTAAAAATGCAAGCTGGTAGGATGCAAATTGTTGATGATACAAATGGTTCTGACTATGTTTGCATGACTGGTGGAACATCAGCATCAGCTGTAGCTGCAGCAAGTAGAGACAATGTCTCTTTATCAGAATCTGTGGGATCTAGAAATCTTACATCTACAAGAACATCTCTCTGTTCACCTGCCCAATCACCAGCACCGAGTCCAACACCCAGCTCTATGTCACAAGTATCGGGTGGATCAAGAGGCTCTGGGGGAAGAGGAAAGAGCTTGCTTCCATACAGTATAACTCCTCCCCGCCCTCAAGGCCCCAGTGAGGCTCAGCGAAAAATAGAAGAAATGACCAGGCAACTAGAAGAGGAAATGGAAAGGCAAGATGAAGAAGGAGAATACTTTGGTAAGTTTTTCTGATATATTTTTTAGTAAAACTAACTGTAATTTCTGACACAAAATTTTAAAAATTATGATTGTCTTGACTGTTTGGACTTCTTGACTTATTAGTCAAATCTAATTTTTCTTTAAGCGCAATAGTATGTAAAATATGTATATGTACAGCCATTAACAATAAGTGGATACACAGGCTGTTTTAATTCTTCAAAATACTTTTTATATTGTTTCCTCAAAGAAAAAAAACTTTTTTTAAAGGATGGTTTTTGTTTTATTGTTTGTGCCATAGTGACAGTCTGCATTATTTTAAGTCCTAGATTAGTAATATACTCAATAGATACTAAAAGCATATTGCAAAAATATTTTATAAGTGTTACATTTATTAAATATGTATATGTACAATTCATATACATATATATATTTATGTACAAATATTCTTCAGGTATTTGTCACACATGCGGCACTGGAGTAACAGGAGCTGGTCAAGCATGCCAGGCAATGGGTAATTTGTATCACACCAACTGTTTTATCTGTTGTTCATGTGGTCGGGCTCTTAGAGGAAAAGCATTTTACAATGTTCATGGAAAAGTATATTGCGAGGAAGACTATTTGGTTAGTTTTTAAAATATTATCCTTTTACAAGACTTATTAAAAGGGTTTACTTAAGAACATATTACAAATTAAATTCATTATAAAAAATTGTGTTTACTTAATGATAATAAGAGTCAGATGATTCTGATCATGAAATGAAATGGTGGTAGCAAACTGATTTATTTCATGTAAATAAGGCCTTAAATGCATATATTTTATTTAAATTTACTGACATAACATGCATTGTGGATTGAATTGTGCCAATAAATAGAATAAGTTTTGTATTTTATATATTTCAGTATTCTGGTTTTCAACAAACTGCAGAAAAATGTGCTATTTGCGGCCATCTTATAATGGAAATGGTATGTGTGCACTTTTTATGATTTATTAACACTTAAAACAAAGATGTATTGAGTTAATTTTATAATTATTCCACTTAAACCCAGCTTTAAAAGTCTATCCAACATTATACCCGAGACCAGATTTCATCCTGGGAATTATATAGTAACACAGATCTAAAAGATTTTATCTTATTAAACTCATCTAACTATCACAGTGTTATATATTTTTTTATAATTAGTTTATTTGTCCTGCTTTTGAGTGAATGCTTATATAAAATAATTTAACTCTTTTCAATTCGGTAATATATCCTTAGCCTCTACCTAGGCCCTTATTGTTTAGTTAACTTTTGTTTTAGGCATAGCAAAACAAATTATCTTCAATAATATTAAATTCTCGCATCTTTTTGGTAGAGACTACACTACAGCAATCTAAAAACAACAAATTTAGTATTACAAAATAATCCTAATGTATATAGGAAGGTACATTCTTCACGCCTAGTCCAGGATATTATCATGGAATAATCTTTGTATAATTTCTACTTGCAGGGTTAAAGTTGCTTTTAAATCTAAAAGTTGTTCACATAAAAAGTTTTCTATTCATTTATTGTTTAAAGAAATATATATGTATTAAATAATATGGTTTTAATGATTAAATTTATTATTCTATTGTATAAGCTTCTATGTAACAAATTGTCCTTAATTTCAGATTTTACAAGCAATGGGCAAATCATATCACCCGGGTTGTTTCCGATGTTGTGTCTGCAATGAATGCCTTGACGGAGTTCCCTTTACTGTTGATGTTGACAATAAGATATACTGTGTCAATGATTATCATCGCATGTTTGCACCCAAGTGTGCCAGCTGTGGAAAAGGTCTCACTCTTATCATAAATTACTTTTTATATGAAACGAAATACAAAAAAGAATTACTATATAAAATAAAGATAAAAAAAACTTAAAAGAGAATGTATAAAACAAAATAAAGCGTAATAATGTCGTAAGCTTGATAACTAAATAAAAATGCTATCAATAAAATAAGTTTTGAAATAAAAATTACAAAAATTTGCTTTTGTCGCTTCTAAAACAGATGGGTATACATATAAAAACCGAACATCCATCCTTAACCCAATCATAATAATGCAGTTAAACTACAACTGTACCTAGAGCTCAGATTATTTTGATTCTAGGCAAATAAGTGTTCTATGACATCTGCCTTTGTTTTATATACCAAATGGTAGGGGAGCCCAAGAGGGGATTTCGGGATTTACTAAAGCGCGGCAGATTACTATATAGGGGGATACCTTGTACCCGGTTAAGTACCTCCACAAAATATGAGGCCCATATATAATGGTAGGGGAGCCCACGATGCTAAATGGGGATTTACTCGAGCGTCGTAGAGACCTATTGGGATGCAAAGCTTAGATAATAAGAAGAAAAAAATGTTATATGATATATACCTTTTCATCGGTGGGGGAAGCGGCTATAGATTATTAAATATGTAAAAAAAAACTGTTGCATGGACATCCTCGAGCGCGTCAGATATTGATAGCATCAATGCCCTACGTATTTTTAATAATGTACGTATGTTAATCTGATCGTTTGCATGATGCGGGTGGTTGTATTTAAGGGTTGAAAATGAAAAAAAATAAAAATTATCGAGCGCGTCAGATTTTCTAAGGGAGTGTTAAGTGCACCAAAAAAAAGCTCTCATTCACTAATCTGACGATTTCGATGGGACGCAAACCCACGGCCATTTTCATAATTTGCAAAAAAAAATCGCAATTTTGAAATACTCAAGCGCGTCAGATTAAGATAAATGTGGTTCATCTTTATGTTCTAAACGTACTGTCTCATAATCTGACGATTATCTAGAGGGATTCGCCTGATCTGACAAAAAAAATTTAGAAAAACGGTTCACCTAAAGGGCCATCCCTGCAACTTCCCGCTAATTCCATTCCTGGGCGCTTAAAATTGATATTTTGAGCTCGCTGAGTTCAAAGAAATAATATTTCTATGCATTTGAGCTCTCCCAGCTCGAAAGTCTGATAGAAGTTTCATAGAACACTATTTTTGGAATTTTCAAACCGCAATAACTTTTGAATGGATCAAGCAATTTTCACGCGGTTGGCGGCATTCGACGCAGTTTTATCATCCTCATATGTAATTTTGCAATTTTAATTGATCGAACCACAAATTTCGGAGTAATCCCGACGAATCCCACTTTTTCGGGTTTCTTTCGTTCACGATATCTCTCGAACGAATCAACCGCTTTTGACCAGCTTGGTGGCGATCGACGTGGTTTTTCAAGCTCAAAGGCGGATTAGTTTTTGAAGTTGATCGATAAAGAAACCACTTTAAAAAAAATTATTTCTTATTTTTTTAAGATTTTTCAAAATTTCTCAAAATCTATCGGTCCGAATCGGTTCAAATTCACAGGAAATGTAATTTTGAGGGAAATATTTAGAACGCCGTTTAGTAGATTCCGATCGGCTTAAGTAAATGTAGGCATCACGCAGCTGCACGCATTTAACTTTATCGACGAATTTTTGTTATTTCGGCTTGCGGAAATCGTCAGATTATATATTTTTCATTATTCCTGAATTATTTCCTTCAAAATAAAAAAAAATTTAGCTACGCTCGAGAATGTCGAGATGACGTTTTTTTTTTACAACTTTGTTGCCCTCCCTTTTTTACGTCACTTTCAAATTGTCAGATTAGTGGAATATACACTTTTTAGGATGTAATTAACTCACCCTACCTTAATCTGACGCGCTCGGGAATTTCTGATGGTCAATTTTTTTTTACTAATCTGATCCTGTCTCCTTCACGGGCGGCCTTATATATGGGCCTCATATTTTGTGGAGGTACTTAACCGGGTACAAGGTATCCCCCTATATATTAATCTGCCGCGCTTTAGTAAATCCCGAAATCCCCTCTTGGGCTCCCCTACCATAAGGCCGCGCGTGAAGGAGACAGGATCAGATTAGTAAAAAAAATTTACCATCAGAAATTCCCGAGCGCATCAGATTAAGGTAGGGTGAGTTAATTACATCCTAAAAAGTGTATATTCCACTAATCTGACAATTTGAGAGTGACGGAAAAAAGGGGAGGGCAACAAAGTTGTAAAAAAAAACGTCATCTCGACATTCTCGAGCGTAGCTAATTTTTCTTTTATTTTGAAGGAAATAATTCCAGAATAATGAAAAATATATAATCTGACGATTTCCGCAAGCCGAAATAACAAAAATTCGTCGATAAAGTTAAATGCGTGCAGCTGCGTGATGCCTACATTTCCTTAAACCGATCGGAATCTACTAAACGGCGTTCAAAATATTTCCCTCAAAATTACATTTCCTGTGAATTTGAACCGATTCGGACCGATAGATTTTGAGAAATTTTGAAAAATCTTAAAAAAATAAGAAATATTTTTTTTTAAGTGGTTTCTTTATCGATCAACTTCAAAAACTAATCCGCCTTTGAGCTTGAAAAACCACGTCGATCGCCACCAAGCTGGTCAAAAGCGGTTGATTCGTTCGAGAGATATCGTACATGAAAGAAACCCGAAAAGTGTTTTTTCGGGATTACTCCGAGGATTTGTGGTTCGATCAATTAAAATTGCAAAATTACTTATGAGAATGATAAAACTGCGTCGAATGCCGCCAACCGCGTGAAAATTGCTTGATCCATTCAAAAGTTATTGCGGTTTGAAAATTCCAAAAATAGTGTTCTATGAAACTTCTATCAGACTTTCGAGCTGGGAGAGCTCAAATGCATAGAAATGTTATTTCTTTGAACTCAGCGAGCTCAAAATATCAATTTTAAGCGCCCAGGAATGGAATTAGCGGGAAGTTGCAGGGATGGCCCTTTAGGTGAACCGTTTTTCTATTTTTTTTTTGTCAGATCAGGCGAATCCCTCTAGATAATCGTCAGATTATGAGACAGTACGTTTAGAACATAAAGATGAACCACATATATCTTAATCTGACGCGTTGAGTATTTCAAAATTGCGATTTTTTTTTGCAAATTAAGAAAATGGCTGTGGGTTTGCGTCCCATCGAAATCGTCAGATTAGTGAATGAGAGATTTTTTTGGTGCACTTAACACTCCCTTAGAAAATCTGACGCGCTCGATAATTTTTTTTTTTTTTTAATTTTCAACCCTTAAATACAACCACCCGCATCATGCAAACGATCAGATTAACATACGTACATTATTAAAAATACGTAGGGCATAGATGCTATCAATATCTGACGCGCTCGAGGATGTCCATGCAACAGTTTTTTTTACATATTTAACTATCTATAGCCGCTTCCCCACCGATGAAAAGGAATTTATCATATAACATTTTTTCTTCTTTTATCTAAGCTTTGTATCCCAATAGGTCTCTACGACGCTCGAGTAAATCCCCATTTAGCATCGTGGGCTCCCCTACCAAAATGAGCCAGGAATAATCTGCCATTTGAACATTTAGAACCACATTCCTAACCAATATCAAGCACTCCAATTCAATTCGAAAATATATATGTATTTGCAAAGAGTTTTTTTATTTATAATTTTTGTTGTTTTTTCCAGGCATAACACCCGTTGAGGGCACAGATGAAACAGTCCGAGTGGTTTCAATGGACAGGGACTTCCATGTTGATTGCTATATGTGCTGTGTGTGTGGTATGCAGCTGACAGACGAACCCGATAAACGATGCTACCCATTAGCAGGTAATTTTTTACTCATAACTTCAAAAAAAAGTTAAAATTATGTCAATTTTATTATCCCTAATTATTATTAATTTTTATCTTTAAGTGATTATAAACCTATGATGATTGCGAGGTCCCGCAACCAAAGCCAGGCAGATAGAAACTGTTTCGTTGATTATTTGTTTACTGGTGATTAGCCAGTGGCTATCCAAAACAATAATTGTTTCGCTGGGATTCGAACCCAGAAACAGGTTGTGTATTGTTTCTTTAAGCAGTTTATTTATATATGGCGGGAATACGGCAATTTACTCATAATAAAGATTGTGAGTTCTTAGACAGGGAAGCCTGTTCTCTGATAACTGAAGAACACTTTTTTCTGCTTGACTCATTATTTGGGCTTTTGAGATTTCAGCTAAGGGGGAAGGTATGTGTTTAGGCGCAGGTTTTATATCCAGAATATCAGTCATATTTGCAAAATAGTTTTTCATTGATTGTATTGCTTACTTTTATGAATTTTTATAATTCCTGTTTTCCCAAGATAAATCTTTAGAAGGGCAGCTGTTGAATACTCCAAACTTAGCAGTTTTATATGTTGTCGTGAACTGTCCATTTTTAATTTTTTTGTAGGTAAACTTATGTGTCGGGCTTGCCATTTGTCGACGATAGGTGCCGCATCAGGACCTGGAATGGCGCCCGCGCCACATCTTTCACCAGCTTCCTACCAGTATATGGGCTAAGTTGGTGACTCATTAAAAAACTAAAAAGTGCAAAAAGAAACTATCAATGCTGCTGCTTGTGAATAACGGCTTATACGTTACGAAAACTCTGGAATGAGTTTGACAACAAAACGTACGTTTCATGCTCCATAACACAAATATAAAATAAGGGTGACATTACAAATGAAGAACATTTTGTGAAATTTCCTGACAATATAGTTATCAAAATGGAGTCATTTTATAATGTAAGGTAACAAGAAATAATTTAATCGTAATTCAATTAATAGTTTTATATATTGCTTAGGGCTACATTACGGTATAGATATCTGAATGAGTTAAGTTATTGCTTTGTATAGAAACTATGATTATAAAATTCTGTATATTATGGTATGAGTATGCAGCTGTAAAAAAGCACTTTGGAATTGAAAGAAAAGAGATAAGTAGTATATTAATGTCTTGCTCATTTTAATGTAGCGATAGGAACCAGCATAATTTTTAAGGTGTGGATAATTATCCTATGAAAATGTTATTGTAATTGCCATAAATTACATTTATGATATAGATAAGATTTTCACTGTTGAGAAATTGCAGAGATCAAATGTTTATAATAGATAAGTACAAGCATGCAATTTTTTGCATTCTATAATTTATGATGACAGGAGATTTAAATGGTCACGATTAAGTTTAATTAAGTGTAATTTAAAATCTCAAAATGAATAGTGATTTTGTTAAATTAAGATATTTGCCTACAATGCTTTGTGATATCAATAGGTTACATATTAACCACTATGAGGCCTTTGAATAGGCAATAAATTTGCATTTATTAGAGATGTTGCTGAAAAAACCTGACCCTGAAATGTCTGAAAGAAGATAATCTATGAACAACATTTTGTAATATTCTTTTTTAAGATTACTGCAATTGGACTGACACTTGTAATGAAGTAAATTTTGTCTAAAGCAAAGCAGCTTTCTGTTATGAAATTAAGTTTAAACTTGTACCATTAACAGAAACTCAATTGGACAAGGGAATTAGACATACAATGTAAACAGGGTTAATTTATGGTAATGGTACAAATGAAACAAATACAAATTCTCAAGTATTACTTGTTAAAATTTTATGCATTTTTTTTAATAACACTTGGCAGCACACCCTGCAGTTTGTTTTTATTTTTGCCTAGACTAATAATATAGCCATTCTAAAACATTCCAAATAAGTGCTGTCTCAGTAATAGTACTTAATTATTTCAATAATATTTGTAAATTTTGGTAATACAATTGAATGGAATAAGTTACTATATTAGCCTTAACAGCATTTTATATTTATTTTATTGAAGCAATAAATACATCTAGTAATTTGATGTTTTATTTAATAAAAATACTAGACAAGCACTGGCTATGCCATAAATACAATAAAATGTATAATAATAACAAATATTTATTTAAAAAAAAACTATTACATTTTCTTAATCTTGTTTTTCATATTACGCATTTCTGTTTTATATCTTCGCATTTCATCAATAACATGAGTTTGTTTTTCCTTAATTTGTATTTGATAATGTTGCTTGCTCTCATTGAATTTGTCTTGAATATTATCTTTTTTTTCCTGTAGCATCTCTTTAATTCTTTCACGAGAAGGTACTGGTTTAATCCATCCAATAGTTGTTAATTTCTTAATTGCATATGTTGTTCCACCTGAAGTAACATGTGTGTTATAATAAAATTTAAGACTTCAACTTAATAATAGCTCTGGCTTTAGTTCTCACTATGTAGTAACAAAAATTATAAAAGGAGATAGATAATAAAGAGAAATTAATACATATTTTCTCAAATATCAAAATCTAAACATATAAAAAAATGTACTACATATTAGGTAGGTAAGTGATTCTACATTACCCAAAGTTGCAGCATATCTTAGAGGTGTAGCTGCTTTATAAAGTGCAAATGTGAAGGCAAAATATCCAGCTCCTGATTGTTTCAGTGGCTCCATTAGTTTTTCACTTACGCCAAGTGATTCTAATAGGCTGACTACATCAACACCACTGTAATTAAGAAATTACATATTATTTCATCATACTTTACTTTTAATAAGTTTTATATAAATAATATTTGGCTTTCACTTATCAACACAGTAATATTAATTACCTGTGTCAAGTTAATTGTTTCTTGATCAGATTCAGCCTATATGATCAATCTAAAATACATCATAAAAATACATCAATATAACAAGAACTATTTTCAAATTTAATTACCTTCTGACTGCATAGTAGAATCCACCAAACCAAACAGCTGATGTAGCCATATGAACTGGTACTAGAACATACCAATAATCTCTATACATTTGCTTAAATCGCTGTATTAGACCAGATTTCTTGTCCTGATCAGGTTGAGATGGTTTTGTCCCATCATTGCTTTGTGTGGAGCAAGGCCTCAGCGGTGTCCATAATAGCTTTAAGTCTTTTTCAAATAAAGGCTGCTGGAGAATACTATTTTGATAACAAATTCCACTAGATAAGGTTCTTAAGGAAAATTGCGTTTTTACACTCCATTGTACCGGTTTGGTTATGTTATGCAGATAACGTTGATTTCTACATAAAAGTCTTATTGACAAAGCCATAGTTGAAATACTGAACAATATATTTAATGTGTACACATTTTTATTAAAAGTTTTATAATGTTATTGTATGACGAAAAATTACAATATTTTTAATAAATTAAATTTTCTGCATCTATCACTGTCAAATTTATTAATGACAATTAACTCATAATTTCCTGGATTTGACAACGACAGAATAATTCAAATTTTCTTGCGCTTAAGAACAAGGTGTAGTTTGGATTACAAAATACCGTATTGTTTAAAATTCAAAACCATTTATTAATTTAGTTAACACAATGTACACTTATGAACTTACATAAAGATATACATATTCAATGCTTCTAATTTTACATTTACTGCCAGTTCTCAAAACAAGGGCGTAGAACGGACTAGAAGAACTGGCAATAAACTCTCCGCCACTATTTTTAATAGCCAACATTTTTTTGTTTTACAAAATGTATGTAAGTAGAAGCAACTATTACACCGTGTTCCACATTATATCTTTAAGTGATTAATAGTTAATTAATAATAAAAAATATAAAGATTTGTCCTCTATCAGCAGAAGGTATGGTGAAATAATAGCATGCACTTACATTCTCGTGGGAACATCAAGCAAATACATAGTCAAAATAACTAACATCACCGCATACATGAATTCAAGTTCGACCAGTCACCACAAGTAGCACCCGTTTACGATTATGACGCATGGCCAGTCATCGGCCCCCTCGCCATATTGTACGCAACCACCCGACGCATGGACGCCGCCACAAGTAATGCCATTAAAGCGGGCATGACGATCCTTGAAATGTGAACTTTCGTGAATGAACTTTCCATACCACATGCCAATGCAGGCAGCACATATATGGGTCTAAAATATGTCGGGTCAGAAGTGCTGCCCGTTTTGTATAACGGTGTGATTTTACTTAGCTTCATCTGGTCTGGAAAGAGTCCACAATCTATACATTCATTAAATATTATAGCCCCTGAAATTATCTTTCACTTCGTAATAAAACTATCTGAATAAAGCAGATGAACAAATAGCCTTACCACTAAGCCACTAATAAGTGCACCATTTAGTAAAAAGTAAAAATAACCTTGAATGAAATTTTTAGGCGGGCGGCTATAGGCCCAATGGTATTAGGCCAACATCCCTGTGGTTCATTGATCTTTTTATAAGGCGGTCAGCTAGGCAAATTTTTCGTCACCGTACGAGAGATGCTTTAATGCGCGTATTGACCAAAGATCCTGGGTACACAGCTGGTGCTCTACCCAGGATGTATAAAACTTATTCATCGGAAAACAAATACAGGGCATAATGTAATGTTGTCGCAGGAATATTGATTCAGGTAAATCTTTTTATAATTATTATAACTCCTTTGAATATCTATTGAGACTCGCCATTTACTTGGCAGATACGTGTGTATACAAAATTACACACATCGTGCATTGTGTGTAACTTTCATAGCCGAGATCAAAAGGATATGGCAGGCACTCGATAGGACCGGTGCGTATTTGGGAAAGTTTTACGTGTTAAGGAAGTTTTTCTTTAAACTTGCAAATGACATGCTAACGAATCAAGTGAGATTTGAACAAATATAAGATGTCATGATAAAAGTTCTAAAAAAAGCATACTTTTGGCATTTATTATATTTTAAACATTTATTTAATTACTTAATAGTTTGATCAGCTGCAATATCCATTCCGAATTAAATTTAAATACATATTTTTTTAATATATTATATTTCCATTTAATTCTCATATTACTTATGTTTACTCAGGTGTCACGTTTAGCAATCGTTCGTATTTTAACGTTCGACTGCGGCAAGTAAAATAATAATTTATTGTTATTAGTAAAATAATAATAATTTAACGGCGGGCCAAACCCCATGGGCCCCCATTATATTTCCGCCGGTGCGTGGCAGGGGTCTTTCTAGACCCAACAGCACTAGGATAGATTAAATTGCTATAACTTTGTGGAAACATAATTGTATAAATTTTTTTTTATATTGTTAGAATGACCTTGAACCCAACTTCCTTAGGTTTGATTCCCCGATCTGGCAAACAGGAAATGAGAAATAAAGCAGGAAAAGCGGGCAGGCCGATATCGACCTGACCGCACTAGAATATATTTTTAGTAGTGATGGGACAGAGAAATATCGAAAATAAAACAGAATTATAAAGGAACTGAAAAATGTATTTATTTACTTATGTATGCCTGTCTTGGAAACAGAAATACTTTTTATTTTTCTTAGTGGAAAATATTTCTTCACTGCTGTCACTATCACTGTCAATAACTGCAAGGCGAATTACTCTATTTTCAAAAATTTTTATTTTTCTTGTATTGCTTGCCATCGTTGATAATATCGAACGCGATGTTAGATCAGTTAGATAGCACAACACTAACTGGTCGGGCGCGCGCTCTGTGCGGTACCGGGTCGCCAGCTGCCTGTTGGGAGGGCGGGCTGAAATAGGCCCACTGCCACACTCAGCGGATGCAAAGCAGTGTCAGTGCGTGGTAGGTCGATAAAAGCCTGCCGTTATGTTTTGATGGGGAAAACCTACAGTTTTGACCGCAAGATGAAATATATATTTGTCCCTGTCGAATTTTTACAAACACCTGAGATAATCGTTACGCACAGCGAGAGGGACATAGATTTCTTCGTCCGCACCAGCGGAAATACCGCGGCAGGCTGATATCGGCCTGTTACGCAGTGAACGTGTTAATAATATAATAAGTATTTTATTTAAAATGTAATATTTGTTATATTAAATTTCGTAATTAAAGGACATTAAAGATACATAATATCAGAATGAGCCCAGTAAACTAAAATTGGGACGGCTGATGGCGACGTGTACCTATCTCGTTCGTAAATATTAAGTCTCTCATGTAAATAAACATTTATTTACTGTTGCACAAATAACACAAAAACTGTTTTTAAATTAACAAAACAATCTTACAATTTCATTCTAATATTATAATTAAGTGAATGTATTTTTTTTCAAAGGTCTGTAGATTTTACATCTTTTTGTAAGTATTTAATAAAAAAATAACATAAATATTTACAATCATTTTTTAAAGACAATAACAGTATAATTTAAGGTGGGAGTCACTGACACAATGGCTTTGGCTTCCGTATAAGTTGAGACGACTGGCAGTTCCAATTAGGGTCCAAGATTGACCATCATGTCGTATTGTGGCTTCAAATACGGCATTACTAGGATTTGTTCGAATAACAATCATAAATTCTCTCCAACTAACTTCGTTTTCCTCTTTAATTCCAACTTCCATTTCAGTTGCATCTACAATTTCTGCTAATTTTAACTTGGCACACATTTCATAATTATTTAGAAGCTTATTAAGTTCTTCGATAATTCTTGCTGCTGCTTCTACTGCTTCAGTGCTTGTTTTCGATATCTTTCGCCCACGATGGCATGTACACCAATGGTCATCAATGTCAGCCAATGAACACGTTCTATTTGATGGTATAGGTAGGAAAAGGCTTATATTACGGTCATTCCAATATGTCTCTTGTTTTCGTAACTGTATACTTGAATTTTCTATAACCTTTAAATCTACGAGGTCGTTTAGAGTTGAGTGTATGTTAAATGGAGTGGTCAGTCGCCGGCTATTTAATTTCAGATTGACATACGCTTCACGGTACTTATCTTTAAATGATGGTGGCACTAAAATATGAACAAATGGAAGACGCTCTTCGAGACGGCCTTGTTTCGTAGCTCGTATGTTACCCCATCTTATACCGTGATCGCTTACAATAAATATAAAAGTATTATCTAAAACCTTTAGAGCATCTAAACGCTTAAAGAAGGTTTCATAATAGTGGTCCATGACCATTGGGTAATTTAAGTAGTCATGACTCATTGTTACCTCCCAGAAAAACCCAAATAATTTTGATGTTCTCAACTTTATTAGAAGGTGTTCAATGTAATCTAATAACACGGTGTAAAAATATTTATTATTCATACATAAAAAGCAATTAAAATCTTTGTTATTGCCAACATTTTTTTCAGCTTCATTAATAAAGGTATGAATATAGTAATCTGTTGGTGACCTTATAAATCCATCTTTCAAGTAATTAAATGTTCCTAGATTCGCACTGTCTTCAGCTAGAGCTGTATAGAATCCGGCTTGCTTATACCACTCCCAAACGAAGGGGCAACTATCAAAATAAGTTAATTTTGGATTCGGTATACAGGTTTTCTTTAATTCGGACTCTCTGATACCCATCAGCATTGGTATTAGATTTGGAAATGTATTATCCCCAACTTTGTTATATCCCTGTAATTCAATTGCATTCTTGTCTTTTAAGAAATTTAAAGTTTTCGGCATTGTACGGTAAAAATTAAGTCTTGAAACAGCATCGATTCCTATTACAATAACGTTGTAATCTGTATTATTTTTAGAGGCCTGCACTTTGTTATTTGACGACAATTCTTTATCGACAGCAAATAAGAAGAATTGTTCGTAAACCATTCTTGCACCCTCATAACACATAACGTTAACAAATTCATCACGTGCTTCTATAACGTCCGTAAAATTTTGACATTTTCTATACTCTACACGTTTATCTATATTAGACGAACTCACATCTTTCACTAATAAAGGACGAAAGAACGATCGATAGCAGCATTTTATTTTACGTCTTCCAGTAACGTTATAAAATCTTGCGTTTTCTGTTTTTAACCAAATATGAGTGTGATTGCTGTCAAGCAACGGTGTCTTTTCATTTGGGCAGGGCTTGACACTATCTGGATAGTTAACGAATTTCCGTACACTGGGATCTAGAGGGTGTAAAGCTGCGATACTGCATCCTTTTGTTCTTATTGTAAACTGTTCTTGTCCTGTGTCTTCATATGAGAAATCTTGCGAATCAAAATTAAACTGTTCGTCTGTAAATTCATGGTATGATAGAATTATAAAGGTCGTCCCGCTGACTATGGCAAATAGAAACAAATATCGGAGACGCGCGGGCGCCGTTCCGTAAATTCCGTTGCCGAAAACAACTCGGTTCATACTGAAACAATACAAAATACTAAGCGGTTAAGATAATGTAAGTGTAAAATCAAATTAGTGATGGATAATATTTATCAATGATATTGTACAGATACCTACCTACGCTATCAATGATTCGGTATGATTTTTAAAGGTATGTTAATTCTTAAAAGAGGTTGTTTTTCTATTAAATCGAATTGTTTTTCTAATGTTTCACTGTTCTAGTTTCAACAAGTTTCAAGGTTGCTATTTAAATTAAAACAATTATTGCCGCATATTTAAAAATGGGAAGGAGCGGTTTTAGTTAATCTGAAATCCTGAAACGATCTACAATGAAACAATCAAACTTTTGTTTCTATGTTATAAAATATTAATAGAAGAAAGTGCTCATCTTATTTAACCGTCAATTTTTTAGTGAATTTTTAATCATTACAATTAGAATTTTAGATTCGATTAATGTCTTATATCTTAAAATCCTTTAAAAGTTTCTTATTTTATTATAGTTAATAGGAAATTATTTTCTAGTTAGAAACTGCAGCCGCCATTAAATCTTCAATATTATAATTTTACATACTTACATCATCGCTGTAACTGTTACACGAAAATTGTTGACAATACTTTGTACTTAAAGGTCATTTTGATCTTCCACACTCATATGGTTCAAAACTGATTCGGTACACTTCTAAAAACAAAAGAATTGCTCAAAAATACCTTGAATAGTTTCGGTTGTTTTAAATATACGTTATAATTAGACCGATGACTTCCAGTTATTAAAATGTTGTAGTGTTTTTTCAATTTTTTCCTGGCTCTTATCATAAACCTAATTAATATAGGTTAATAAATATCGTCCAATACGTGTTAATTGAACTATGAATTTTGTCAAATATTTAGGGGTAATAAAGGGGGGGGAAAAAAAAGGGAGCCCCCGGAAAACACCACAATTTTTGGGGGTGATTTTTTCCCCCCCAAAGGGGGGTTTTATTTTTTAGAACGGGGGGGGGGGGGGGGGGGGGGGGGGCCCCCGGGGTGGGGAGGCCGCCGCCCGGGGACGCCCCCCCCCCCCCGCGGGGCCCGCGGGGGCGCTGCCCGCCCTTTAAGATTGGGTCCCCCCTTTCTTGAAGGACCCAAGTCGAATTTTTCGGGAATACTTATGGGCAGCTGGTTCCAATATGGGGTGCGGCAAAACTCCTTGAAAAACCTCAAATATGTACGTTATATATATGAGAGGACTCATCATACGGCGGACGTCGAGGGATGAATCAGCAACATATTTCGTTGTACCTATAGTTTTACTATTCCAAAGCTGGTGTGAGTTTAATAAGAATGGTCTTTAAAAGGGTTGGTATTATTGGGTAAATATTGTCAACTCACGGTCAGTTTTTACAATTGCATAAATAAAGCCACGCCAGTAAAAGTATTTTCATTACGATGTATTGAAATTAAGTTCGAGAGAATGCCAATTCCATCTAAGAATAATTATAAATTATCCTAGCTGATCCGCATAGCAAACGTCGAATTTTGCCATGTTTCAACATATCATTTATAGCATAAAAAACTAGGGGTTGCATCGCTGCCCATCTATGAAGATAAAGAAAGTTAAGCGAACGACACCAAAGCTGTATGTATTTTTAATCGTTGGCCCTCTATCAAGAGCTGGCAATTAAAACATTATTTGAAAAACAAAAAAATTGGATCTAAAAATAAAAAAAGCGGTCTTCCAGACTTCGGGACAGTGCCGATCGAGTACAGGTACCGGAAAAGGCGCGTTAAGACCGGAGCCAACTCCAAGTACGCAGCACAATTGGTACGCTCGACTTATGAATGTCCAAGGAGATGGTGCTTTGCGGATCGGTTTAGAAATGTGACTTCCGGCATCGAAAATCACACCGCGAAATGGTCGGTGGTGATCTCCCTCGGTCATCCAAAGTCGAGTTGGGGGCTCAGCCTTCTCCTTCGCATGTGGGCCAGAATCATCCTCCCGAGTGGCGGAATGGCGGGCTACAAAAATTAATAAACAAACTATCCCTAAATGGGCCAATCTTTCGCCAAATCTGCAATGTGCTCTAACTTTGCCTTAGTGATTTCCAAGACTGGATGAGTTATATGCTTTTAAATTCGCTGGTATTGGTATCACGAGATTTCGCCGCTTCCGCCCATGGGGGGAAGGGGTTTTGGGTTTTGGGCGGGGGGCCGCCTTGCAAGAACGTTTAAACCAGGGGGATTGCCACCTGAGACTTCCACCGATCAGCACCGCAGAAAATGGAATAAAAAAAAAAAACCCAAAAAAAAAAAAAAAACAAAAAAAGGGGGAGAGGGAAGGGGGGGGAAAAAAAAAAAAAAAAAAGGGGCCCAAGGGGGGGGACGCAAAGAAAGACCGCACCCCCCCCCAACCTGCTGAAAAAAAAAAAAGGGGGGGGGGGGGGGGGGGGGGGGGGGGGGGGGGGGGGGGAAAAGAAGAAGGGGCCCCGGGGGGGGGCAAAAAAAACCTCCCTTACTTATAGTGCCAAATACGGCACAACCCATAAAGGGGGGTGAAGGGGCGCGTAACCCACAGTATCCGATGAACCCAATCGTCAAAGAGACTTATATTCTCCGATTAATAAAATCCAAAAAAGAAAACCCCCCCCCCCCCCCATTAAAAACCCCCCGGCGGCGGGGGCCTTGGGGGGGGGGGGGGGAAACAAAACGGGGGGAAAAACCCCCCCCCCCCGGGGGGGGGGGGGGCCGGGGGCCCCCCGGGGGGGGGGGGGGGAAAAAACCGCCAAATATCACGATTTCAGCGGTAGGAACCCTTTCGAGCAGGGAATCTGCCCTGCGATCTGTAAAAATAATCAATTTGGCATGTCTTTAATAAACAATGAACTACAAGCTCCCCCTTTAAAAAAAAAAAAAACAAAAAATGACAACTCCAAGACTGATTTGAGAGCGACCGCCGATCCTGAAAACCGATTTAAAAAAAAAAAAAAAAAAAAAAAAAAAAAAAAAAAAAAAAAAAAAAAAAAAAAAAAAAAAAAGCCGGGAAGGGGGAAAAAAAAAAAGAAAACAAGGGGAAAGGCACGGGGGCGGGGGGGGGGGGCGCCGCCCCCCCGCGCCCCCCCGCCCCCCCGGCGCCGCCGCCCCCCCCCCCCCCCCGGCGCCCACCCCCCCCCCCCCCCCCCCCCCCCCCCCCCCCCCCCCCCCCCCCCCCCCCCCCCCCCCCAAAAGGCCCCCCGAGGGGGGGGGGGGGGGGGGGGGGGGGGGGGGGGGGGGGGGGGGGGGGGGGGGGGGGGGGGGGGGGGGGGGGCGGCCCCCGCGGCGGCCCCCCCCCTTTATCCCTTCGGGGGGGGGGGGGGGGGGGGGGGGCCGGGCCCGCCCGGCGCGCGGGGGGGGGGGGGGGCGGGGGGCGCGCCCCGCGCGGCGGGCGGGGGGGGGGGGGGGGGAAAAAAAAAAAGGGGAGGGGGGGGGGGGAAGAAGAAGGAGAGGGGGGGGGGGGCGTTGGGAAAAAAAAAAAACAACAAAACCAATTATTTTTTTAGGGGGGAGGGGGGGGGGGGGGGGAGAAAAAAAAAAAAAAAAAAAAAAAAAAAAAAAAAAAAGGGGGGGGGGGGGGGGGGGGGGGAGGGGAAAAAAACGTATTTCGGGCTTTATGAAGTTGTTAAAAAAATGCTTCTTAATTTGAAACAAAAGTGCTTAACTTTTAAACTTCACTTAGAAACACTAGTCAACAGGATGGGCAAATTGATCTATATTTTGGAAATCTAAGGCGGATAAATGATCAACATATTCTGAAGATAGTTTATTTTGCTCGATAGTTAGGTGTTGTAGTGATACATCGGAAGTTGCTTCAGAAATCACCTCATTGAAGTAGAAACGGTACAACGTGCTATTCTCAAAGTAGGCGCCGCTCCGATCTTCTATAACTATTTAACGGTTACACTTTATAAAATATTTGATTTCCTCACAATAAGATAAACGTTTATTTTAAAGCAACATTTCCAAACAACGTTTGACCTCATAACACTAACAACCGGCAGCTTTCTCAACATTCGCATAATTTTTTTCTGCTTTCTTGGGCCATTTTTGTACAATAGTAAGAGTAAACTTTCGGTTGATTTTATTATTCATAAAATTAAAAAACAAATAAGTATCATTTTGTCTTTATTTAAACTCTATTGAACAACCTACCCGTATAAAGATTTGAATACAAAATAATATTAAATAAAAATAAAGTTTTAAGTTGGATAAGATCGATTCTACATTCCAAACATTACTATATTATGCTTAAAGGAAAAATAGTATGTATATTCTATATTTCAATTCCATAACTGATAAACTACAAGCTTCTACTGAATAATTAGGCAAATATTAAAATTAACATTTATAACACGGTAACATCAATTTACGTCGAGTATACTAGTTACACATAATAATAGTTTAAGGTAATCACAACATACTAAGCTACTGTCTAAATATATCTTATCACAGATTATGTTTGAGGCTACGTAATTAGGCTTTCAACTATAAACCTTATAGCTGACAATAACAATACAGTTTTAATTGATAATTATGTTCACAATTGCTCTGCTCCCCATATAAGTTGAGTCGACTGACTGTACCAGTAAGTGACCAATTGTTGTTGTTCTGTCGGAGAGTGGCTTCAAACACAGCGTCACTAGGAGACACACGCACAACTATGAGAAATTCCCGCCAACCTACCTCTATTTCATTAGGGGTGCCAACTATCATTTCTGTAACTTCCATTATCTCCTTAAGAAAGAGCTTTGCACACTTTGAATTTTTGCTTACTAAACTATTCAGGTATGTGATCAAATAATCGGCAGTCTGGCGACCTTCAGCACTATGTGTCGAAAGCTTAATTCCTTTATTACAAGTGCACCAGTGGTCCTCAATTCCTGCTGCTTTGCATGTGCGATTATCGGGTATAGATAAGAAAAGACTTATACTTTTATCTTTACTATATTGAGTTAAACTTCTTAACAGGATATTGTTATCATTTATTGATTCTAAGTTGACTAAATCTATGAGAGTCGCGTGTATGTCAAAGGGAGTTGTTAGACGGTGGCTATTTAAATACATGTTCTTGTATGCTTCTCGGTAGTTTTGACTAAATGAGGGCGGTAATAAAATATGAATAAATGGTAAACGCTCCTCTAACCTTCCCTGCTTAGTAAACCGAATGTCGCCCCATCGTATACCGTGATCACTCAACAGAATTAGAACGGTATTTTCCAAAGTACCGGAATCATCAAGTGAAATTAGAAATTCTTCATAGCTATCATCCATTAACATTGGATAATTTAAATAATCATGACTCATTGTGACTTCCCAAAAAAATCCAAAAAACTTCATTGACTTCAAAGCATTCGTTAAGTTCTCAATATAGTCAAGGAGAACATTATAAAAGAATACGTTTCCCATACAAATATAAGAGTTAAAATCTCTATTATTACCTGAATATTTCTCCGCTTCGTGCATAAATGTATGTAGATAATAATCTACAGGACTTTGGATGAATCCAAATTTTTCAAAATTAAATGTCCCCAAGCTTGCACTATCTTCACCGAACGCTGTATAGTATCCGGCATCTTTGAAAGCGTTCCATATAAATGGGCAGTAATCAAACGTTGATTTAGAATTAGGCCAACATGTGTTTTTTAAATCTTGTTCTCTAATGCCTAGAAGCATTGGAACTAGATTTGGAAAGGTATTATCACCTACTTTATTGTATCCTAGCAACTCAATCGCTCCTCTTTTTTTCAGAAATGCTAACGTCCTGGGCATAGTTCTATGAAAATTAAGTCTAGAAATAGCATCAATACCCATCACGATTACATTGTAAAATTCCTGTTCTTCATTTATATCTTCCCTTACATTAAGTAGCGGTTTCTTTGGCGTGAAAGCAAAAAATTGTTCATAAATCGTAGTGAACTCGTAGACACAAGACACTTTGACGAATTCATTGGTGACTTCGATAAAGCTTGAAAAGTCGATGCAGTCATTGTATTTGACTCTGTCATCATTATCGGCGGAGGAAATATCGTCTATCGCAAGAGGCCGATAGAAAGATTTATAGCAACAAGTAATATTAGTACTATCACTCAAGTTGAAGTAGCGTAAGTTTTTACGATTAATCCAAATATGCGTTCTATTGTTTTCTAAGAACGACGTGTTGAAGTTTTCACATTGCTTTATATGCTTTGGTCTCTCTATGAACTTTTTAACACTTTTATCAAATGGCTGCAGTTCAGGTATTGTGCATCCTTCAGTTTTTATTGTAAAACTGCCGTCGGAATGAGCGAAGTTTATTGTGTATGGTTTTAAAGAAGCTCTTATATAATTTTCATTCATAAATAATATGAGGGGATTATTACTGAGCAGAAATAGAAAAAATGTAGTTCCGATTACTAGCACAAATCCAATGACATATCGTAACCGAATAGTTATTTTTCTAGCGTGATCGGAATGATATTTGATAATCACCATTCTGAAAAGAGATAATGTTGTTTTAATTTAACAAATTTATGTTTGAAAATATTTGGATTAAGCAAAAAGACTTACCTACATGATCATTGCATCTTGATACCACAGTCTTAGGGATTAACGTGACGTGATTGCATGTTAAAATTACACAATTTGAAAAAATCTACATGCCAATTAATAAATACCATATTGGGAGCTCTCGTACATAATATACAAAAGATTAAGGTTATTATTGTTTAGTAGTCAAGTCTCTGCGAGAGCCTTGCCCTATCTGAGTGGACCAGAAGCTGGGAGCATGCGCAATGACAAAACACACTAACCCGACCGTACCATACACATTGTATCACAATTTGTTAAATAACAACTATCTAAGAGGCAATTCATCTACCCATATTAACGTATGCGCATTTTTTTCTACGTTTCAGTATTTTACAGTCCCTTAACTTCCATGCACATTGCAAGAAAAATAATAAGTTTTATTTTAAAGTCACATTATGACTTAAAGTTAATCACGAGACGTCATACGGCACGAAGTCTGCAAGTGAGGGTGTGACATGTTATGTGCAGCATGCAATTGATAAGAAAATATAAAAACATATTTACATAATACTTAAACGTATTGGGAGGACATGCAACCAAGTTGAACTTGAAACTATGTGCGAGTATATTTAACTTTTCACCTACTTCTTAAATTTAATATAGAATGAAAGAAACTCGAACATTTTAAATCGAAATTAATAGAATGTGAAGTTCATAAGTACGTAGGTACATGTTACGGTTATAAAATAATGATATTAATTTGATTTATAATTACATTAAAGTACTTTATTAACGTACTTGTTCTCATCTACAATCATTTATTTTTTCCAATCATAAAATCCCAGTGGTTCTAAATCTCTAGGTCATGATGATCATTTTTATTATTAAATAGTCTTTGCCTGACACATCGTCGATTTTTCGATCTTGAACAATTCTCCTTCCTCTTCCTTTCATGCGTCCAAGCTCAAATAACAGTCAAGTTTTGAGATTGAGAACCAAGAAATTTGAAACCTCATATAAGCCGAGTACCGACCTAACTGATTTAATATTATTACTTACTTTTATTTCCAATTTTAGACCCATGCGTGATTCCAGCGCACTTACAATGCTGGCATAGCTAACACTCCCAGCATAACAAACATTTTCGTTACTAATTACAGCTTATCGGGTTGTTAGTGAAATAATTGTATTGATACGAAAACATTGTGCCATTGTAAAACGAATTTGTGGTACGAATTTTTATGGTAACATGTTATGTAATAAAGAATACAGTGTGAAACTAGAGTAGCTTCTGGTAAAAATTACTAATAAACACAAAATTATTTTCAAATGTTTACGCTTCTGAAACTTGAGTGGAAATCTTTATTATTCTTCATAGATTTCATCATCTATTTATACGCTGAATATGTAAGTATATGATGAATATAGCAGTGCTAATTTAATATAGATTTACAGAAATAAAAGTTTACAACTGATACTTTCAGATATAATAGACGTTAATAATGAAAATCCTACAAAGCGTAACACTAAGTGAATCTATCGTAATTGTGTTTGATGTAAGCAATCCCTGGGGAATGAGAGATAAATTTTTCCGTGTTTTTTACTTTTTGTCCCGAAACAGTCATTGTTTCGCCGAAAATCGAACCCAGGACCTCTGAGATATACGGTAAATGGACAACTAAGCCACGCTGGTTTATATTAAATATATTGGTAACTTAAGTGTGTGATGTTTAAAAAAAAATGTTCATTCATATTGTATTTTTTTATGTAGTAAGCTCCATTTAAACAAAATCAATTACCAAATTGCTAGATATTATGTTATTATATATGCGGTGAATGTTGATATCATTTTAGCCAACCCTCGTGAATGTAAATTTATTACAGTTGTCGAAATGGGGGAGTTACGCGCATGCGCCGAGAGCCTCGTATGTCAGCTTCATGAGGGGAACTTCCTGAATTATTTTAGTAAGCTTGTTAAAGGTTTTTCACAAACAACTTGTGGGTTACAAGATATGAATGAGGACCACGTCGTTTTCCCTCGAGGTAAGTGATTTATCTTGTAAGGATATTTTCGCAAAATCGATAATTTAATAACATAACCTAATTCTGAAGTTCCGAGCCCTACGCACCGCTTCTCTTAGCTACCATGTAGCTTTCTGTTAAATATGAATGCAAATAAATAGCAATTATTTGCTAGGAACAGAAGTATAAACATTTTACATGCTCACGTTTATATTGTTTCATATTATTTCTTATACGAAATGTATCAAGATTTGACATTTAGCTCCAAAGCTATTATATTTAATCATCTCAGTAGGCGTAGCTAATCGCTAAGAAGGTCGTAGCTTTTTAAGATACTGGCAGCGTTCCGCCTTTGAATAGTTAGACTAAATCTTTGTCCGAGTTAGCTGCCAGCTCTTGAGTCTCCTGTGATGTCGACTAAGCTTTTTGCTATTTCCTTAAAGAGCCTTATAAAAAATAAAAATTCAATTTGACATTTTCAGGTCTTGACCCTGCTGTTTCTGACGTTAATACCATGGCCGGGGCCCTCGGTTTTCAAAATATCATGTTCTCGTGACAACTCCAAAATCGTAAGGAAAATTATACAAAGCAAATGGCTACCGGTGTTAGAAAGATTTCAGGTATTGTAATAAGTACATTACTTATAATTTAATCTAGGAGACATTAACTATGTATTAATGTCTCTACAGTACGTATAAAATATGATTATTATATACATTTAATGTTAGGAAATTAGCGGTGTTTGAACATCCCTATTCTTCGAATAAGGACGAAAAGTTATCCGTTGCCGCGTCGTACAAGCTTATAGAGTACCAAAGATTGCGTAGATCTAGATATATGCAAAGAAAATCATTTAAATAAATTCTGAAGCTTCAGCCAAGACCCCTATATATTTATTGATTAACATTTTCTAATTAAAAATATTTTTCAGGTAAAATTACCTCTAGAGTGTCCATTCCACCCCGCACGAGATATATTCGCGCCACAACATGCTGCAAAGTTACAGCACCGTTCTTCTCAATGGACCTGTGCATTTTGCGGCAAATCCTTTTACGAGGAGCGACACCTTGACGCTCACTTTGACCAACGACATAAGACCCAAATAAATAAGGCAAGCAATTTCAAGTTACCTGGTTTTAAGTTGTCAAACTTAAATAAACGGTTTGCCTTAATAATATTAGAAAACTTTATTTATAAAGTACCTAACCTCTACGAAGAATGATTTTGTTTAAGAAATGAAAAGTTATATGTATTGTTTGTTAGTTACTTAAGAAAATGATTTATCTTCAAATTCTAGGCTGAAGATGCAGTATGTCTAGCAGACTATTGTGATATAATGCGGTGTCAAGTACTCATTGCACACGGCCTTATGAGTGACGGAATCATACCCAGCACTGACGTCGAAGTGTGGCAAGATTTAGAGTCAGCGAGAAAAGCTCTTGCACCGGCGGCTACGAGAAGTGTCGCTAAGGTACCCATTCGACGTCGGCAAAGGCCGAGACCTCCCCCATTACCAGTGCCAGATTGTCCTCGGACGGAACCTGATAGTGAGGAAATAGGTCTGTATTGTGGTCACAAATATTATATAGAGCTTTGCTTGCAATTAATAAAAATCTACACAACCACTAAAGTTATTTCATATAAGAGCGAAAAAAAGCTGTGAAGGCTGTTACAACTTCAACTAATATCCAACTTAGCGATATCATAAACTATCGATCCATAACATACTGCTCAGACTGTTTAAAACTCCGAGGTACTCATTGATAGATTTTAAACGAAAAGTTTGTCTCGGTCAAGTTTTCGATAGACGATCTTTCGAAAAATAATGTGTTAAATTTTGTGCGGGATTTTTGACTATTTACAATTAAGATAGAGAGATTTTAGTGCATCGGTAATAACAATTATATATATATATATAGATATGCATTGATAAAAACAGTATTTTGTTTTTAAAGAAGCAATAGACAACGGAGAAAAGAAAAGAGAAGAAAGTGACGTTGATACAAATCAAACGGCGGAACTTTGTGATGCTGACACAGTGGAGTCTTCGTTGCCACCTGACAGCAGGCAGAAGAGGCTCGCTGACCTGCAAGCAGAAAGAGCAGCCTGTGATCCTAATAAACTTCAGGGTTTAAAGGTATAATTAATAACATCTTTGTATTAAAGAAAACTACACATTTACGGGATCTAAACGTATTATTACACTATTATTTATTTTTAATATAAAATTATAGAACTGTTTGACGTTTCCAAAAAGTCCCAAAAGGCGACCGCGTGTGCCAGGCACAGCAGGCTGATAATCTTATTACCTATTAGAAAAAAAACATATGATCACGAAAAAAATACAGAAATCTAGACCCTAACCATAAAAAGTTGTAGCGCCACTGGATTTTTCTAATTATACTTTTGGTGTGCTTACTAAGGTTATTTGAATACATCATATTTGTGCCCAGTTTGTAGGTAATACTATTCTATTTATTTACAAGTTAAGTACTGTTCGTACTGAGTTTAAAGATTATATATTTCAGGTGCGCTGTGAGAAAGTTGTTCATTCGTGTATTGCGACACTTCTTCTACATCTCACACAGCCACAATTTACGGAACTCGAAGGTAAACGTATTATTTAATTGATTTGAAATTGTCATAACTTATCACATTAACTTAATCACATTTTTTGCGCGTAAAAGGCGTATAGGTCACAGTTTAACGTATATGTAAGTTAATAATAATATTATCAGTAAAATATATAGGATGCATTGAATAAAGTATTGTTAACGCTAGTATTTTTAATTAAATACATTGTAAACTTCATTCCTCAAATGACAAACCTATTTAGCTACTTCTCTTCCTAGTCAACAAAAAAGTTGGCGTAATATAGAACATATAAATAAAGTTACTTTCTACACTCTATGGGGTAAAGATCAGTGTAGAACTGAGAGAGAGATTCACACTATAAAAAAATAATTTACAGAAGAAATGCAACGAGCAGTCTGTTGGTACCTTAGTTGCGACCGGTACTGGGAAGACACGACACCGGCAGCCAGGGCTTTCCCCTGGCCTCTTTTAATTGCCCTGGCCACAGGCCTGGCACTGGCTCTTTGTATGTGCTACTACATCATATGGATTGTGTTTGAGTAAGTATTATTCGTTCACTATAGGCTGAATACATAAAAAAATTGAAATCGTATGACTATACAGTTATAACTCATACCGACTTCTTCTTTTCTGTATTTTGTGTAATTGAGTTATTAGATAGATTAGAAATAGAACTTTTATACGAACCTGGCTAGTCTATTCTCTACTATCAATAGGTCTCCTACTATTTAATCAAAAATACTAATGACTATATCGATATATTTTAATGACAACATCTTAAATACATATTTTCGTATGTATTTTTCATTTTTCAAAATGACTTTGGAGAAAAGTTACTCTTTTTTGTTAACGCTTGAGTCGTAACATATGCGTTGCATAATGCGGCCAGCGGCCTCCAAAGAACTGTACCATATCCAAACTGCACACGAGACTATAATATATTGTACACGACATAGTTTTGTTTTATTTTGAATATGCGTAAATGTTTGTTAAAGTTTTATAATTATACTTTTCTCGCATTTTTACAAATACTTATAAAAAATAAAAAATAAACAAAAATAGCATTTGAAAATCGAATGAGTTAATAAATATGTACGTTCTATAATTTTTTTGTTAAACATGACCGTGAAAGCCTCGAAAAGTATGTTGCATTACTTTTATTCATGTTTTATATATCCATACATAATTTGAATAATAATAATTGAAGTTGGACACACCAAAAGGTCTCCGATTTTAGGGAAATTCAATACGGAGCTGATTATTTAAAAACGATCATCATAATAAAATCCTTTACCCAAAGAGGTTGCGAAAAATCTCTGTAATCACAACGAATATGTTTTCAGTTCTGAAGAGGGAAGCATAGCGGGAAGCGCGTCCGTTTCCATGACAACGCATTCCTCGCCAACGCGTGGCGAGCGACTTGGCGCCGAAGACGCGATGCTCGACGAAGATCACGACGACCATTACATATTTGTCAGTTATCCACCAGAACTCAAGCGGAGATTACTTGAAAGGTACGCTCAGAATATTACGCTGATTATTCTCTGTCCTTTTATTCGACAAAGTCGTGTTGATTAAAAATGTAGGGATATGGGATTAAGATTTTTAGTATTGACAAATGAAAGAAAACAAGACTAGGATAGTAAATTGAGATTAAATGTTGATTATTGATGATTGGAAAATATTAGGACTACCAATTAGGAAAAACAAAAACATGACTTTTTTTCATTTCAAAAAGGAAACGGCATAACATATGTTTGGATGTCTTTTTTTTGATTCTTAAGTGTTTGAATTTTTAGTAGTGAGAATTAAAGAGTAGGTGAATCTGCATTAGGTAGTAGACATATGTAGATCCCTCCGAGTGTATTTTGCCTTTTCTCTATAAAATTTAATTAGTTTATCGTGACTGTTTTTTCTATGAGACAAGTACTAAAATGCTATTTGCCAACATTTTCTCACGACTTCAGTAGGGAGCGCGGGCTGTTGTTACAGGGGTAAATAGTAAAGACCTTTTTCAATAGGAATTTGAATTTTATTCACGGTTTTTTTTACCTAATCTTCAACTTATAACGTGCCACGCCACTTTACCACAGCCAGGGTCCTACCAGGCGGCTCAGTGAGTGGGTGTGTGCAAACGCTTAATTGTTGAAGGAAACCTATAATTTTACTAAGTAAATTTTTGGTTAGTTTCACTATTTTCGTAACTTTGAAGTTTTATGTATTTTATTTTATGCTAAAATATAACTATTTATGATGTTGTATAACAGTTTTCAAGATTACTAAGTTAATTTAATAGTTATCGTGATAAATATTAAGAACTCTATAAGGGGCTAGTTGTAACAAAACCTGGGGTTTGTTGAAAGTTAAATGCCCCCAGATTGCTGTAAGTTATGACGGCCGATGTTCAGTTTTCCCCGGCTTAAATACTCACAAATGTTCATTGGGTGGACTGAAGATTGATTGGAGCTGGCAATTCTTCAGGGTGGAGGATGACTGATAAAGAATTTTTGATTTTGAGATACTTTATCAAACACGCGAAACCTACCAAGAAAGAGCCAGTTCTGTTACTGCTCGATAATATGGCTCAATGTGAATGTTGTCTCTCAGTTGTGAGTAGTGTCAGCTCAGTTGTCGAAAAAGCCAAAAGAAAACAATGTTATCATGTTATAGTTTTCCTCCCATTGCTCCCACAATTTTCAACCTATGTATGTAGGAGTCTACGGGCCTTTTAAAAACTACGTGAACAGAGCACAGACTGCATGGATGTATAATAATCCAGGAAAAACGATGACAATTTATGACATCCCAAGTGTAGTGAAGGAGTCTTTATCAGTGGACTTAAAGCTTCTGGTATTTGGCCTTTGAATGTTGATATTTTCCAAGATAGTGACTTTGCGCTCTCTTATGTTACTGATCATCAGAGCCTACATAACAATCAGAAAATGTTCTAAATGAAAGTGAGAATTTCTTTATGTTGAGTCTTAAACATCCAGAACTATTAGATTCTGCTCCTGAAGTGGATATCAGCACAACAGAAATTATACGCCACATTGAAACTGCGAACAAACTAACTCCAAGTTGTCTGGTCAAAATCAATTTTTCCCATCAAAAGTTAGACCATTACCAAAGGCGCCACCACGAAAAACAAATATAAATTGCAGACGCAAAAGGAAGTCTGCTGTTCTGACTGATACGCCTGAAAATGAAGCTTTGAGAGTAGAATATGAAGAAAAAGATGAAGAAAATGCAAAAAGAAGATGATAAAGAAAAGTGAAAGGGGAAGGAAAAGTTAACAAATCTGCGATGGTAAGATGTAAGGTAGAACTAAGAGATAAAATGATCAAGATGTGAAAAAATTAAACGATTGAAGGTGTATTTTTGTTGTTACAACTAGCCCCAGCACCACGGGGTAAGTTGTAACACTTCTCTTTTAAAAAAATAATTGTGAGATAGTTATGTAGATTTGATAATATTTCGATTCGACTTCATAGATAAATAGTTAGAGTATCGATCAAAGTTTATTTAGTAGTAATTTAGCCAATATTCTTCATGATATTCAATTATTTGTTAAAATTGTTAAACAGCCGTCCCCTACATAGATCATTATTTTGTTTTAGACTAGCGGAATAAAAAAAAAATAAGTGTCTAAATGCAAGTTTATACTTATGAAGTAGTAGGTCGAGTGTGATACAGGATGGAATTTTAATCACCATCTGGAGATATAAAAATAACCCATCGACAAACAAAAATGAAGAAAACTGTGTCATAAAAAATTTCATTCCTTGTTAATTAATATTTCCTCCAGTTGGGGTTTAAAACAATCCACCGTGTATGTAGTAAATAACCTAATATAAATTATTTGTTTTAGCTGCTACAATAGAACGACCCGTCTTTGAAAACCAACGCATCCATCGTGTGCATGATTTTTTTAGTTTAGATTAGAAAAAGACAGTCTGATGTAGCCAAATATAAATTTAATCATATTCTGTGCCTTCAACTACTCAACAATTTAAGTGACAACGGTATTCGACATAATTATAACATTAAAATTCATGTTATGATAACACGTAATGCTAGATTATCGCACGCGGTTTTTATGATTTGATATCACAACAATATGCATTACATATTTTTTAAATGATGTGTAAACAAATACATAAACAATGATTATGAATAATACTTATAAAAAAGTTGTTTGAAAATAACGTAGTTTTTCCGGTTAGGCACGACTTCCAACATAAATATTCAATATCAACATCAAGTTAGTAGGTACTAATTTACATTATCGTTACGTTATAATGAAGCGTCATATTTGGATTTCTTGGAATCCTTATCTCAAAAATTAATAACTTTAATGCAAGTTTTGTTTAATGTTAATTAATTAACCTATTATTTTCTGCATATCCAAATTAGGTTAAATCGTTAGATGAAGTCAGAATTATATCCGTTTAAAATTTGTTACAAAGTTAAAATACAAATTATGAAAATCATTACCGTTTTTACAGAGTGGGAGTCCCTCCAAGCGCACGTTTGCGATTAAGAAATATTTGGTTTTGTGATTTAGATTTTTTTTAATTCAAATGTTAAACATCTTTAACAGATATAAACTACATTATTTGCATATACGCGACTGTCATTCGCTAACTATAATTGCTGAAACGTCGATAAATTCGCGTTTATAACCGTAAAAGATTGATTTAAGTGTCTTAGCGTAAACATTTATTAAAAACGCGTGCGATAATCAACTTAAACATGATTGTAAATGGGATCAAACAAGGAACAGAAGATGATTAACACAAATCGCTCGCACAATAGTAAGTTCTAACTAATTTTCCATCGAAACTTAAGTTTAGTGTTTGTAAATTTTTATTTAGACGTAGTTTGCTTAAAAACGGTGCCTATTGTAAATTTTTAAGGAAACGCCAGTTGTAGAGTAGGCAATTTTATTAGAAATATTGTTAATAATGCTTTATCAGTATCTAAATAATGTTTTTTTTGGTAAAAATCAGTTACAATTTGGTTCAAAAAACCATTTAAACAATTCCGACTCTTTAACATTTCACTTGCGATAAATTGTTCCTCAAGTTAATTTAATTTTAAACAGTAACCATATAAGATTTTCTTCAACTTGATGAATCTTGTCCTTTGATAAGTTTGCTAATGTACCTGATAAATATTTTAAGTCAATACGAAAGTAGTTGTTAATTTATTTAGCTTCGAATCAGCGTTGAGACAGCGCGAATTAGCGCGCGCAATACGTATTGCCTCTCGTCTGTCAAAAACGTATTGAATTTGACATACGGGAATTATACTTAGTGCTAAGTTACGATTGTGAATCCTATACCCTGTGTACGCTTCACGTCCTAAAATTTTGGTGAATTCTGTGGAAGAGCTAAAACTAATGTGTTATTTATGATGTGCACTAAATAAATCGGTATTAATTATTTATTAAAATAAATACGACTTTTAAAGTCCATTAAAAATATTCAAAAGTCCTTTTATTTGTACTTATATTTTAGTTTATTTGTGGGCATGGGATCTTGTATAAGATTAATTTTGTTAATCGATAATGTTGTTGTTCGATAAACCCCTAAATAATTTTTGATTCACTTCATTGTGCCTCGTGGCAAAATGACTAAGGATGGAAGTAGAAACCATAAGGGTGTGGTTAAACAATCGTACTTCATTGATGTAACATTTGTAGATGAAGTGGTGGCCTGCCGATTGTGGTGCTAGTACAAAATTCGACTATCCCCACATTTAACACTCCCTTACCGTATAGGAAAATATCGTGGGGAAACCGGCATAGCCTTGGTCAAAAATCGGCGTCTATCATAGAAGGCTAATCACCTATAGATATAAATAAAGAGATACAGAAATCGGAGACCACTTGAAATTCCCTTATTTCATATAAAAATCTACGCTTTTTATTTTATGAATAATATTTTTGTTATAGAAAATTAATTGTATTTCACGTGATTTTACTATATTTCCTAGGTCAATTTACATTCTTAGTAACCTCATTTGTAAAGCTTCAATGAGACTGAAGAACTCATTTAGGTTAGAAGTTAAAATTAAGAAAATCTTTTTAACATCACGTAATATAAGATACTCAGTGCACAGTTTATTTTAAAATGTAAAAGTTTGTTAAATAAAGACCCAAACAAAAGTGTATTCATTTATTTGTTCACAGTCTTAATGCTTATAAATAGATGATTTGGGATTGAAAAGGTTGATTGTTCCGCCAAAGTGTAAGGTCGATTAAAAAAAATGGTCTTTGGTGATCACGTCAACAGTAATTATTTACTTTTTTACACATATTACACACATTGTCTATGCTTGATAACGAAATGCAAAAACATTAATACGTTTATATACTTATATTTTTGAGAGCTTTGCTTATTTTTCCTGACAATCTGGGGGGGTGATAAATTGCAGTAAATCTGCTTACGTAATACTTGAATGAAATAAAAATTGAATATTTAAAGCACCTTTAACGACGGCACAGTTTTATATTATCAAAAGAAACAATAGCTATTATTAATAATTCGTTAAACTTTATTTTTCGAATGATTCCCGCGTGAATAAAGTAGGTACGCATAAAAATTCTTCGAGAACTGATAAATTTCAACAAATCGGCTTAACAATCAACCTAGACACACCCTACATAACAAAAAACCTAGCCACAACTAACAAGTGAAAGTACAAAGGCAGTATCTCATAATATAATAAAAATATATCCTGATGTCATAAAAAATTGCGCGAACAGCACCAATAGACAATAGAAGTGAATTCAAAGATATTAGAGATGCGAGTACGAGCTTACTTAGTATCGAGTACCGAGAATGACCTAGTATCCGACGGGACGGTAGTGCGTACGCCAAGTGAAAAAACTAAGGCCCTTTTAAAAGTCTTTGTAACTTACGTACGTAAAGGCAAAACTTAAGGGAAACCAAAATAATCCCTATTTTTAAACAAATAGAAGTATCTTTATAAACCTATTATTTTAACCATATAATTACCGAGATTTTGGAACCCAATTAATCAGTGTTTTTTTAATTAATAATGGTTTTCGAGCAGTATTCCGGGCCATTCCCAATAATGATTACAAAAATATGTAAACGAGTTCACGTCTCCAATAACTATTCGTGTCTTTCGTCTAGTAAAATACATAACGCGACATAATGTCAGAAAATAAAATTTGAATTTTAACAATCACCATACGATTACTTAAAAGGTCCGTATTCCAAAACGCATCGCAAAACTTGAGTGAGGCATAGACTATTTGACAGATGCAAAATGTATGTCAGGGTGAGATTTAGAAACGATACACGCAAAATCTGTGATTTCCGTATATACAATACGAATTTGGCATACGCGAGTCATACTTAACGTTAAGTTTTGTCTGATTCTTGTTCTTAAGCCAAATCTTGGCGTTTTCGAACTCCGGCTGTGTGAAAAGTTTTACGATGAATGGCTGTTTGCCTATAAAGAAACATGATCAATGAATGAGTGTATACCCAATACATATGGAAACGGCCTATTATTTTTTCAAATTAAAATGTTTTATTAAATTTTTGTCTTGTATTTTGTTTATTATAGCGAAAAATACAACAGTTAAAAAATATCATTAATGGGGAAGTTTATATTTAACTTCGAAACGGATTTTTTAACTCTAATTTGGAGGATCATTTTTTATCTGGAAAAGCTTTTTAGCCAATAAGCTGTTGTTTAAAGCTTGATCTACGTTGAGAAATACGGGCCATATAATTTATACATATTTAATGCTTTTCCATATAGAATTCGCTTCCATCACACATTTGCAACCACAGCCCGTCGGACAAGTATCGTGTTGTGCAAACCTGGAAAAATTAACTTTATTATTTTAAATATAAAAATTATCCTATTTATAATATTAGTGTATAAAAACAGGGCGTTTTAATAATAAAGACTTCAAAATTCTAGATACAAATTGCACTCTTAACTAAAGTACTCTTTCGTCTCTTTGTTCACTTTCGACTAGCGTAAACACTGTGATGAAAAGAGACAGAACTACCGTTTTAACTAAGTATGAGTACTAAGCAGATAATACTTGCAATATAATAAACCAATGCATACCATTTAAGCATATGGTCTGCATGTCCAACATGCGTGCAAACCGCACACGCAACGGTCAAGCCACGTACAACACGCGAGCAAACTGCGCATCCCAACGCGCGTTTCCTTACACACGGGCCTTTACAATTGCAACGAGAAAACGGCTCGTTATCCGATTCCAGGTCGTATTTACTACGGACTAGTTTCATCACCTGGAAACAACTTTCATTAACAGCAAATAAAGGAAGCTAAGCCAGATAATGACAATATTTATATTTTTTTATAAATAATTTAACATCGAATTCTCGTAAATTGTAATAGAGTATTTAATATTGTGATTACAGTTAGACCTGTTTAGAAGGTAAACTGATGGCATACCAGAGATTACAAAAAGTTATGATGTCCAATCATAAAAGGACGAAATAAGGAAATGGTGAGAAGTAAGGGTCTTGTGTAGTTAAGTTTTATAATTAAATTTACGAATAGGTATACTAGACTTGCTTGGTTAAATAATTTTTGTAACAATAAGAATACTTATATATAATTTTTAAAAACTATTATTAATTACGTACTGTACTGTGTTTTCAAATGTACGCATCTCATTACTAAACTAAACTAACGTTTTGTTATTTAAAAAAACATATTTTGTATGATCTTTCACAGATCACAAATCATTCTCTTCTCTATAGCTTTCATAACCTCCTCACGATTTTTCAACGGTAATAGAATATTGAAATGTCAAACTGGCGTTTTATTTTGAATTTGTTAATTTTTATTTAGTATTTTGGATTATTATATTGAGGTTTACACTTTAAATCAATTCTGAAGAAATTAACTATAGGTATTTCACAATACATTAAAATGTCTGTTAATCGACTTCACCATCGACGGTTGCATTGTACATCCTACTTGTTAACCGTTCTACATGGCCAAACCATATAAGCATTCCCTTTCATATCCTTGTCACTACATCCTATTTTTTTTAAATAATGCTTTCTAGAAATTTTGATAATACTTCACAGCGTAGGTTAAGATTTGATAAATATAGTTCAAGCCGTTTCGGAGGAGTACTAACATTGTGACACGAGAATTTTATATAAAAGATATTAACATACCTCGGTCCTCTCTTATATAGAAGTTGCCACCTATGCAATACATCAGCGTATACCCTCTTAAAGCAATGATACAAATGCACAGTACTATCGTCGAGGACACATCCGGAATTGTCAGACTTGGAGTACTCTGTATTTAGATTTTCGGCTTCAGAACATGAGTTACTTCGAAGTATTATCGGTAGCGTCCAGCCATCAGCGTTGATTTCACTAAACTGGTTAACTGTGTTGTATGGAGATGTGTTGTTACCCTGTAATACAATAACAATGTATATACATTATCACTATTTAGATAGTACTCCCGGTTCCACAGGGACTAATATAGTTTTATAAGTAAAATTTCAACCACAAAAGAGGTTATAAAGTTGTTCACATTCGAAATAAGTTTCTGACACAGTCGCCTTATAAATAATAAATTCAAGAAGAAGTATTTTGTTAAATATGACTTCAGCCTGCTCTAAGGTCAGGCAGCTATAAAAATAACAAATAATCAACAAAGCGGTTGATCACGTATATCGTATGACAATGTTACTGGCTGTTAAATAATAACTCGGGACCAGAACAAAAAATAAACTTAATTCTAATACAGTTGCAATTTTTTCATAGATAAAAGGTAGAGTTGGCACTGCAGGCTGCGCTTCACTCTGGATAAAAGAATTTCCGCTTCAAATATAGAGGACGTTTCCTGTTCCAACGGTAATATATTTCGTATACTGGAAGACTAAGTTTTTATTAACAGGATAATCAAATATATACTTACACTGGATGTGCTGCAAGTGGAGTTTGTGCTGGAATTACTTGATTCACAAAAAACCGCGAAGGCACATGTCAACATGGCCGCTGTTTGGAGATCTGACGATTTGGCATAGTGAGACACTCTGAAATATAAACATGCGGTGTTATTCATAAACACAATATATTCAAAGTTTCTTTAAAATGAACATTTAAAAATTAATGTTGACCTCATTCAGCAATTGAATTATAATTCTAGTAAATTATACTGAGACCATGGAAATATCCCTAGACAATCACTAAACAATTATTACTAAAAAAGCAGTTGTATCCAATTTGGATAAGGTAGTCCTATACATGGCCTTACTATCGTCGATTTTTACGATTATACTACGATTTTTACACTGACCAAAACCCTTTATAAACATGGTAACAAGCACTACGTTTTATAACATTATCGATAGCTTTCGGTCTCTATTAAAATTGACTTACAAAGCCTGTATTAGATTAGAGCACAGCGGATGTCCCGCCCAGCCCATACTTTCTTCACTGGACATGAGGTGATCTATTGGTTGCGCGTTCAACGCCTGCGCAGCTAACGCCGCAAGACCCCATGCGTGACTAACTTCACCTTCGCCTTCTTCTGCCGATACCCTTGCGTTTGTTTCGCACATTTCTAAAAAGATTTTTTTACACCAGCTACTAATATTAATCAGCAGTTTTGGCATTGCACTTTCAGTTCAATAATTATTGTTTTTATGCAAATAAAATTATAATATTAATTCATTAACTTGACTTCATTTCTTACATAAGGTAAAAATACGCGTCGTTTGATAAAACTCTTAAAACATAGTGAACATGTTAATCAAAACAGAGACAACTTTTTAACATTAATGACACACATGTTTAATACAAAATCTGTTTTGAAAATACTGCAGGTTTATATAATAAAACACTATTTTGACCGGATTGAAGTCACCGTGACCACGCACGCTGTAAAGCACGCGAAACGTCGGATAAATTTAAAATTATTATTATGTTAAATAGTTGTAAATTTATAATAATACATAACTTCAATCCGGTCAAAATAGTGTTTTATTAAATGAATAAAAGTTATGTTAATCGAAGACAATACTAGGTTTATATAATTTGAGTTAAAAATATCAGTAAACTGATTTTTTTTAATAAAAGATAAAAATGTAATTTAACAGATACACTTACCAACTGGATTGTCAGAATTAATGACATATTTTTCAGCCAGTATTCGGTTAAGATGGAATAATGGTTCTCCGGAGTATAATACAACTCTAGGCGAACACATTCCAGATATACTACCGCGACTGCGCATACTACCTGCTCGACGGCTTTGAGCTTTCTGTAAATAAGCAGTAATAACGAATACACATCAGAAATATTTAGAATTCCTTTCTTCAGTACACATAAGATAATAAATAACATTAGAACAGTTACTATTTTTTATAAGGTATGTTTATAGGTAAAATCTATAATGCGGAAATGTTGGAGAGACTGGGGCTACGTGTGCCAAATAACCACACTCGGCGTGGTAAGTGGTCGCAATTGCTGGCAGTGCCTCGGGCGCGGACGAACTTACTCAGAGAAACACCATTTACGCGTGTTTTGCGCACCCTAAGCACTATTGCTTGTGAGACGGATATATTTAGTTGCACATTGGCTGAATTCACAAGAATTGCATTATTTATTATATTTTTACTTGCTTATATTATGTTTTTAGTTTAGTTTTCTATTGTATTAGTATTGAGTTAATGTTAAAAATAGGAAATAAGGAAAATAAATAAATAAAGTGAAATCGAACCGTCGGCCTCCGTCGCCATATTAAGTAGTTTGAATTTTTTTAAAGAATATAATATCGGTAGCAACAAAGATTTCTTTAGCATTTGCTAACTTATATTATTTTTTGTCGGCGAAGCACGAGTTGGGTGCAAGACATTGCAAACCTACTGTAAAGACTTGTAAGACGATGTCAATGTAATGGAAGATGGTTGCCGTAGCAGCTAGTCACGGGGTCTCTTGATAGAATGCTATCGCGACCCCAAGTTACCGCAACAGTGATGTGATTGGGAGGGGTTTAGTGGGTAGGGCTGTTAAAACGAGTGCCCTGTGCGGTAATACATTCCCCTCAATAAAAAAATTATGATTAAAATCAGTCGCTGACCTAATAATATTATTAGTATATTTGAAGACGAGACTGAAAACTAGAAATAATTAGCACCTTTCATTAAGTGTAACTTACCCATCTGTCCTGAAAATAAAATGTCGTGATAGAATTCGACGCGTGTCGATGATGCAACTGCGGAAAACCTGGTCCATTTGTCGGTGAGGGAGTTGTAGTAGCATGAGGAGATATCGATGTATACCCTCCACTAAAGAGGCCTGGAGTGAGCGATAAGGATGACATCGACCTTGGAGTACCCAGCTCATGCTTTAAGGACAGTCTTCTAGCGTTTGATGGTCGACTAAAAACGACCAGGGTACTGACACCACACCATTTGGCGCTACAAGTTCGGGGAAATGGTATGCACGAGTCCCCAGCGTTTTCACTCTCCGATTGACTTCGTTGACTTGATTTCATTGAATCGGAGTCATCGCTTGATTTTATTGGTATCTGGGGAATTTATGATTTTATTACGGAAAGTATAATATTTAACAATTAATAATCAAAATTAATATCTTTTTAACATTGTAACTACAGAAAATAATTTTAAACAAATATTTATATAACTTATTAATAAACATATTGTGTCAGTAATACAGTCAAAGATTTGTATTTTGTACATCTTTCATGATATCAATTTTAGTTGAGTCCTTCGCCTGCTGACTTCAAATATATCAAATCCTTCATATTTAACTTTAAAACTCTGTTTTTAAAGGATTATTTTGAAACTATTTTTACTGTCTTCACTATAAATTAAATTTCAAAATTTTCTCTATATCATTAATAGATAGATACTTTGTTATAGTTAATTTTTATAAAACAATTACCTCATCTATGGAAGTTGCTAATGTTTTCAGACAATGCAAGAGACATCTATGGCCTTCCTTCTTCTTCCTATATGCTGTTTTATTAATTGCCTGCAATATTTTAATTGTCGTTGGACTATCTACATTGGTTCCCGACAACCATGAGAATTTTGGTATTGTCTGTTCTGTAACATTTCTAGGGAATGTCACTTGAAGATTGGCAGTGTAACCGTTTCTTTCTGAATGTATTTGACAGGTCCTAGTATCAATATTCATATCTGTTACTTCTATGTTAGCCATTTCCCTTATTGATTCAAATTCTTCATCTATTGAGGTAGGTGATTTATGAACAATTTTGTTCTGTAATAAAAGTTTAAATTATATTAATATAAAAGTAATATCATATACCACATGTATTGTAAATTTATAAAAAGTAAGAATACAGTACAGAGTTCATATCCTCATATAACTTAATATACTTAGTACACAAACTAAGACTTCAATACATCCAAACACAATATGTTTTTGACATACTTAATGCTATTTTTTAATTTTTAATATATACAACTGAATAGGTCATCAAAGTAATAACTAATTATCTTACCATTTCAATATCTCGACATTTCTTATCATTCACTGAATTAATAGTTGATGCATAACTGGCTGAAAAAATATTGTCTTTTATAAGACACATAAAGAAATTATAAATACATATTTGAGCTCATAACTTACCATCACTTATATTATCATAATCACTGTCTATGTCATCAGGCAAAAAATGTGAACACATTTTTAACAAGGACGGATGCATTGTCCAAATTCTAAGTGTTTGATCTCTCCCCCAAGTTACAAGTTGATAATTTGATGGTAAAGTGTTAGGCCTCCACACCATTGTTTGAACTGTATCCGTATGGCCTGCTAATCTATGGGTCAATGTTCCATCAATCCAAATGCCTATTACACCTGCCTGTTCCACTCGTGGCAATCCACCCCAACCAACACCGATAGTTAAAAGCCCGCTACCAAAAGGAGTATATATAGCCCTCCATACTGGAAAATTAGTCATTATAACATTTTCTGGCCTTCTAGCATTGTTAATATCAAAGTACTTTATGCTTCCATCGTGACTTGATGTAACCAGTTGGTATTCATGGTGGGGACTCCAGTCTACACCGTGTATTTTACACAAATGTGCGGAGATGTAAAGTAAGGGTGCAGAGTTTTTACGATAATCCCATATTTTTATGTCTCCATCATGAGCTGTGGCTACAATATGTGATGCTACTTTATTCCATTGTACTTGGGATGCTCCAGCTGAAGAAAAATAAATGCATTTTATTGAGTACCATGTCAGCAGTGAAACTATTTATTTCAGCTTTTTTCATAGTTCTGATTCTAAATCATTAAACAGAGCTTTTTGAAACTACAAATAACTTACCAACTGCACTTAAAGATAATACAGGTTTTCTTGAATCCCGTAAGTCCCATAAATGTGTATATGTATCAATTGAGCAAGTAGCTATTAGATTGTGGTCTTGTCTGTGGAAGTGTGTGTCACTTACTACCCGAGTATGCCCTTTTAATGAACATATGCATGTTAAATCATTACCCGCTCTCCATTCATACACATCTACACGCTGGTTACTCTACAAAAAAACTACAAGCTTCATAAAACTTTGATAAAATAAATTATAGGAAGATATAATTTTATTAAATACTTCTTACTGCTATAGCACACAACTTTTGCCCGGGATAAGTCTGGCACCATTCTGCACCAGCTGCATCATATTTACTTTGTCGTGGGTACTTTTTTATTATGTCCCCAGTGTCATCATCAAAGCTTAGTTGTTTAATAGCCAACCATCGTCTTCCAGCCAAAAGCACATTATTCCCTGAATAGTCCACTGACATAGCCGTAGCATGCAGCTCCCTATATTCCCATTTCATGGTCTCGGAATTCCAATGAACAGACATTTTAAATAAAATTATTATTTCTACATAATAATCAAAGTCAGGACCACTTAAGTTATTACAAAAAAAATGTTTTATTTTGTAAATTGTTTTTATTTTTTTTTTTTTTTTAATGGTTTTGTGCAACTGGCACAGCAGTAATGAGAGGAAATGTAAAAAAAAGTTAATTTTGAATATGCACCTAACAAAAACAAAATGGTGTTTAACGCAAGACAACACAAATATGAGTGAGTAATAATAACATTATTAAATACTTTCCTATTTATAATAATTTTTATATATATTACACTTTAATTTTATTGCTTTCTATATATTTACAAAAATCTACAATATGGACTAAACACAACATTAACAAACATTTAACACTTAAAGGACGGGGGACTTTACGGGGAAGAACGTCATAGAGAGGATAGGTTATTTGGGACAATTAAATAGAATGTGAGATACAGTGCCTTCATCAAGCCACACTCACAGATAGAGTGATCCCTTATCCGAGCTTGGCTGATGAACAGGGGTGCAAGATGACCAAGACGAAGACGGAGATTGTGGATGTAATAGCGATTTGATTCCGATAATAACAAAACAGGGTTGTCTTGGTATGTTTGGTTGGATGGAAGCATAAAACTTACCCCTAACCGATTTGGAGTCATTCCAAAATGTCTTCCAGGTTCTGTCCAGATATGTTTGCAAGAGTACAAAGATCCTGTGCTGAATTTTCAAAATGATCTAGAGAACCTGACTCAACAGCTGTTTGGAATGAATCAGCAGTCTCGTTTCAGGGATACCTGAGTGGCTAGGAATCCAAACTAGTATGATAGACATTCCTTTTGATACAAGAGAGCAGAGTCTCTGATTTTTAGAATAATGGGAAAACGTGATTTGCTGCGAAATGGGTTTTCTTTAATGGACATTAAACAACTAAAAGAGTCTGTCAAAATAGTGTCTGTGTAGGGGAGTGTGCAAACAGGATTGCTCCAATAGAGCAGTGGCCTTCCTGTGAAACTGAAGATTGGGAGGACATTTAAATTTCAGGATAATTCTATACCGAGGAACCAAAGGCAGCACCAACACAGCCGTCTGGAGACAGCTTAGATGGTAGTGTAAATAAGAAGATGTTTGGCCAATTTTTATTAATATAGCTTTGTATTTGAGGTTGGATTGGGGTTTTGATAGACCAAGGTTGTGATGATGGGAGGTTTGTAACCAGGGCTTTATAAGAAGTAGAATACAGGGGATTTATTGGAAAAGATATCAGGGGTTAGGGAGGTGGTGAACTTTAGATAACTATCTAGAGATAGGAAGAGGAGTTTCGGGTAAAGGAGAATGTGATAGTTGGGATAATCGATGCCAAAGAGGGTGGGATATAGCTGTAACATCGTAACAAAGCGGTCACATAAATACTGCCGGGGATGTGAAGAGGAGGATCAACAACTCAACCTGCAAAGCATGTGGGGAGGATTTATTGCACCTAGAATGATTTAAGGCACCTATATTGAATTTGTTTAGTTTTAGAGCTGATTGTTAAAGGGATCCAGAACAAACATACAGTAATCATATGACTAGTATAAGGCGTTATACAATAACTTTAAAGAATAGGGTGAGGCCCCACCAAACTCCCGTACTGCTCTTGTAGTTAATACCTTTTTCGCATTTTTTGATAATATGTTCAGAATGGGCAATTCCGTTAGCCGGTGTCTAAATAAAACTAAAAATTTTGCTTTATCTTCAGGTTGATTGTTGATTTCAAATGAAATGCTAGAGTGGGAAGTATTCTTCCTTGTAAACACCACTGCTGAGATTTGCCACTGACAGGACAAGCCATGGTCAGACAACCACTGGCCTAGATAATACAAAGAGAATTGATAGACAGGATACTTCCCCTATACTGCCTGAGTGTGAAAAGGACAATATCATCAGCATATTGTAAAATATTGCAAAACTGGTAAAGACAGTTGAGGTCATGGGTATAAATGCTATAGAGAGAGGGTAGAACTGAGCCTTGGGGGAGACCTTTCCAGACTAGTTGGGGGGAAGAGAGGTATTTGATGTTTATCAAAATAGATCTGCTAAATAGCAGATTACATATGAGATGTACCATCCTCGAAGAAACACTCAGCTTAAGCAGTTTGTGAGGTGGAAGTAGGAACTTCATATGAGAAGCAATATCAAGAAACACACCCAAAGGTACTCTCCTTTTGTAAAGGTAGGCGAATGTAGTTGTCAGTATATGAGGTGTGTGGACTCATACCCTTCGGACCCAATTGGGATAGGGGAGAATATTTTACTTTCCATTAACCATTCCAGCGTTTAAGAAGGTGTTCCGTTATTTAGCTAAAGTAGATGACAAAGTATGGGACGATAAGAATTTGAATGAAGGCCAGGTTTGAGAATGGGAATACTATTTGAGATGTAAGATGTCGGTATAATACCAGTTTCAAAACTTTTGTTGATATTTTAGAAGTAAAGTAGGTATAAGTATAGGAAGGAAAGGAAGCCATCTCTGGAGTTGAATCTTTGAGACCATTAAGAGCGATTTGAAGTAGAGAAAGAAAAGGGAGATCCACAGTGGTAGAATTTAAATTGTTTTTATTTTTTACACATTTTTATGACTGGTGCCTAATGACAATTGACAATTGTGATCGACGATTCTGACATACATGTAATGTGTTACAATAACAGATAATGACTATTTATTCCAGTCATAATGTAATTGGCTATTTGACATAATATATAGTTTACAAAAAATAAAGTATTATTCAAAATAATAGTTTCAACTTAGATAAAATTAAATTATTATATTTTAATTAGATAAAGTTTAAACAGACTAAAATATCGGGTAAAAAATAATTCATTGTTTAATTATTAGACGATGACCTATGCTTTTGAATTTTATTTTCCTGGAACTATCTTACTGTTTAATCGGAGACTGAGTATGATTTATATATTATATACACGTATTTTGAATAATTTAAGAATGATAATTAAATTGAAGATTGTAAACGTGTTTACAGGGACTGGTGCAGCGCTATCTTGCTTAGAATGGGTTACGGCGGGATCTTGTTATTAGGAATTTGAATTTCTGAAGCCAATATTAAAATTACCAAATTGTTAAGTCACTAATAAATAATCTGCAATGATTTTTAAAATCTTAGCCTATTAAAGAAATAAAACAATAAGAGTTCTTTGTAAAAAGAATGAAAGACTTGGAAGTAATATTGTCTAGAGAAATAATTATAAAGAGAAATAAAATTGAAACCAAGAAAATACGCTGAAACTTTATTTTCTTAGTCTAGTAAATGCTTTGTGTATGATTTTGAGTTTTGACAAAAATTTTACCACCGTTACAGTGTGATAATCTATATTAAACACATCTCAACCTCATAATTAATATCCTGTAGGTAAATTTAAATAAGGCGCCAAGTGCCAACCTTTGTAAGGTGAAATGTATTAATTATTATAAATTAAAATATAATAATTAAATTTAAAAATACATTAAATAAAATATAAATTTAATGTCTGAAATACATTTCAAAAGGAAGTAAATGTAGTCGTAAGTGTATCAGAAATGGTTGATTTCGACGATGCGATCAATTTATAAACGAAGGTTGTTCTTATGTTTTAATAAAATATTTCCGCAGTTTCTTGTAGGTTTATTTTTTATATATGTTTACTGTGAATATTTAATTTACTACGTTACACAACTACAAGTAAGTAATGATGAGTACTTATTGGTAGTAGATATTATCAAATTTTAATTGTTGTTTGAAGCACATTTTTTTTGTAGTGTAGATGGCCTACCGTAGACAAAAATATTATGAAGAACGAAAAGCCAGTTTATGCCATGGTTCTTGCAGACATTCATCTCCTGGGTTCAAAAAACGGACATTGGTTAGACAAAGAGCGGCGAGAGTGGCAAATGCATCGCGCATTTCAAACTGCTATGACCTTACATAATCCTGAACTGGTATTTATTTTAGGTAAAGTTAAAAATATTACTAATTTTATCTTTCAGGTCAGGATTAGTATAAAAAACTAGCAGCTAACATGTTTTCCTGGTTTGCATGTTTTTAATTAGCTTAAGGTTTGATCTGACATAGAAGTCACATATTGAGACAATTGAAATCCTTTGTATTTAAAAATCCAGGACACAACACTATTTTATACAAAAAAAATTTGTTTCAACTATATACTTCCAGTAATTTTTTCAGGTGACATATTTGATGAGGGAAACTGGAGTTCTCAAAAGGAGTTTAATGAATATGTGGAAAGGTTTAAAAAATTATTTGATATTCCCAAAGGCACTGCTTTGTATGTGGTAGCTGGAAATCATGACATAGGCTTTCATTATAAGTAAGATTTGATATTATTAGTAGTCTCAGAGTTTAGTACATATATCACATATACATTATAAAATTTCAGTGTTTTTAGCATTATATGTTTAACATGCTTTTTTTCATTTTGAATTTTATATTATTAAAGAAACCAAATTATTTGTGTAAATTATATAATTATAGATTTTCTTACCAGGATAACTCCACAATTATCAAATAGGTTTGAAGTTGAGCTTAATGCTCCACCAGTCAGGTTAATTAGTATCAGAGGAAATCATTTCATTCTCATTAATTCTATGGCCATGGAGGGTGATGGATGTAGTCTATGCTCGAGAGCAGTTGCAGAGCTGGAGAAAATTGCAGGTGATCACTATTTTAATGAATAATAAAAACATGCATATACAAGGCGAAAGAATAATGATAAATATTATTGTTTAAATTAAAATAATGGAGTTGCGCAACAAACCTATATGGGTTTTGAGACAGCCTATTTGTTTTCTCATTTTATTTTTTATATATTATGTATGTTTCAACATTGTAAGTATTTTGAAAGATTATTCTTATTACTTTTTCAAATTAATTTATAGACATTTGAAAATTCATAGTCTACCCTGACTATCAATATTCAAATGTGTAGCTATTTTTCTAGGAATTTTATTCGAAACAGTTGTCTATTATTCGGAAATCTGTCAGTTCAGTTGTCGCACTAGAGATGGAGCTAAAGGAGACAGCAAGAAAAAGCTGTTGGAAAAAAGAAATCTGTTCTGATGATTTTCATACCAAGCTAAAATGTATTAAATTATTGTTTCAATCAAATTTAAAAAAAAAACATTAGCTTTATTCATAAGACAGAGTTATACATCAGTCAAGTGCATGAACGTCATTGAAAATTTGTGAACCTTCTGGACATTTATACATCTAAATTTTTATAATTTTAAAATAATAAAGAAAATCGTTAGCTGTATTTTTGTCAATCTCGTTTAATTAAACATTTAAATTATGTTATACATTGAATTCAAATGGCATAATTAATTTAAGATAATTAGCACCACATATTTATATATATTATACTAATTATTAAAAAAAAACAAATAACCATAAATAAAAAAAAAAACTTAGATTGCTATTTTTGTCTTGTAATTTAGCACCATCGCTATCGCTGACGCAGATGATGTTCGGAGCTGTTAAGGGAAAACTATAATTATTATGATTTTCAGCCAGTGTAAAATGACTCGAACGACTATTACTTCCTGTTCCCCTTAGCTTTACATCCCGGACTATAAACATTCTTAAATATTTTGGGCGTTAAATATGTCATACTTAGGGAATCAATATCTCCAGATTATACAGGATTGTTTGCTAAATGCTCTAAAGGTGTAGACTGTAGGTAGATTATTCAAGGTGCGTATGTCACTGCTGCACGACATTTTTAAATACCAAGATTATTTGTTTTCCTAAGCAATAAAAAAAGTTCGCTAGAGTCATTTTTATAGGTGTACAAATTTTTTAGATACCCTCAAGTGCAGTAGCGGGTCAACATTATGTAAAGGAAAAACGAAGGTAGCAAAGTATAGCAGACCAATATTGATGCAAGTGAGTCAACTTATTTAATAGTCTAGTCGACAAGTTGAAAATGGTACAAAATAGAGATACTGCTCTTAAAATTATGTGCGATAGCTCATTGGATCCGGGAGTTTTTTATTGGAAATTTCCTCCTCTTTCAGAATCTTGTTTTGAAATTTCTTAAATATTAATAGTTTATTAAATATTGGCAAAAAACGAAATTTTTTCACTTAATTTATAACTTAGCATTTTTTTGTACTAATACACGCTTTTGGCACATTTTTCTAGACGTCATTCCGGATCCAATGAGCTATCGCACATAATTTTAAGAGCAGTATCTCTATTTTGTACCATTTTCAACTTGTCGACTAGATCATAAATCTGTGGCGCTACAACCTCTTTAGGTCTGGGCCTCAGATTTCTGAATCTGTTTCATGATCATTTTTCAATCTAATAGGCAAGTGGGTGGTCAGCCACCAGTGCCTGACACACGCCGTCGACTTTTTGGGACTTTTAGGGCATGGTGTCGGTTTCCTCACGATGTTTTCCTTCACCCTTCGACCGAATTTTAAATGCGGAAGTAGAAAGAAAGTCCATTGGTGCACAGCCGGGGATCGAACCTATGACCTCAGGGATGAGAGTCGCACGCTGCCTCAAGGCCAACACTGCTCTGTCAACTTATTTATGCGTATTAATAATAATAAATTTATCCTTAGCTTTATCCTTAGGACATAGAAAATAATTATTCATACATTAAAAGCTCCCGTTAAATAGACTTTCCTTCACAAATACAATATATTGTGTAAACAACCGAATATATGGAAAATCTTTGAATTAGATAAAGAAAATCTTCTCTACATTTATGATGGCAAAAACTGATTATATCGAAATCTGAACTATACATGTCAAACACGAAAATAAACTTGAAAAAAAAATTTAATAGCCGAGAGTGGAATGATAAGACTTTACTTATTTCCTTATACTAAAACATATCTACGTATATCCTAAGTGTGTATAACAAAGCAAATAAATTATGAAATCTATGATATTTTAATAACATTTAATTAAAAGGAAAACCTCCAAAAAAGGAGTATGCGTAATTGCAATGGTACGATATATGATGGCATTTAAATGTTAATTGTTAATACGGAAATACAGAAAAGTGCTTAAAATATGTTAATTTATTTCGATGTATCAAAATATAAACTGCCTTAAGAGTGATTTTTAAAGCAGTGTTGGCCTAGAGGCTTGAGCATGCGACTTACATTCCTGATATCGTAGGTTCGAATCCCAGCTGTCCGCCAATAGATTTTACCTTTTGCGCATTTAGAAATCGCTCTTACTGTGAAGGAAATTCATTAAGAAACCAGGCTTAGACACAAAAAGTTGACGGAGTGTGACAGGCACAGAAGGCTGATAACCTACTTGACTTTAGAAACAGCAAATGATCACGAAGCAGATACAGATCTGAGGCCCAGACCTAAAAAGTTGTAGCGTCACTGGTTTTTTTGAACTATCCTCTTTTTGCTTTTTAGTGAATGTATATTATAAGATTTTATTACTTTTCAAGCGCCATTAATATCTATCTTCCTACATCAGACGTCGAGGAAGAATACGAAGTTCTATCCGAATCTCCTCGCCGTCCAATGTTCCATAACTAAGCGTTTTTTAAGGTAGTTTTCACCGCGCACCATTACTATGTGCAACCAGGATCGACTGATGGTTGTTCAAGAATAATGCGAACCAATTCAAAGGCCGGCGACGTACTTGCGAGCCTTCTGGCATTGTGAATATCCCGGGCGGCGGTATCACTTAACATCAGATGAGCCTCCTGCAAGCTTACCCCTGTTCTATTATTAGTACGTCTCAAAAGTAAAACGTTATGATGATAACATTTTCATTTTCGAATTAAAAGACGAGTGGTTTTAAAATGTACTTTCTCTTTTTATACGTAAAATTTCATTATACATTAAACTGGTGACATATGTGGTCTATTCATAAAAAAATGTGTGCAGTAATTCACCTAAAGCTGGTGATTGCTGCAGCACCATTGTACTGTTCATCTCCGTTGGTTTTGTGTTCAATTGGGGTGATTTTTCAGCATTACCCACTATACAGAGAATCAGATAGCGTATGTACTGAGTCAGACGCACCTTTATCCAGAAGAAATCTCTTCGAAGAACGTTGGGATTGTCTTTCAAAGGAGTCCACTGAGTATCTCATTGAGAGTTTATTGCCTCGAGCGGCGTTTGGTGCGCATACGCACAATAGTTGTTTAATACGTCACAGTTTAGTGCCCAGACCGGAGCATAAAATAGAGTTTGTTGAATATACAGTGCCCTCGTTTTCGTGGAGGAATAGATTGGATCCGAAGTATTATTTGGTAAGTTTGTGCTTTGTACCACGGACTTCACTTTTTACATATGACAAATTTAGTTTGTTTAATCAGACAATAATTGCGTCATGCTTGCGCAATACTTGTGGCGGGTCTTAGCCCCCCCCCAAAAAAAAAAAAAAACACCAAAAAAAAAGGCGAGGGGGGGGGGGAACAACAACCCAAAAAAAAAAAAAAAAGCCCCCCCCCCCCCCAAAAAAAAACAAAAAAAAAAAAAAAAAAAAAAAAAAAAAAAAAAAAAAAAAAAAAAAAAGAAAAAAAAAAAAAAAAAAAAAAAAAAAAAAAAAAAAAAAAAAAAAAAAAAAAAAAAAAAAAAAAAAAAAAAAAAATTAAAAAAAAAAATAAAAAAAAAAAAAAAAAAAAAAAACAAAAAAAAAAAAACAAAAACAAGATTCCCCCCCTCCCCCTCCCCCCCCACCCCCCCCCCCCCCCCCCCCCCCAAAAAAACCCAAAAAAAACAAAAACCCACCCCCCCCCCCCACCCCACAAAAAGAACTTTTGGGGGGAGGGAGCCCCAAAACAACCCACCCCCCCCCCACCCCCCCCCCCCTAGTGGTAATTAATTGAAATCGAATCAAATCAAAATCATTTATTCATTTAGGTAACACAATGTACACAACGTCTTATAGTAATATAAAATACATATTAAATGCTTCTAATTTTACATTTCGTGCCAGTTCTCAAATCAAGGGAGTAGAACGGAAGAGAAGAACTGGCAATAAACTCTCCCCCACTCTATTTAATCGCTCAGTTTTTTGTTTTACACAATCTTTGTAAGGAGCTGCAACCATTACACCATGTTCCACATGACATCATAAGTAATTAATAGTTAATTAATAATCAAAAAAAGATTTTTCCTCTATCAGCAGTAGGCGTGGTGAAATAGAAGCACGCACTTAAATTCTCCTGGAAACAACACGCAAATAATAGTCGAAATAACTAACATCACCGCTTACACGAATTTAAGTCCGACCAGTCACCACAAGTAGCACCCGTTCACGAGTATGACGCATGGGCAGCCATCGACAAATGGGGGTTATAATGTTTTATAATTCCAAAAAAATAACGACAACAAGAAATTTCTTTTCAAAAAAGTAACGAAAATGTTTCTGTCTGGATAAGGTTTAGGTTTTAGAATAACTTTATTTCTCATAAGAATTGCATACATAATTCACTTACTGAGGAACAATATTTAAAACTTAGATTAAAAATTAGAAATTAGAGCGCACAGATGTAGGTACATATGTATATAAAATAACAAAACAAGACAGCAACAAAAATGTGGGTAGACATAATAAACTTGATCAGTCAACCAAGCAAAACACAGATGTTCGAATTTGATTATAGCAAGTTTATATTGATTATATTATTATTTTTCATAACACTATTTTATTTTTAGTTTATTGTTTTTGTCAATATATATATACATATTATATTTTTAATCACTTATTTGTTATTAATTGTGTGAGTTTTTAGAAGCTTTTAAAACCGGGCATAACTTTGTTCTCCTTTTATAACTGATGGTAACTTATTATAAATTGTAACACCCTCAAACTCCAAATTTCTTTTTCCATAGTTACTTCTAGGAGGGTGGGTCACCAAGTAACTAGCACGTCTTAAGTTAATAAAGTACTTAAAACCTTACTTCAGTAACCTAGGCAGGAATCATATGCGTTTTGCCTCTAACAAACAACATTTAAGCTTATTCCTATATGTTATTAATACATATACTCAAGGCTTAGTATAAAGTTACCCATCAAGACTGCGGTTGAAAATCGGCAAATTCAAAGATATTTTTTTATTCGTATAAGAGTATACATTATCGTAACTTAGAAACATATATATTCAAGAACGCGCCCTGCGCCGATCCTCTGTAGTTTACAATACGGGTGTTTTTTTTGTTGTTCCGATATAGTATAGTAATTCGTAGCCCTAATATCGCAATCTTGAATAAAACCACAATGTTTAACTAACGATCCTGCGTTATTATTCGAAGTTACGGACACCGGGGCTGCTCTGAGAAGACATCATGCAATTTTTCTTAACATGTACAAATTATATTTTTTTAAATGAAAGCTGGCATATTCAAATTGCAAGTAGATGTGTACAATTTGTAACAGATAAATGATATTTAATTTGTTGAGGCATGTGATTTGAATTGATTCATCTACCACTTCCATGAATGTAATTTCAATACAATTATTTCAGCTAACCGTAACCCCGTACGAGGTAAAGGTGGCCAAGTGCGAGTTGACCCGAGAGGTAACAATTCAGGTCACGGCTGTGCTCCTAATTCTTGCTCTAGTCGTCTATATACAATACTACAATACGAGGTCTTACAGGCATCTGTGAGTAATTACTTTTATTATCTGTGGAATGCCCTATTTTTACATTTTCAGGATTATTTATCAGCAAGTAGTTCCTGAATTTTGTTCGAAGGTGAATTTGTCACCCGTAAACTGAAAATAAAAAAAAATCTTACCAATTGTTATGTTTTGTTACAATCACGGAAATCTTATATCACCATTTATCGAATTTGGAATATACTTTATACGTTATATTCAACATAAAAAAAGGTATTTTTTTTATATATAAGTACTTACTGTTCGCGCCTGTCCGTGAGCACGGAGAAAAATGTTAATTAATCCATTTTAGTCCGGAATAGTGTATTTATTTTAAAACCTCGCGGCCTCTTCTATTTTTTAAATAATTTTATTTCGTCACGTGTCAAACAAGATGATTTAATAGTATTGTTCAGTTTGTAAATATTTTAATAATGAATAATTACTTATTAGGTAAACAAAATTATATAACAAATGTTTCCTATAATTGCGAACCTCATAATTGAATATGCGTATACAGGTTTTGAATGTACTAGAACCTCTCTGGCTCTTTAAGTTTCCTATCCTTATTGCAAATTGAATTCTTTATTTAACCTTTTTATCAAACAATCTTGGAGCATTAAATAAATAGTCAAAACTGAAAAGTGTTTTGATAACTTATCACAGTTCAAGTACGTGAGGTTACGTATGCAGTTATGACGGGTTGTTGTCAGTGATAGTGAAAAGTCGGATGAAAAAATATGATTTGTATATTATTAAATTAAGTTAACAAATTACGGCGAAATTGTTCGTGAGATCTCATGAATAATATAATATGAAAATAATGACTTAACCTTCATAATTTTAATTTCTATAAATATTTCAGGAATTCTTTAATTTTATTTAAGTATATTTAATATTGGTGCTAAATCACGATTTTTTATATATAAATATAAGTAATTAATTGTATATACTTAACTTTAAATCTTACAGCGTTGTGTCGCTGAAATGTATCTTTTTTTTCTCATATTTTCTATTTAACCTCACTCCCTTCGTTTTTATAGTCTCTGTTAAAAACTGTGAGAATAGACTATTACAACTTCAATGTAAAGGCTAAAATCTAAGACCAATATCTAAAACTATATTTTTTTTTCAGATCCGACAAACAGGTTTAAATAAGCATTCCATTTAAAAGTGAAAGATATTTGTAATTTCTTCTATTAAATGCTAAATTATATTCAATATTTTATTTAAAACCTCGCTGTCTACTATTTATCTATAATATAGATTAGATTCTATATACCTAATCTATTAAACATATGCAGAAATATTAGGCCAAGACGCATAGTAGGCCATTGCGACTTGCGTAATATAAAGTAATTAATAAATGTTATTAATGTACATTTTACATACAACTGATTCCCTGCACTTTCTGGCTTTTAATTCATTGGAATACCCGAAGGGGCTGACAGCAATATAATAACGCGATTTCTCTTTATTTAAATAAATATGAAAGTGTTTGGACCTTTCTTGACATGCATAATAGCAATAAATAATAGCGAAAGCATTTTGGGCCCGGACCAGCAAGCAGAATAGCGATCCCGATCTTAATAATCAGATTGTATACAATGCGATCCCTAGGTTGCGTCATAGGCGCTACTTGACACTACTTGCATACAAAAACTGCGCTATCGCCTTCGCTATAGGAAGTTACAGTGTACGGTCCTACTCGTAGAAATCGGGAAACTGCACTCTTGTCGGAGATAATATCAGAATAACAATATATAGCTTCTAGATTTTTGTAATATGTTGTTAGTTAGATTCCAAGCCACTTTACCTTTAAAAGTCAGAAGTAGTTTTACATATCTATAGATTGTAGATACGGTTTGAACTACGTTATTATGATAATAATAAAGCTCGTTTATATTCAATCTTTACAAATGTTGACATCCACGTTGTAATATTTAGATTTGTTTAAACATTTGTTTTTTCTTGTTACTCGATATCCTAACTTTATCAGTACCATTGAACGAAACGGGTAAAGGCCTCCAGATTTTTTCAAATTTCTTTATCCATGGCTGTTTTATATATCTTACATCTACCTTTTTGTAATGCGCCCTCTTCTCCTTACAGGGACTATGTATAAATTTTGTTTTTCGTCTTATTTTTTTGATTTTTACTTTATTTATACTTCTTATTTTTAGTATGCTTTTTTTACTGCTTTCTAGCATGCTACGGTTTAGTACTGGAAAATAAACCATATACAAATATTTTCTATAATTTATTTAGTAATGAGTTTATTTACAAGTTATTCTAATATCTGATCTTAAACTCTAAGTAAGCAGTATTAAGCTGCTATTAAGGGTAAGTAAAAACAAATAAATTCCTACAAATAAGGACAACAATAAGTAAATGGCAATCGGTTAGGTTTATACGTATAATGAACTATTATCAAAATAATAGCCTTTATTTCCAAAACTTAACTATAATAGATTAGAACTTTCATTGATTTTGAATTGAAAAATTAACTTTTAACATTACGTAAAATACACTTTAACATTTAGGAATAATCATTTGTTTGTGAGGTTTTGGTTTGTCCACCGTTGGACATAGGCCTCCTCCATCCGTTTCCACTCGTGTCTGTCGTGGGCCAGGCGCGGCCAGGTGACCCCGGCGACGGCGGTGATGTCATCCGCCCAGCGCCGGCGCGGGCGCCCCTGTGGACGGCGCGCGTCGCGCGGGTACCAGTGCAGCATTCTCTCGCTCCATCGGTTGTCGCACTTTCTTGCTGTGTGCCCCGCCCAACGCCATTTCAGGCGGCACACCATTTTAGCTGCATCTATTATTTTAGTTTTCTTTCGTACTGTTGTACATTGAATTCTGTCTCTAAGATTCAAGCCTAACATGCTCCTTTCGGCTGATCGTTGAAATGTTTGGATTTTCTTTATTATTTCAGCTGTGATAGGCCACGATTGGCAGCCGTACAGTAGTGTAGGTGTCACAACAGAGTCCATCACTTTTTTCTTCAGTGGTAAACACATTTGAGACTTGAAAATGTGCTTGTGTGACCAATATGAACTCCAGGCTTTTTTAATTCTTCTCTCTACCTCCTCTATATAATGGCTTTTAAATGATATATTTTGACCAAGGTAGACATACTGGTCAACATATTCTATATTTCTACTGTTGACGGTTATACTGTATTTTATGCCATTTGTCATTATGCATGTTTTTTCAGGGTTCATTTCCAGTCCACACTCTCTACTTGTGTCTTCTAGGGATTGAAGCATGTATTGTAAGTCTTCATGCTTTTCAGTTATTAAAACAATGTCATCTGCGAACCGCAGATGGCTTAAATTTTCGCCATTGATATTTACTCCCAACCGTGACCAATCCAGCTTTCTGAAGATGAATTCCAGAAGTGCGGTGAATAAATTGGCGACACGGGGTCGCCCTGCCGAACACCCCTTTTCAGTTGAAACATGTTGCCTTTCTTCTCCAACTTGACTGTGGCTTTACTTCTTTGGTATATCTTTTCTAGTAAGTTAACATATTTATTTTGTATTCCTTGTTCCCGTAGAGCTAACCAGAGTTTGTTATGTAAGATTGTGTCAAAGGCTTTGGAGTAGTCCACATAGGCTATATACACTGTCTTTTTATACTCCATGTATTTTTCAATGACTTGTCTAAGTGTGAATATATGATCTAGCGTTGAATATTTACTTCTAAAACCAGCTTGTTTATACGTATAATGAACTATTATCAAAATACGTCAGATGTTTATAATGAGGGTATCTTAGGGTCGTATGGTCGTCGGAAGTAAAATAATTTAGGCTAAACGTAGACACACAGCCAGTTTAAGACTAGTCAAATCATTTATAAATCTAATATATACAAGCTTTTTCGTATTTATTTTATATTTAAATATTATTATAATTAATATCAACTGTGAGCAAAATTCCTAATAGGAAAAAAATTAATAAATATAATCTGTTAGTTTTTAATTTTCTCACTACCAGTTGTATTGATTTTTTTTTAAATTGAAAATAATATATACCTATGCTCTGTTCTAGAATAAGACTAGTTAATATACATTTAGTTTTTTTCTAGAGCAGTGTTGGCCTAGTGGCTTCAGCGTGCGACTCTCATACCTGAGGTCGTAGGTTCGATCCCCGGCTGTGCACCAATGGACTTTCTTTCTATGTGCGCATTTAACATTTGCTCGAACGGTGAAGAAAAACATCGTGAGGAAACCGACATGTCTTAGACCCAAAAAGTCACCTGATCACCTACTGATCACCTACTTGCCTATTAGATTTAAAAATGTGATCATGAAACAGATTCAGAAATCTGAGGCCAAGACCTAAAGAGGTTGTAGCGCCACTGATTTTTTTTTCTGTCAAACATTCAGTAATTTTCGAAGTTGATTTTAAAGTAGGCAAAAAAATATTTTTTTTTCTTTTCTCCAAAAGATAGTTGGATTTTGTTGTGTATGATACAAAGGAAACTCAAAATATAAAACAAAATTTTATTGATAATATTAAGTAATAACATTAGGAACTTGTGCTATTATACCTACTGTATGAAGCTAAATAATACCTATACTTATTTTAATACTGGATTGAACTTAAGTAAAATAATTAAATGCACTGATTATAAGCGTTGCGAAATATCTATTGAAAACAATCAAATTCAACATTTAGTGCTAAATAGTCTTCCAGTTAATACTTATAACGCTTATCAAAAATAATGACACTATAATCGAAAAGGTTAACTTAAACATCCTACATTTAAAATAATAATTTAACTTAAGGTTATTATACTAACATAGCAACTGGCTGATAGAGCTTAGACAATAATTAATTGCGAATTTACATGCTATAAACCCATGTGATCCATTACACATAAATATCTATTTTTATAATGGCGCAAACACATTTGGATGAAATGGTACTACTGACAGGTTATTTAAACTTTGAGTTATTCAGGAATGTCGCTCAGACGCATTCCTCCAGGACGACGGTACAGTCGCTCATGCATTGGCAGCTCACCCACCAAGAATCGCTCTAAGGCTTTATTAGCAGCTTTCGAATGCCCTGAACTACGGAAGGCAGTACTTGCATCACGTCCCGCGTATTCCAGCATTATGTCAGCGCCTCCTGGGTGCTGTAAGTAAAGTAAAAATTAGCCTTGGTTAGTACAATTTTGTTTGAGAAAATTGTTGTGAAATCAGATGAGGAAAACAATCATTTTATTCAGTTAAACGCATTTTTTACGGTTTCACATTAGTGAAATATTTTATATGTATTACTCTATTAATTCATTTTTAAGTGAAATACAATTGGGTGTTCTTAAAGCTGAGACTGATATAAAACAAGTAATGAATTACCTCATCAAGGAATGTTGAAATATCATAAACACGATCATATATAACAACCCAGCAGTCTCGTGGAGTGTCATGGGCGGAGACTTCAACCAGGGTAATCACTCGGTCCTTGGCTTCCGGTGTCCCAGGTTCAATTTTCTCTGACCATTGAGGCTTTGCTTCCACAGACCATGGATTAACGAAGCGTAGTGCCGCCATGGTTAAGGCCATCATATCAAAATCGGTGGTTGAATCTTGATTAATTGGTATAGGGTTGGTGAGGGTCACATCTGGTGGAGTTTGTACGGTCGTCATCTTTTTATTGTTTAACTTTTAAGTACTTTTGCAAATAGACGTTATTTTGCGTGTGCTAAGATGTACTGTAACAAAATGAATTATTATTAAAATATGCTATGAAATAAAGCATGCTTAAATGTAAAACATAAAAGCAGAAATAATATATAAACATAATTCTTCTCAAGACGCGTCTGTTTTACGGAAGATATCACTTTACCTGTATGAAAGATGATTAAGAAGTGAGAGCAAGTGACTGTTACTATTCTTTTTTCTTACTCTGCTATCGCAAATTTAAGAAATGTTATCGTTCTTGCTATCATGTACTGACGTAATTTAAGTAAGATAAACAAGGTCAGAAGCATACCCTACGAACTCTACTTTCGAGAATAAATAATATTGCAGCAAAGTAATCTATGAGAAAATGTTAGTAAATAGTTTGCTATCGTCCAATAAATTATTAATGCCTAGATACAGAATAAATAAATAAAATTTACCTTTAATCAATGCAATCACAGTTATCTTTGTTGGTGCTCGAAGATTGGAGAGTGACTGTCACAACAATTATCACTGTGCCACCACTGTTCGTAATCAAGATTAATAGTAATCAGTTCAGTTAAATGCATGAGAGCGTAGATCATTGCCACAAACTAGTATCGACTTGTCATCTAACACATGCAATTGGTGAATGAGTTGTGTGGATTGGAGTCGGTAGTTTTATAGGTGGTTGGGCACGCGCCGCGGCGATCGCCATCTGATGTAACCACGCTGTTATCTTGCGAGCGACGCACGCGCCGGTATTGGCTTGCTGCCTATGAGTTATGCTATGTTTTGGCAGTTTTTTTAATGAGGTTGATATTGCAGTATGATAATAAAATTCTATATTTTTTCCAGCTAGAAAAATTCACAAGAACCACTGAATTCATAAGTTTCGCTTGTCGCTGATGTTTAAAATCGAAATTAAAAACAAAAATGTATGTGTTAATCATTTCTGCTTGGGCATCACATCCTCTAACAAACAATAGATTATACGTATTTTTCCACGTGTTCATAGACGTCTACTGAAATAATATGATGTAATAATTTGATAAAATTTCGGTTTAATAGAAGCTTTTTAATCACTTATTAAAGGCCTCGTTTAACGATGACGAAGGTCAGCTAAATATATTTAAATATGCTAATTAGATTAAACTTAAATTTGATATATGAAAACGATGATGATAGAATTCGATTATAATATTGTCATGACGTATAAGCGTGTTCAATTGTGTATATAGTGAAAATTTTTAAATATTTTGAACTGTCTTGGTTGTTGGTTTTTTGTAAAAGAAATTTTAAAGCGAAATATTTTTATTGTTTTAATTGTACATATATGAATTCTTTATTACAGACAGTGAAATACCTTAAAGTTTTCTTTCAGTGTTTAAATATCTCAAGCTACTAATGTGTGAAGAAATATGGCTGCCCGGGAACGGAATGGGATGTCAGCCAATAGGAGAGAATAGTTCGCGCGGGAACGCATTTACAATTTAATGGGTCACTTGTCTACCTGAGATTGGTTGTATGATGTAACATTGCTCGTAATATCATCAATGCAAATATGATGATGCGGAAAATTGAATACATTGTAATCATAAATAGTTTAATAAGTTCTAATTATGAAATATTAGAACACATAATGGTAAAATTATTAAACGATTAATCACTTCTCAACTAATCAAGAGCAACTAAATATTGAGTGATGTTTACGAAGACCCGTGATCCCCCCAATACGGCTCTGGATAGACATCAGTGTTTCTTTTATTGATAATTTTGCTTTAATAGCCTTAGTGACCTTCTGTACATATGTATGTTGCCGAGTTCTGGTAAAAGAACATGCTATCCTTACGATTTTTTTCACCGTACGCAATTTATAAGTCACACTAAGAAAAATTCATTAATGTAAAACTAATCAAACACACGACAGAGTTATAGTATGAGGACTTTATTTACCACCACCAGGATGTTGAAAACCGGGCTAAACAGGCAAGCATATTTAAATAATGGAAGAAAAAAGCTTTACTGCAAAGTGTTTTATTTAAAGTTAAATAATATTATATTACATCCGTATTGTCAACTTAAATTGAGTATTATAAAAATAATTTTAAAATGTAAAAATAAAATACTCGTAACTCAATTACGTTTGTTTGGACCTTTAAGACCTGAGTAATGTTTAATGCATGTTATTTCCTTTTTATAAATACTAGTGTAATATGGCATTTATGATTACAAGCTGATTACATTGTACAAATTTAAGAGTAGTAACAAGACTTGTGTCTTGATGATTTGAAGTAATTATCAATTTAAATAATAATAAAAATTTACAGTTTGTTGATTTATATGTAAAATGCAAATATTCACTGGATATGGATATTTATATGTAAATTGATGCCGATAAGTAAACGAAACATATTGAAAAGCTGTTTTACCAATAATTAGTTTCTATTTTTCTTAGTTCCGACTCTGACAATTCTTTATGGGACTTTACATTTTCTTCTCCATTACAAACTCTACAAATGCACATCAGATGATACTTTAGAGATTTATATTATATGCCTTGAGTTCGATTCCCGAAAAACCTTTGAGCGGAAGACACAACAGGGGCCTTAGTCAAGATGCCTTAACAGTAGTATATGTAGAAAGTCGAAAACTAAATTTGTATGAAAACTTTTCGACACGAACTGTCATTTCCATACAAATTTAGTTTTCGACTTTCTACATACACTACAGCCCTGCGATTCTGTAACTCACACAGCGGTTTTCGCATCGGCGGTCGCTCTCAAATCAGTCGTGAAGCAGTCATTTTATGATTTGGCATTCTGAAAAGGTGGGAGCTTGTAGTTTATTGTTTATCAGAATGCCAAATCATAAAATGACTGCTTCACGACTGATTTGAGAGCGACCGCCGATGCGAAAACCGCTGTGTGAGTTCGAAAAGTGAGTTACAGAATCGCAGGGCTGTTAAGGCATCTTGACTAAGGCCCCAGGTCAACTTCCCTCTTTCCTATAAACCTAAAAAATCATAATAATATACACAAAAATGTGTACGCCCCAACCCCATGGGACTATTCCATCCACAAAGCATTAACTAGAAATCATTAAATACAAATACTTATTGTATTCACTAAACAAACATGTTTTGGTGATCATTCGAGTTTTGATGACGTATAACGTTGAATGAACTCGCGCGATATTAGAATGATAATAATTATCAACTTTCAAACTGATTAATGTCCTCGGAACAATAATAATTAATTTCGCTAAATTTATGTCATGACGTATGTAGGGTTAAATGGTCATAATTCAATAACTACTTAAACGAAAAGTGGTTTTGGAAAATGCTCGCGATATGGCGTTCATTTTAGGGGGCGTCCATAAATTACGTGAGGTGTTTTTTAAATTTTCTGTGACTCTCCCCCCCCTGGTGAGATGTCGTGAGATTTTATTCAACCCCCTCCCCCATCCCCCAATCTCGAGTGAGATTTTTCAAAATGTGGGTTTCTTACGTAATCGCGTTGGATTGTCATTGTAAAAAGAAAAAAAAAATGCTTTGTGCTTTTATTTACGACTAAAACAAAATAAGTGAAATGTTGAGCGTTTAGGTATGGAGTTAGCGGGAAGTAGCAGAGATGGCCTTTAAGGTCAACCGTTTTCCTATTTTTTTTTTCAATCAGGAAAAAAAATTGCGTGATATTCGTCGAAAATCTCTCCAACGTAAGATTAAATGAGATTTGACTCGACCCCCCCTTAAACACCTCACGTCATTCGTGGACGCCCCCTTATATAGTCTGTTATTTTGCTAGCATGTTTACCTGCGTTAGAAGAGTGCCAAGGTTTTATAGTGGTTTTCCCGATAAATAGAATATCAACAACCAAATGATTCTGTCAAATATAACCAATAGTTAGTAATAAACAAAAGATATATTTCGAATGTGTTTAAAAATCGCTGAAAAAACTAGATACCAACGAAAATGAAGTTGCTTAGATCTATTAATATTTCTTCTCTTACTGTTAACTGGTTCACTAAGTAATTGGCGCCGCCAGTGCTTTAAAACCAGCGATTGCATGTCTCAGTGGAGTTTTATAAGGAAGTTAGCCGCAAACTGTACGGTACCTCCAGTTTCCTTCGACGTCTTTGTAATTTTCTATCATTACTAGACTACGCCGATTCTTGCTCTTCCGATCAAACGAGGAATTGCTTAGTAAACGGGATCGACTCCAAAATTATTGTATCCGTTTTATATTCGGTCTAAGATAGTAAAACAATATCACTGCGTTCCATAAGTGTCTAGGCTGGTTACCCATTCCTAAGCGACGTGATGCTCACGTTCTCCATCTCTTTATTGCGTCCATTAATTTATATTCCATCCTGTTCAATCCTAAAACTCCTTCCTATCTCAAAAAGAATTTCAAATTTTATTTGTTTTTTCCAAAAGTGACAAGTCCCCTAGGTGCCCTCCTATTTATTTTATTATGTCAATTTTATTATATTTCTGTACATGCAACGAAGTGTTAATAAATAATAAAGAATTTTAGCTCTCGAAATACTTTTAAAGTAAATCTATTTTTATACCAATAACAACAACAATCAAATTAATTAAATGGTTGTCAGTTTGTTTAACAGGAAACAACCATTATTCAACTTCACATCTATATTTAGAATCAGAAAGTTATTTTCGGTTTATTTTTGGCCGTGCAAATTTATTGTGCACCTAATGGTTTCATTATAATTAAAGTCAATATCCTTTCGTTTTGGGGTTTTTTTAGTAGCACGTGACTTTGTCTGCATAACTACATAGAGTCTGTTCCTTTCCAAAGTTTTCATGTGGCGCTAAACCATCTGAATTCAAAATCCTATACATTTATGACTTACGGAAGTCATACTTAGCGCTAAGTCTCGTTCTTAAATAGAATTGAGTTAAGTGAAAGTACTTGATTAACATCGTATAGTTAGTTATCATATTATTCGCAGAATGGTTTTCCTCATAGGAAGATTTAATAACACATAAATAAGGAACAGTGTACTTTCCTTATTGTAACTATTAACAGGTATTCCCAATTTTGAAACCAAAAATGAGAAAACAAATGGAATTGTCAAATAGTATATGTATAACTTTTGTAAGTACACGCATACATTAAGCGAAAATGACAGCTTAATTTTAACGAAATGCAAAGAAGGATTACAAATTATACAGATGTTTTATTTTGATATAAAATTTGGAAATATATGTATATTTTTTATTACATACAGACAGGGCCTGATTAACCCTTAGGCTAATTAGGCTGAAGCCTAGGGCGCGACGATCTAGGGGGCGCAGGTGCGCTGAAATCGTGTCTTTGCGAGCATCATCCCCTGCATAATTCAACTACACCGAGACAAAACACTAAATGAACTGTGAACTGAAAAAGCTTGGGAGTCCCTGATTTTAACAATAGATGTTGAAATTTAAAAAGCGCGCGTAAAACAAACACTGACTTGTCATTCAAATCGATCGGTGGTAGAGCGAGTGAGATGGCAATAGCACAGCTCGCTGCGCCCGGTGAAACGCATCAACGGTGCACGGGGACTCCCCGGTGGTTAACATATTTTGTAGTTTATATACTTTTCTGCGTTACATTTGTCTAATAGTTCGTTCGTCATAACATAGCTCGCGTATATTCGTTTTAGGTGATATTTATTGTCCTTTCGTAAGTGTTACTGTATTTTTTTAAGACTATGAGTGGTAATGAGAATAGTTTGATAGTAAAAAAGCCAAGTGGAGCAGAATACAGAAAAAAAAGCAAAAGAAAAAGAAAAGAAGCTAGAAAACATTTTAAAAAATACTCGTAAACTCGAAACATTTTTTACAAGCTCTGCAGAAAGGAACGAAACGGTGACGAATAGTGCAGTATCTTCAGCGATTTCTTGCCCTGGTCCCTCCACCGCGGACTGTACTGTATACGTTTCTCCGTCCAACACTAGCCCTACAGTAGCAATAAGGCCGATGATCTACTATGAAAACGAAATTATAACAGAAGAAAAGCCCCCGTCAAGCATTCCGTCAAGTGACCCTGCACTATGGCAAGTAAACAATGAATTTCGAGATTATATTGCTAAAAAGGACTGCAACAAAACGAAGAAATAGATTTTTCCAGATCAGAAAGGCAGTATAAAAATCAAAAAAGATTTCTATCTAAAAACATGTTCGAAATGAAGCTTGTTAATGGCGAAATTGTGAAGAGAAGCTGGTTAGTGTATTCAGAATCCACAGGTCACGTGTTTTGTGGTCCTTGCAAGTTATATGGAGGAACATCCGTATTTGCCAAAAGTGGATTTAATGACTGGAAAAATGCTAACCTAATAACTGATCATGACAATTCTCCGGATCATCGTAAATGTTTGGGACAATATGTATCAAGAGGAAATTTTTTACAAAGAATGGATACCCAAATAGTCAAACAATATAATGAAGAAATAACTTATTGGCGAAATGTATTACTACGTGTAATAGAAACAATAAAGTTTTTAGCTTCTCGTGGGCTTCCATTTCACGGTCAAAATGAAGTTATTGGATCTGCACTAAACGGAAATTTTCTTGGCTGTATTGAGCTTATATCTAAATTTGATCCTTTCATGGCTGAACATTTGGTAAGATTTGGGCAAAAAGGTAGAGGTTCTTCATCCTACTTGTCATCCTCTATAATCGATGAATTTATTTTACTGCTGGCTGACGAAGTTCGACTTACGATTGTAGGAGAAATAAAAAAAGCAAAATATTATTCGATAAGCATTGATTACTCCAGATATTTCACACGACGAAGACGTCACGTGACGAGTCAGCTGCTTTTTTTACACTGGAACAACAACTTTACAATTTTTTTTCTGGATCTACAAGAAGATGGCAACTTTTAGTATCCAAATTAGACGAAGAATCGACGGTACTAAAAAATCTGTCAAAAACTCGATGGAGTGCGCGAGCAGATGCAAGCAAAGCCTTATACAGTTCATACAAACAGGTTCTGGAAGTATTAAACTCTATTTGCGAAGATAAAAATCAAAGTAAAGAGACTAAAATAGAAGCAAAAGCAATTTTAGAAAAAATGAAAACTCTTGAAATTGCAATAATGTTGTGCTTTTGGAACTCTGTGCTCGTCAAGTTTCAAATCGTCAGTACACAGCTACAAGGAAGTTCTGTTGATTTATCTGACGTAGTAACTCTTTATGAGACTTTACATGCTTATCTTGATACGTTGCGTAACGAAAAAGAGTTTGAAAATTTTGAATCAGAAGCAATTAAGAGATGCGAAGTGACCAAATACAAAAAAGACGTAAGAAGAAGAAAGAAACCAAAACTTCATTTTGATGAAATTAAAACGGGGCACATTGAGTTAGAAGGGAGGCGATCTTTCATTGTTGATAATTATTATGTACCTATCGACTGTCTTAAAGTACACTTAAAAAACCGCCAAATTATTTATAATACAGTAAACACAACGTTTTGTTTCTTATGGAAACTGCATGAACTAGACGACAATGAATTTATTAGAAGCAAAGCAAATGAGTTAAAACAACTATATGCCACTGATTTAGGAGAAACCTTTGCAGAAGAATGCGTCCATTTGGCGCAGTTTTTAAAATCTGACATCGAGGCCGAGCATTCTATTTTCGCCAGAACCCCAAAGGGTTTGTTGCAGTTGATAAAAAGTTTTAATATTTCATGCATGTTCCCGAATGTGGAGATAATATTAAGAATTTTTTTGACAATGAATGTTACAAACTGTAGCGGCGAAAGATCTTTTTCAGCTCTTAAAAGAGTAAAAAATTACTTGCGCTCCACACTCCGCCAGCAAAAACTTACAGCGCTCTCGCTTATGTACATAGAAAGTGACTTTTTACAAACTATTAAATTTGAAAATATTGTGGAAAAATTTGCAAACTCTAAAGCAAGAAAAAGGCCTTTTGTATAAGCTTATAATAATTAGGTAATTACTGTAATTTTCAAATAAATCATTAATCATTAGAAAAAATGTTTCACTTGTATGATTCCTCTCGTCTTTTTTAAAGATAACAACATAAGTGTAAATATTTTAAAATCACTTAAGTCGAAGCAACATCACATACTAGATGACCACGTCCATGGTTGGTTTAGACCGACCGTAATACACCTGTCACCTGGCGGGGGCGCATCCTGGTAAATAGCCTAGAGCGGTCAGAACTCTTGATCAGTCCCTGCATACAGAAATAAATACGTTAAATTTACTTATCTAGTGCTAGAAGTGTGTGTTTTGGATCGTAACAAAGAATCGATCAAATTTAAAAACGGGAATATTCAGTAGGGTAGACCGGGTACAAAAGTAACGGCGGGTCGAAAGTAACAAATGCTCTCTAGATTCATCCAATGGTCGAACACAGCTTCGCCGCCGTCAGGCGATAGCTGAGAGCGCCCCCCTCACTTGTAGTTAGTCGCCGCATACTTCAAGCACTGTTAGGTTGTGTGATAGGATACTACGTGGTTTTACAAACCAAAAGTAAGTTTTTCGATATTTTGTTATTTAATGTTTACATAGTCGTAAAAGGATGGTAGTAATCTGAATGTTTGCATATCTATTTTTGATTAGATTGATTGTAGATTGTTTAAATTTGTTTTTGTTTAGCACGTTCCGTTTTTAGGTTATATTTCATGTTTCAACAAAAATGAGGAAGGGTACAAAAGTAACATAGTCCTATGGGTACACAAGTAACAAGTTACTTTTGTCCCCGTAATGATTTCATTACCTTTACCCCAACAGAATGCTGCGACAACGCATAAAAACAACTACACGACACATGAGTGTATAGAAAAGCGGCAGATATTTTTTTTTCTGAAAGGTGGCACGATAGTCAAATGGCTGGTAATGAATGGTTGACGGGTTTTTTAAAATGGCACCCGAGCCTCTGTTTGAGATCTTAGAGTTTCAACGAACATAATGTGAGCAAATTTTTTTATAATCTTGCTGAGGTACTTGATAGGTACAAATTTGAGCGAAAAGATATCTGGAATATGGATGAGACAGGGGTCCACTGTCCAAACTTAGCACGATTGTTGCTCAAAAAGGAACTGAACAAGTAGGTGCAGTAACCTCAGCAGAACGTGGAAGATTAGTAACTGTTGCTGTTGCGATTAATGCTCAAGGAGGACACATACCTCCTTTTTTCGTATTCCCATTGAAACAATTCCAAGACAACATGATACTTGAGGGTCCTGTTGGTTGTGCCGGAACTGGCAATGCTAGTGGATGGATGCAGAATGCAGAACTTTTACTTTTTACATAAATACTTGTTGATAATAAACAAGTATTACATATAATATTGTATTAATTACCAACCTCTTCTTCTTGTTACTTTCGACCCACAACGTGTTACTTTCGACCTGCCTACGTGGTCGAAAGTAACAACTGCCGTTTTTTTTTTTTTAACTCGCTGTTATTCATATAAAACACACCATATTAAAATAAATCGAGCTGCTAGTGTAAAGAACATAAACTGAATTTATATATGGTTATATTAATTTAATGACAATATTAAAACCTAGCCACAAATCAAGTGTGAAGTACAAAGTGTTACTTTTGTACCCGGTCTCCCCTACATGCAGCTTTAGTAACTCTCCAGCAGTCTTCGGAGGATTATTTCTACGCGAATGTTTTGCACAGCCAAATGAACCGGAAAGTAAAAAAAAACTGGAATTCTGTAACTAATTTTAACAAATTTCCGATTATAGTTCTTTAATTATTTACAACGGAATATAGCTTTGAGTGTTCTTTGAGAAACAACTTGCTTTTCATTGCTGATAAAAAATGGTCTCGAATGATTTTATCTTAGACGTAGTTAAACCGGAAGGCAAATGGTAACTTATTGAAAAAATATCTTATATTTCGAGGACGTTTTCGGCTATTAAGCGCTTACTGCGCTGTTCATAGGTTAAGTGATGTAATATTGCCAAAAATTGCGCTCTGAAATTGCGTTTCATTTTTAATGTCTATGGAAATAGATTAATTAGTTTGGACTAGACCGCTTTCTTATCGTTGGGTCTCTAAAAGTTGGATTCAATGTATAAATCTATGTGTTTATTAAATTGTTGTTTTTTTTTTAAAGTTGTTTAGTTACGTGTAATATGGCAGGATACAACAAGTTTAAACTTAAACTCAAAATATCTTTATTCATGTAAACAAGTACACTTATGAATTGTCAAGTTAAATTAATTGAAAATTTACATTTACCTACTACCAGTTCGCAAGGGCGTAGAGCGGGTAAGAAGAACTGGCAAGAAACTTTCCGCCACTCTTTTTAATCGCCTAGTATTGGTCATACAAATTGTTTGAACTGGAGCAAATCAATCCCAAGGATTAGGATCATTTAAGTATTCCTCAAAATTATAAAAAGCTTTATTGATTAATTTCCGTTTAACGAGGGCTTTGAAGTTAGAGGTAAGGGTCCTTAAAGTTAATATGTTTATGTATTATATAATGCGGAAATGTTGGAGACTGGTGCTGCGTGTGCCTAATAATCACACTCGGCGTGGTAAGCGGTCGCAATTTCTTGCAGTGCCTTGAGCGCGTACAAATTTACTGAGAGAAGCGCCATTTACGCGTGTCTTGCGCACCCTGAATATGAGACAGATATATTTAGTTGAATACTGGCTGAGTTTACAAGAATTGCATTATGTATAAGTAATTAGTTATGAAGAGGTTTAGGTTTAGGTTTTTGTTTTTTTTCTTTAGTTTAAACTATGTTTTTAGTTTAATTTTTATATTAATAAGTTTTTCTATTGTATTTTGTGTATGTAGTACTGTAAAAATAGGAAATAAGTAAATGATTTTAGTTAGAACTTGGATTAAGTCTTCTACTGCATTAGTGATAAGTTAGTAAAAATATAAAATAAGGAAATAAATAAATTAAACCTCCCTGGAGCCTCTTTGCGATAGGAAAGTATGAAAGTAAACCATCTGAAACCGAGATAAGAATACGATATGAATTTCTCTTAAAATAAATCCAAATTCCTAAATACATATTATGTTAATATAACTTGTAAAATCAGAGAGAGTCAATCGATAAGTTTAAAGTGCATATTAATACTGACAACATAATTCAATAATTATGACGTAATAATTATAATAATTTACTATTTCACATTCATCTCAATCGTGCAAATCAAAAACAAGATACGCACATCAAAATATTGACTGTCAATTAGACGTCATTATTTTTGTTATTGTGACTGTTTACTCGTACGCTGAAATCAATTTAGTCACTTGCGGTTCTTTCCATGTATCATTACTATAGAATCGTAATTTTAAACAAATGCCAATTGTTCAATAGGTCAAGGTAAGCTTTTATGACGTCCTGTGATGACGACTATGTTTAATGATAACCAGTATTCGATTGTGTTTAAGCTTATCCGGAAGGATGATATGTGAGCGTTAGGACGTATAGGAATGAAGTGTAGTTGCATATTATTATTTATGACTTAATAATTAACAAAAAACAATTTTTATTTTAATAAAATAAATAGAGAACCGTTATTGATTTATGAGATTTATGTTTTAACATAGCAGTGTAGGCATGGTAGATTGAGGATGATCCTTTCAACTCTGAGGCCACGCGTTTAACGGTTGTGCATTCGGACTTTTCTTTCTTTGTGAGGATTGAATATTCATCTCAAAAGCTTTTGATTTCATCTATTAAAACTGAAGCATTACAACAATTATTCGTTATTGTGTCACGAGACAAAGATAAAGATAAAATCTCAATACCAAAGGATTCTAGTATTTTTTACGAATAAAGTCCAAACGCCTAGGTTTTTATCAGTCTAACTTTTATGCTTTCCGTGCATGAAACCCTCATTGGAGGGTGAAGGCCGTCTCCAGGACAAAAGAACATCAAAAAAAAGATACGGGAGCATAAATATGTAAAACGAATTACAATTTATCAATCTAGTCCATATTAATATCCATTCACTTAACATGATAATTTCTGTTAAAAAAGTCAAAAACCAACGAAAAGCATTTTGCGTTTTACATTTTATCATGCCAGGCTATCTCTTAATACTTTTTACATGAACTTCTAACGCTACATGTATCTTCCAAGTAAATGTCAATAATTCTCTACATTTTAATAACTAGATAACGTTTCTACAAATGTCCGGTTAAGGTCAACTTTATGAACTTATGTAGTATGAAATATTTCTAACATTATCATAAAATTTGTTCAGTCACTCGTTCAATTCATGATTTAATTAATGAACGTGACTATTATAAAAACAATTTGCCAATTAAGGAAAATCACTCTTTATATCTTAAACTCCGTCAGTCATAGCATTGTTTATAAGAGCCTATTTTTCTGCAATAAACAAGTATTGACTTCATTTGAACTAAGGTCCCTAGAGGGCATCCAGCGTAGAAAACCGGCCTGATCGGTCATAGGCAGTTCTTTTAACTTTAGTCCATGTCATTACAGCTTGCTTCACGTCTGCAATGATGCTTTGCCATCTCTGCTTTAGGCAAGCAACGTCTCCTTTTGCCTTGAGGGTTCCAGTCCGAGGGCTTGCTTGGCAATGTGACTTGGAGCGAATGGCCCACCAACTTGCACTTTTAAAAAGTATTACGTTTAATAATTTCATTAAAATATCTATTAGTATATAGGCTTCTAACAATTTCCAAATGAACTCAGTCGTGCCCTTTCAAGTGCTGTTTTAGATATTTTTTTTACGTATCATGAATGATATCCCCCAGCCGCATGTTTATGTATGAACGTGATAAACATTAGTTTATCAAGTTCATTAATAAGTTCAGAAACTAGTTCTTGATAAATAATAATAATAAAAACCCTTTATTTCAGATACTTTACATATATCCATTATTTCCTAGGTATCACAGATATTGCCTTTTAGTGTCAAAGGCCTCTTCACATATCCCGCCGTTTCTGTCTGCATTGTGCCACTCTCTGCCATGTATCACCTGCTGCTTCCTGGTCTATCTACATTCTAAATTGTCTTCCTCTTTTCTAATTATTTGTACTTTGGGCACCAGTTAAATACTTTGTTTCTCGACTTTTTGTTCCCTTTACCATGTGCCCCGCCCACTTCCATTTAAGTTTATTTATTTTAATACCTGAGCTATTCATGTTTTCTTTATTTTATGCATTCTTCTATTTCCTATAGCATCGTTCCATAGACACACCTGGAGTTTTGTTTATGTAAATAATACTATAATTGAGCATTAACTTAAGTCTTTTACTAAAGAGAGAGTTCACAATGGACCAAATAAGACTTGGCATATTTTCTATCACTATCTTCCTAAAATAACGGTTTCTATTAAATAATATAAGTCTTTGATTTAATTACGAACTCTCAGGCGAACGGTAGATGGTTGTGTTTGTTTGTTTGACCTTTGTTCCCTTATACATATTGTAGTGAACAATAATAATGACCGAAACTTTACTAATAAATCTACGCAAGACTAAAATAATTATCAAAATTTTGTTCCGAAGTAAGAAATACGTATGTTCGTTAAGTTATTGTTTAGTCCCTTGTAAAATATATTAGTGTACAAATTAATAGATACCCTACAGCCGTGCAATTCTGTTAATCCGTGAGTTCACCTCGCACTAACAACGCTCATTTCGTCACTCACATCATTTTTGGAATCTCATGGTATTCTGTTAAGCAATTTCACATTACGTCTTGACAAGCGGAGGGAGCTTGTAGTAGGTATATTGTTTATCAGAATGCCAAATCGTAAAATGAATGCTTCACGACTGATTTGAGCGCGACCGCCGCTGCGAAAACTGCTGTGAGAGTTCGAAAAGTGAGTTACAGAATCGCAAGGTAGAATTCAAAAATGGAAAAAAATAATGAAGCGGTTCTATCTAAAAATATACTACAACAATTTCATTGAACAAGTTGACCTTTAACTTTCTCTGTGCATAGTTCGAACTTGTTTTATCTGAATCACATAGTAGTATGTGGCACGTGTGACCATAATAATGCGTTGAACTTACTGTATAACTTAATTGGTAAATTCATTCATAAGATTTATGTTTAAATGGTTTTTGGCACGCCTATTTCCTAAGTAGTATATGATTTTTGTGTTTTTTGGCCTAGTGGCTTAAGCGTGAGTGCATCCATGAGTTCCATCCATTCGTGCGTTCGAATCACGGCTGTGAACCAATGACATTTAATTTTAACACTTGCTCCTACGGTGAAGGCAAACATCGTGAGGAAACCGGCATGGCTTGAATCTAAAAATCGATGTGTCAGAAACAATAGGCTTATTACCTTGTCTATAAAATAAAAATGATCGAAGAAACAGATGCATCCGGCTGCCAATTATTGCGTTTCATCTTGTGAGTGATATTTTTAAGACGAGGACGTGATTTGACTGACTTATCGGACTGATAAACAAATGTCGTTTTGCAGCGTATCCCACGACTTACGAGTTACTAAAGTGAGGTTGGTAAAGGTCGCTTCATAACCATTTTACTAAAGGAATGTAAATTTGATTGTATTTCAATTGTTAAGAACGCATTAAGAAGGTTCCCAGGTCAAACAACAGTAATTAATCACATTTAAGTCCTTGAGACGCAAGTTAATTATACATTCTTGATAAGGACACGTGCCTATACATTTAATTAATTAGTGAGACCACCGGCTAAGATATTGTAGTATTAGAAATAGTAGTAAAATAGTGTATTATAAAAATCCGTTTCTTTCATACATCCGAACATACAGTACGATAAACACTGTAATAATAATCACATCCTCAAGGACAGTAGGGCCAAAAGGTCTCGCTATGGTACCCCAGAGTTGGCAAACGAACCTGGCAAGAAGATAAGGAGACTTGCATTTCTCAATCCATTTTATTAAAATATTAATTTAATTAATTATAACTACAATTACAACCACTAAATGCTCCATTATAATGTATATCTCAATATATTTCTTTCATCCTTTATAATCAAATCTTTCAATAATGAATATGGCCAAAAAGATTGACGATTTTAACATCGTAACACTGTAATACCACCATAGAATCTATGGTGACATATATTATAAGAATTACTATCTGTTTAACGACAACAAAAATCTTAAAACTTCTTCTAGTTTTATAATTCGTGTCAACTGGTTCAACTGAAAACAGGGGCCCTGTTTTTATGTATTTAACGATTTTTAGTGAATTTTAGAGCAGGTTATATATTATTAATGTATTCAAACGCACTATTGTAAAATAGTAGTGACCAGCTTGATTCCCACGTGGTCGGCACTCGGCTGACGCAAGTCTAACAAATCTAACGTTATATCGAAAACGCGGCGCGTGCGCTTCCGTTCAAGGTGCAGGTACATAAATAGAAAGTAATATAGATCAGATTATGTTGCATTTTTATGTTTGAGGTGTGTCAACGTGAGATATAGCGGCATTAATATTATGTATTTTCGCTTGATGTTATAACCAATATCAAAAAAACTATTAGTGTCGATTAAAAATTAATGAAAAGAAAATTAAAACAAATTTCAAAAGTTTGCTTTTATGATTAGGTTTTATTTAATAAATCTTTGTATTTATTTATTTTAATAAATAACGAATGCCAGGTTTTAATTTACACTACAAGCTTTCAACGTCCCATGGGACATGGGGCGCCTGCGTCAGTTTCATTAAACATTTCATCAGTATGTTATAGGGACGATCATATTTCTGTCATCTATGACAATCAACTGTGTTTTTTATAGTTTTTGGTCTGGGTTATTTATATTGACAATACTGTACTTATTGGTGCCAATTATTCCAAAATTTGATTGTGTAATTTTAGAAGTCAGTAAACATTTTAATCATTACAAAAATACTATTAGTTTTTATTAAATTATAGTATTTACTTTATCAATATTTTACTTTGAATGTTATTAGGAAATATTAACATGCCTTCTTAAGTTCTCAAGTCATTGTCAAACGTGTATATCCTTTCCATCACATAATTTAAAAAAAAAACGCCGTCGACTTTTTGGTCTAAGTCATTACGATGTTTCCCTTAGTTTCCCATAGTACGAGCGAGTGTAAAATAGACAGAAACTTAAAAGGGTTCCCACATCTTACACATTGTAATGCATACCTATGTACATATAATAAATAAACACATTTTTATTTTTATATTTATTTATATTGATTTTCTCTAAAATGTGGAAAATTTTAAACTTTTCCCAGAGGTTAAGTTTAATGTTAAATAAAAAACCTGTTTATATATCGATAAGCATTATTCTGTTATTGGCCGAATTCTGATACTGTATGTTATGGATGACTTGCAAATGAACCAACAAAATGCGATAAAGCCTTCGAAAACATTTTTATTACATAACTATGATAATAATCCAGTGGGGCTACAATATGGGTTTTGCCCTCAGATTCCTTCCGTTACTTTGATCGTTTTATTTCATAGACAAGTAGGTGACCCTGCTATGGACACATATCGTTGTTTTTTAGATGAGACATGACGGTTTACGCACAATATTTGCTTCACCGTAAAAGCAAGTGTTAGGTGCGCACTCAGACAGTAAGTCAATTAGTGCACAGCCAGGGATCGAACCAACGACCTCAGGCATGAGATTCGAACGCCGAGGACATTAGGCCAACACTGCTTCTAATTACGTAACTATAACAAGTGTATAAAGTTACCAATACCACCAAATTGTAAGCACAAACAATTCTTAGTTATCTATTGAGCATTCCTACCTAACTACCTGATGCCTACTGTATAGAATCAAACCTTGGCGATTAAAAAGAGTCGCGGAGAGTTTCTTGCCAGTTCTTCTTGCCCGCTCTACGCCCTTGACTTGCGAAGTAGTAAATGTAAATTTATGCTCAATTTAACACCTTTTCTGTTGACGTTCATAAGTGTACTTGGTTTCCAATATGAATAAAGTTATTTTGAGTTTGAGTGCCGTTTTGATTTTGATGTAGTTCTTTCACTCTCCGTAGCAAGGGCCAGCAGAAGTAGGTACCGAGGCTGATTGAAGTAAAAATATATACTTTATTAATGTATACAGCAAGTGAAAACTTTCCAATCTTGAATGTAATAAATAAAATATGTAATACTAATAAGATACATTAAGCAATATAAATAAATTTCGAACAATTAATTATTTAAGGTGTTTTCGATTCTCAAGAGCAGCTGCTCCTACCACCGCCCCTGGCGACGCCCTTGATCCGTATTAATCTATATCCTTGATCAAAAAATAAACTCAAAATTAAATTCGGTTTCGGTATTGTTACAGGGTGTGTTAACAGTTATATCATGAAAATGTGTACAACAGTTGAAGAGCTTCGTAACAGTTTAATTTAATTTTACCATTTACAATAAATAAAATAGTTATTGATCAACCTGTAATAGAACTTAGAACCTTTGTAAATAACTGCCCAGCGAATCCACACAGCAATTTCTTGTAATTGTTAAAACTAGACACGCCCAAAGATGACGGTGCAGGTCGTTAACGTATAAAATCGTTAAATACTATCTGTCAACGTCAGTTGACGTCAATTGTTTTTCATTACTTTCTAAATATTTAATTTTTGATAAAAGTCCGCTACATGTAATGCAGATAATATCAACACGATAATAGTTCATGTAATTATTAATAAAATAAATAATGTTTGTAATTTACACAGCATCATTATTATTCATTAAAAGCCTGAATATTATTTACATCACAAATAAAATAGAAAAAAAAAGAAGACACAGAATATAAATGAGCGATCTTACTGCTAGCAGTTTACCAGATAACCCCGAATTAAAAACTAAAGTTTTGAAATCCTTATATATTGTACATACATACACTAATACAACTTACGTAATGGTATATCTAACAAAAAACAACCGAGCGGTGCTGCGCTCTTGGCCTCGAAATGCTGCATAAATTTTTTAATTAGTTATATTTTATAGATAAGACGTTGATCAGCCCCTTGTGCCTGACATATATCGTCGATTTTTTACTCTAATACTTTTCGTGGCCTCACGATGTTCTCCTCACCGAAAAGTGTGTGCACAAGGGCAATATCAACCACCATCGGACGGGCAATCCGTAAAATTTAAAAATTACAAACCTTTCTCATGAATTACTCTATATATTGTTGAAAACAGCATTAAATTCCGAGCTTTATTTTTGCAATATTTGAGTTTATCAAGAACACAGATATACGCGGCGGAGAACATGTTTTATATTAATATGTTTTATTAGAGATATGCCGTCACAAACTTTTCTGTATGCATTATCAGGCTCAACAATTTTCTTTACCAGTCAATCATATATTTCTCATTGTTAAGCCAGTGTAAATTTTTTTTTCATTCTACCGTTTTTTTTTAGACTGCAAATCCGATTACCACCAAACAGGCTTTTCATTTTCAGGTTCATATAGCCTATTACAGTTACAAATAACGTGCCTTTCTAATGGTTCAGTAGTTCCAGAGATTACCCCCTACAACCTCAAAATTTTACCTCTATAATATTTGTATATTATAGGTAGTAGTAATTATAGGTTCAAGATAAATTCTTCAAGATTACCTAAGGAAAAAAGAATTTAAGTTGACGCCTGGTAGATAGTACCGGTGACTCCGGAGCTGGTGCTTTCATGGCTCAACGAATAAGGTACACTGCCACAGGGACCAAACTTTTTAAATTTGTTAAAAAAGTTTGGTCCCTGGTCCCCAATTTTCTTTTTACTAATTTGTAATTATTTTTATTGTAAATAATGTATATTTTATTGTTATGATTACTAATAAACGTTATTTACTAGGAAAAAATAAAACAAATTTCTATCTAGGTAACAATATATTTTGTTATCAACGGCAAACTTAACAACAAACTACAATATAGATCTTCTCAACGTAATGCCAGCATGAAGGTTTTATTGACCTAATAACACATCAAGGTCCTTACAATATTTGCAATAAATAACAAACTAAGGAAAAATAAATGGACGGTATAGAATAGATAGGAATTTGCTGGGCTATAGCAATGGAAAATATTTAATAGAAAAATCATTGGATAGTATTTGCATTTAAGGTACGATAATTAGATTAAATAATTTTCTATTAAAAAATTATTTGTCGTATCAATATACCTAGCACAACGGTTAAGGCAGCGTTATAATAATATCTTGTGCAAGTGACGGTGTCAGTCGTCTTTGACATAAGGAAGTAACTTAGCGTTGAGTCTCGACTCAGAGGGGTAGTATCGTGGTATACGCTTCCTAGACACGGGCCGTGAAACGCGTTATAATTGCACCGAATATACACGTAGGGTTTTATGTATGGTATATAGATGATGCAAGACAATATTACACCATTTTTGACTATAGTTTCGTAAGTTTTGCCTTTAAAGAAAAAGTAAGCATTCATACCCATTGTATGTAGCGCAAGTCATAAACTCAAATTTAAAAATAAAATTGTTTAATGTCTGCGTTATTAAATCTATCAGGACTAACAATTATAATCCACCAAAAGTGATGCTTCGTTAAAAAATTAGAACATAGGTAATCAGTAATTTAACCTCGAACTACAGATTTTTTAAATTAATAATAAATAACGATGTTTGCCTTTCACTGCCCGTGTCTATTGAACCTTAAACTGCACTTTTTTGGGAATAATTTTAACATAATTTTAATAGTACGTATATCATTTCGCTAATAATTAACCTATTAAATAGGTACTAATTAAACATTGCTTTGTTAAATGAATTGACATAGTCGCAAGTGATAAATTAATCTACATTACATTATTATAACAGATAATGAAATTCTCTGTAAAAATAAATTTATTTTATATAGTTAGTTATACTTTAAGCAAACATGTTTATTTAAATAAAACTAACGGGTTTAACTCGATTTTAATACATTACTTTAACTTGTTAATCACGACGGCTCTACGGCGTTCGAAACATCAATTTAAGTAAGAAATGTTATGAACTTTAAACCCGTTAAATTTTATACTGTATACGCCTAAACCAAAGACAATATGACGTTTAGATACATTCATTCAGATCATAAAATTAGAATGTTAAATATGAATTTATTACCATCTACAAAGGATCTTAAAGTTATAGCTAAGAAGTAGAAGAAACCGTCCACGAGAATATACTTCATATTACATATATACAAACCATTAAAATAAAACATATGCCGTATATAATTAAACCTAATTATCAAATCCTATATTAAAAAGCGTATCTCGTGAATTAGCGACCTAATCGGTAGATAAACTGCATTTGATTTGTACATATATGAAGGGTTAGGCTTTTGGCACTAATCTGAATAGTTATATTACACATATTTACATTACCGAGTTATATACATAGGCGTATATAGAGTGGCCGCGTGGTCCATCACAGTGATACCAATCTAAGACACCTAATAAAAAGGTCCAGGCCCTACTGAAAAATGATACGCCAATGATTATATACATTTTAAATGTTCCGATAAAGATTTAAATTATTGAATATAACACTTAATACCATTTGCGTAATACTAGTGAAATATCTACAGATTTTGTACATCGATTAAGCTTCAGCGACAACGACAATGATTGGTTATATATTTTCTGCAGCTTGTGACGTCAACTTTAAGCTGTAGGCCATAGATTTACGCTGGAAGGTGACAAAGTCATCTTATAGAAGTCCCGTTAAGCTCAATAAGGCATGGGTTTAATTAATTATTTTTAAGTCAGATGATCGGCCTTTTATGCTTGTGGTCCAAACAATTGTGTCAGTGGAAATCATAAACCAAAATCAAAACTCTTGAAATGACGAATCTAAATCAAAGTGAATCCTAATAATTATTTCCTTAGGATCCACTTAGTTCAATAGTAAGTCTTATTATTATAAGTTTGCTTGTTGGATACTTGATATTTGAATAAATTAGTACAGTCAGAGGTCTTGAAGTAAAACCATAATATACATAAGAAACGAGACATAGAACGAATAATACGATTTTCTAAACTGATTGTGTTGCCGCTTAGAGCAAAAATAAACAATTATAAGTTTCTATGGCCTACAGATCATGAACTCATAACATACAATTTTACCTGAAATCACAAAATTCACGCGATAAAAATTGTGTGTCACGTGACTTTAGAAAGTTGCAATTTGGCAAAGCAACTAATCACGTTTTGAATCTATCGGTTACAAGTTTGACATCAAAGTGACGCGGGGTCTCTAACATCTAACACAAAATCGATTATATTGCAAACACCAATTATACTATGTTTACATTAAACAATGAGTGGGCTAATCCCTCTCCGCCATAACCTCCTTATCTCACCGCTTCAATATGGAATATTGGCGCTTTTTCTTCTAAGCAAACTGGACATAAATATAAATCAACATTTCCTAAGGCTTAAGGATATAGTGTCAGTCGCATTCTGAGAACTTCCAATGTCGTTGTTAATACTTGCTTAGTTTGCGCTTTGCTGCAAGCTCAACTCTACTGGCGACGTGATGATGCTAAGGACCTAGTGCGAGTTTATTGTGAATCAGAGTAAAATTCGAGGACTTTTGAACTTTAGAACGAAGCTTTACTTCAAAATTACTAAAGAGTACAAAACCCTTCCTAATAATTAGCTTCATTTGATGATCAATAAGTTGAGGTTTGTATTTAAAGTCAATCAAAAGTTCTTTAGTCTAATGTAATTCTTCATTCTTCATTCACAGTAAACTCAAACTAAACTGTATCTAAAACCTACCATCGACACAACGATCTGGTATGAGATGACCCGCGTATTATCTATGAATGCAATGATGGCACATGGATGACGTCTATCTAATGATAATTTCGTGAAATGCTCGCGAAACAAAGCTCTAAAACTGCATGATTAAAGCGAAATTTTAAAAAGATGATCTATTACTCATAGCACCAATGCCAAACTATTAGCGAAACTATCTCTTCATAACCCTACTTCTATTTAGATGATTCAAACTCTACCTTGCGCATAACCTTTTGTGATAGTGATAATTTTAAAATGTAGATTAGAAAAATTAGATTATAAAATTCAGTCACCATACTGGCAAAATGGTTACAGTATAGAAAAGGATTTCCAAAATTTCTCTACCCGTGCTGTCCAGATGTTATGGACATTTCAAAGTTGGGCAATGTGCTTTTTGAGTAATTTTAAAACGTTCGTAATTTAGGTTTAGGATTTATTTTCGCCTCCCTTGTGCCATTACTTTAGCCTTCGGAATCCTGCGTAATTGTATTCTCATTACAGTCCGTTGCAACGTTAAACGTACACCATTTCAATAAAGAGCAAACGTTTTACCGATCTGCGCCTGTCGTATTTGCGTAAGCAATTAAGCTAAGAAATGCTTTTCTGTTGCTGACGTCAGTCCCGATCGGCTTTTGTTTTTATCAAAACTATAGTCTCATAGCTGTCATCTTTAGTTGCTACATCTTCCTAGAGATATTTTTAGATCTCCTAGCGCTGGTAAATTCTTCGGAATATCATACAAAAACTAAAAACGACGAGACTGTTAACGCAGGCGTATATCGAAATCGTTTAGAAGAGCATGTGACAGCGCAGGTTGGAGTTGGCTATTCCGTGGTGGGTGCGGTGAGGTCGACCCGTGACGTCGCGTTGCCCAGCGCGGACGGCGGGTCGCTGGCGGGGAGGGACAGTAGATGTTAGGCCTCCAAAAATATTAGAGCTGTTGGCTTCGGCTCTAAGTTGGATTTCTTTGCTTCGACTACTAGGAATTCGATTTCCTGAAAATATTATCAAATATTTCGTGAAATAGCCATTCATATATGTTTGCTCCTACAAAGAAAATATTAACACATTTTGAACGAATTTGACTCTTTTTAATGTCAGGCGCGAAAAATTTAAGAATATAGTTAATAATTAATATGTATTAAAAAAATATAAAAGTCTGACTTTTTAATTAAATAGGATAAACAATCCATTGTTTGTTTTAATATGACTTAGGCTTAGGCAAACTAAGTAGTGTGTTAAAATGGAGGGTAACTACTTATTTTTTATGAGTTAGAAAAGCATGAAAAATATCTACATATATGAACATTAATCGTAGTTAAATTAATTACAAAACAACGCCTCTTATCACACTAAACCTAATCTTTCTCTATATTACATTTATACATACCGGTTTATCTCTCTGAGCAAACGACTCAGCAATAAGCCGCGCCACTTCTTGATGCTGCATGCCCTCAACACGCTTACCATCCACCGCCAGTATAAGTTGACCCACTTCCAGCCCCCCAGCCTCAAACGCTGAACCATGCTCCTGGAAAATTAAATGTATTTTGAGAATAGAAAGAGCAGTGTTTTCAGTGGCTTCAGCGTGCGACTCTTATCCTTAAGATCGAAGATTCGAACCCCGGCTGTGAAGAATTTACTTTCTGTGTATGACACAGTGTCTAACTAACTAGCTCGTACGGAATACATCGTGAGGTAACGCAGGACGCTGATCACCTGCTTGCCTATTAGAAAAACAAGGCCTTACAAAACATATACAGAAATCTGAGGCCCCGATCTAAAGGTTGTAGCGCCACTGGTTTTTTCTTGTTTTTCTTTTTGGTATCGAGAAAAAAAAATATGTTGGTGGTCGTTGCCAAGATTCTTGGTGGTCAAGATTCTTGACATTTTTCTATTTCTAATAGGAATTTTTTGTGTAAGCAACATTAATAAAATAAAAATTATTTCTAAGAAAACGCGCACTTATTCGGCAGATGTGTGTTTTCTTCAAACTAATAACTTATTATAATATAAACTAATTAAATATGAAATCTTACGTGAATATTAATTATTCTTGGCAGGGGGTGTTTCGTGTTCGCGCCGCCTTCAATCGCAATGCCTAGTATGGGCTTGGTCTTCTTTACGGTTATATGTAGATTCCCATGATGGTCCGGCACAACTTTCGCAGTACGATTCTCATCTTGACCTTCCCCGTGTTGTAGTCTTTGCATAGATTGGTGTCTCCTTATTCCCCGATCATCTAACAGAGCCCCACCCTCTTCCTTCATATCGAAACTTCTCGACATTTTGTGTGCTAGTTCCTGCAAAAATCAGAACTAAATAAACCAAAATAAGTTTTAAGTATTTGAACTTAACGTATTTGACAATTTCATGAGTATTAAAACCTAAGCAATTTACAACATTCACACTAAAACTTTTTCTACACTATCAGCAAGACTTTATCAGCCTCTAAATACAACATGTGCTCTAATGGGACTGTGTAGGGGTTGGCAGAAACGGAGAACATTATTTGTGCTTCAATTGCAATGTAAATGATCCTGAAGTTTGAGAAGCTGAAAGTGAGATGTGAACTGGAGGCATTAATCATGCTTTTCTATCACTCGGTGGCGTGGTACTAAACGTATTTTACAATTTACAGTGTCGGATTGTTTCATGAGGGATCGTTATAACCAATTAACATTTAGAGCCGATTTAGGAAATGAAAGTTGCAACATAAATAAATTCAACATAAATAGAGAGCATGTCGAAAATAATTAACCAAATAACGAACTCATTTCGGCCCATGCAGTCGTTAACGAAATCATCGCGAAGGTCACAAGAATACCGGTAGAAAGATTCGATGGCTACAGAATTACCTCTATCGTCATGCATTAAATCATTCACGTCTACTGACTAACAATAACGACAATTTACAAATGATAACCGCAGTGAAAACAAAAGTGCAACACTACTCATAAGAAAACGTAACGTCAAAATGTGCAACAATAACGGAAGTGAAAAAAAATATTTCTAACATCAAGCAATTTCCGATTTCGAAGCGAGAATTTTGAAAAAGGTTTTTATCGTGCAAAAGTAATTGTCAATGTGCAAAGACAGTTCGCTGATTTCGTCGGTGGAAGGCCGGGCCACTTACTAGAGGTCGTCCCCAGTACCATGACTTAACTTTCTGCGTCCAGCCACCGAGTGATGAGCGCAGACCTTCGAGGTAGCCGCGCTGAAACATCACACTCACTCAGCGCCTGACACTTTAACAGCGCGGAACGCTAACTACTCGACATCGTTATAATCACAATTCACTAAAACCGATATTGCTAAAACTATTGACTAGTAAAGCGACGGTAGCATGTGCAAAAACAAGTCAAAATTACGTCTTCCTAAATGAGAAGAGCGCACTTTTAATGAGTACTTTCTAGCTAGCTCATTAACCTTTAAAAAACGTGTATGAAACTTCGATTCAATTGCATAAATTAATTATACGTACCTGGTCCTATATTGATACACGATGCATGGAATAAAAGGAATTGATTAGTATTTATGTACAAAAAGAACTAACCAACGACAGTGAAAAACTGTGTCTTCCCCTCGGGGAATAGACGCGTGTCAAATACCTAGATGTTATATAATTTACGTTTAATATTAGGTATGCAAGTAACAAGTTAGGTGTCACGAAATAAATACGCTATTGTGTTTTATGTTAACTTTCTAACAATTGTATTTGTCGTAGTTGCAACATTGTAAATGTGGGTTGACATTGTCTTTCTATTGTTTTCCAGTTAGAATAATACGCATTGGCTTTATAAGTATATAAATAAGTTTTATAAAGACATTACGGTCATATTAAATCGTATTAAAACGATATAAAAGCTTTATCATATTCGTAATCACATAAGAGATGGAACGCCCCTGACACACTTTGTAATTACAATCGTCGTAGCTCAAAAATTGTTTACAGATGCAAAACTATATCATAAAGAAATCAGATTATTTAATTTGATACATTTATAACCTATGTTATGTCCAAGTGCATCTGTCATCATATATTTCCATTATTTTGTATACTGGCGCGGAATATACACCGACGTGACGAGATTGTTATTTCTTACAATATCTATTATCTAGGTTTTGTATCTAGGGACGGCCTCGACATGGTGCGTCTTGTTAGCGTTCTATAAACAATGAGATTGTATCGAAATCAAACGACACGCGCTTACCCGAGTATTAAAGAACGCTTAAGCGGTTTAAACAGTTTCTAAATATTATTTTCAAAAGGCGAAGAAGAAGTGGGTCCAGTCAGTATTAATGTTACATATACATGACACAATTTTCATTCTATTTGTTTTATACTGGGTGGCGGAAAAGTACTGGCACTAAAGAAATTTTTTTTTTTTTTTTATATGACATTGCCTGTCATTCTGTTGTTGAAAATTGTGTAGTGAACAAATGTAAGATACACTGAAAATAAACATGGACCGTTTTACTTAATGGCTCAACATTGGATAGACGTAAGTCTGGGAGACCCAGACCAAGAACGGTGGGGAAATCGTCGACGAAATTCACGTTGTGTTTTTATCACTGATGAATTATTCCGTAAGAACATTGACACGATTATTCCACGTTCTTGGGGAGTAAAACGGTCCATGTTTATTTTTAGTGTATTTTACATTTGTTTACTACACAATTTTCAACAACAGAATGACAGGAAATGTCATATAAAAAAATAAACAAATTTTCTTTAGTGCCAGTACTTTTGCGCCACCCAGTATGAGCTTGTTACCGCCAGCGTTTTATTGTACTGCGCACCCTTGTTTGCGAAATTAAAGAATTTTGTCGGCATAATAAAATAGTACCTATGCATTACTACAGAATTTTTAATTATCATTAAATGCCGATAAGTTTTATCTTAGACATCGATTTCAAAGAAACAGAGGCAAATGCGATTAATAATAATGAGTGTTTCATAAAGCCACACACTTCAATGTAATGTCCTCGTAATACGAGATGGAAACGCGATCTGAAGAAAATGTTGTGTTGGATATTTGTATTACTCATAAAATATACCTAATAGCTTCTATCCATTTTAATCTGTTATCCAACCTCTTCCAGTTTTATAGGATATAAAATATGAAAATTGCAACTAAAATATATATAAATTCTTGTACCTTATGAAATGCCCATTATAAAGAAGGCAGGACATGGAAGGTTAATCACATACATAATTTTCCTTAAGGCAAATTTAAATTAACAAATTGTCATTGACATGAAAAGTTTATTACAGTTGATGTAAAATTTTGCCAAACATTTGATTTATTTTTTACCGTCATAGCCAAACGATATTTACCGCTATAAGATAGAAGATATAAGATTCAAATAGCGTTATTTTATCACAATGCGCAGTCAATTATAAGTAATATTACGAATCTACTACGTACTTTAATATTTTATCTGTGGTCCAAATCAGACCCCGTTAGTTCCATTATGTATTTGAATTAAACTGTGTTTAAAACGGATCTTAAGAAACAGTAATTTCTTTCTTTTTTCGTGACTATTAAAAAAATAATCAATTGCTTATCGTTTTTTATAATGTCAGGTTTTGAAGTTATACTTCTTTTGGCGCGTTAGGGAAAAATTATGAGCGTAAATTTCTACAATGAGCGCGCACACCGACACAAAAAACCGACACCCTAAAGTTAGCATAGTCAACATTTTAAAATTAAAAAAAATCCATTTCTTTAATAAAGTAGAAATATTTTTTGTGATATTTAAATAAAGTTTATTTAACTAGATAATGCGTTATAATAAACTTTAATTATTAAATACCTTTAACTAACGCGTTTACGTATGTATACACGTGTTTTTTTTCTTCCGACGTTTTTGAAATATCTATTAAGATGTATGTATTAGGATTTAAAAATTAATACCTGTTTTTTTAAACCTAAAAGACGGTAAACATCACGTTTTATATGTATAACGGGTTTGCGCCACAAGTTCTACAATATATGGATATATCAACTAAATTATCAATATATTACTTTCTCAAATTACGGCATTTGTTCAAATATAAGCACATATGTTTAATAAAAACCGAAGGATGTGTGGTTCAAGAAACTATATAGCCTTAAAGTTTCCGGTCTATCCAGTTTCGGCAGATGTTTTGGCCGTGAGAAATAACGGAGGTGGTAAAAACAATGTACTTTATTATATCAAACTCATAACACCTCGATCTTATAATTTTAATAAACATATCTAAGACAAAACTGAATTGTAAAAATGTTTAAAAGTACCAACCTTAGCTTTTTTTTACTAAGTATTGTTTAACTAATTTTTGGTGGTTGGATACCTTTGTACCGTAACACAGTTTTAAGCCGGTACCAAGGGTAGTAGTAACTTGTTTAATTCAATTCCTAATGTCCCACTTATGGAAATTTAAATGAAATAGATCTACCTTCTTCGTATATTTTTAGTTTATACAGTATAACTGTTTCTGACGTTTTTTTTATCTCCATTAAATGAAAAAACCAGGTCTAGAGGTTGCGACCTTATTGAAATTAGCAAATTTTATTTTATACTAACGGTGCTTAATTATATACGAATACGGCTATCATATAATATCAGGGACAAAACTAGCTTCATTGAACTTTTATCCAGTTTCTGCAATAGTGGTTATTGCTTATATAACGACTGCTTTCACAGTTTGAATTATTCATCATACGATCGGATTTGCGGAGATTTTGATACATTACTCTTTCTGACTGGTTAGCTTTTTGATTGAGCCTTGAAACGTGAATCAAGCAAAAATAAAAGCCTTTTTGTAAATCTTGTGGTCTGATCGCCTTGAAACTTTCTCTTCAAAACCTAGCTATGAGTGCAGCTAGAAGGCTAAACTTTTTGTAAAAAATGTTTAATAAAAATATCAGTCGTAACATAATATACCATATGCCGACCACCAAAATCGCACTCAAAAAGCGAATGCATTTGCTTAGAAACGTGGGCCACCAGTAACCACTTACCACTAACCAGTAACCAGTCTTGCGTTGAACGTTACCAGATGTGCACGTATTTTATATTTCCATACAATCAAGTTGTTTACAAATAGAAACCAGTGTTTCTCGTAAGGATAGCCGTGACAGGTGAGCAAATCTTATATCGAGGTTACTGATTCGATCATTGTCGTATTTAAAAGTATTATTTGGAACTTGCGAAATACTATTGTGGTGCTTTTAAACACATTAAGGTTAGATTACTTGATATAATTTAGATCGAAAACTAGTATACAAAGAGTCGTTTATGTAATGTTTATAATAATGATTAAATATGACAGTGTTATTAAGAATATGGAGGTACCAAGGAAACTTTGCTCCTTTGTTCATAAAAAGTAAAACAACCTACATAGGTAGGAACTTTTCTCGATCTTTGTAAAAACTATTATCACGACTTTATACAAAACAAAAGAAGTTTTTTATATGGCCTTAAATATTGTGATTAAACAAAAAGAAACAAGGTATAATATGTCTAATATTCTACCGTTAATTGCTTTAAATTATAATCCACAATATATTTTACCATATTCTAAACTAACGGCCTACTTGAAGGGCTTTTAGAAAGTTTTAGTTTGATGACGAAAGGAGATAAGAAGCCTTATAAAGAACAAATAAATACACCTTACACTCCCGATTAACCTTAATGTTACATTGTTACGTAGTCCTATTATAGAACAAATCGTATATGGCGATATATTTAATTTATATAGTGTTATATCACGACTACGCTGCAAAAAGCTATACGTAAGTAAACCAGTATCAGATTAGTCTGTAATTATCACTTATATTATTAGTAGTTTGGCAATCCAGTGCCTTAATTCTTCTTATTATGCTAAATTTTTAAAAATACACTAAAAATTAAATGAAGATAAAATTCTTTAGGATGGAAATTAATCTAGTGTAGTTCAATCGTTACCAAAATATGAGTATCGGACCCGTCTTGTATGATAGAGCTCAAAAATAAATGTTGTTTAATTTATTAAGATTGCTTGTATTTCTTTATCATATCAGACATAATCATCATATTTAAATAATCATACTTAAAGATAGATAATAATATTTAAATAATGATATTATTCCAGCAATTCGCTCATACGCGCGTTTGGCGAGACAAACAATTCAGTCGATAAATATAAATAACATAATTAAATTTCGATAATTTTTCAACCACATTATAATCATACCTCAATTATTCAAGATATGTGATGCTACTGATATTATACGTATAGATTTATCTTTACGCTAATTTCGCGAAAAAACAATTGAATTGGTAACGAATAAACTAAATAACCGACCGATTTTATCCCCATTGTTACGTTATCCCTGAGGCTACGTTAAAAATATTTTAAAAATTAAATGGAACAGGTCGGTTGTAAGATGTAAAGTGAGATTGATCTCACATAAATGATGAAAGGCACGAATGCCGTTGTCCCGCTATCTAGCCAAACATCCCGCCGTTAACCGCTTTATTAAACATCATAATGGACCGCACACGATCTCATTAGCATTTTCATTAGATATTATAATTTATACTTAGTGCGGACATTGAAGACTGGCAACAAAAGCGTCTCCCAAAGGGATTTTAAGTTCCAAAATACGTATTAAGCAATTATAAATCAATTTATAATTAACATTTTCGAGGAGATTATAGAGACATAAATATCCTTATATACCTAACACATGAAAATAAAATAAACTCTCGCAATGCCCGCATTGGGGTTTAAATATTAAAATCTTTTCGTATAGTCTTAGTATTATTTATAGGCTGTTTTGCTGGTAATTTTTAATCCGCTTAGCAAAAATTTCTGGTATTTTTATTTATCTTGTATAGGTATATTTTAATTATATTTTTTATTCTTTTTTGTAACATTTATGTTTACCTAAATTGCCATACATTTTAGATAAAAGAGTTTGTAGCATATATAGTAGTAAGTATAGTAATAAAAAGGCTAAAATATTATGTAATCATATAGTCTATGTTCGCTAATTGCGTAACGTTGGCGTATTAGAATGAATTTTATGTTTCCTTTTGAGATATTATTTTAAGCTTTGTTTGCATATTGCAAAACTCGAATTACATAACATAGATAATATGCGTTTTGAGGGCGAACACAGCGTGAATAAGAATTATTATTTTATGGTTAACCTAGATTATTTTTATTAAATGCCTTGAGTAACCAGTTATAAGGGTTTAAATTAGCAACGTTTACCGTCAATCAATTACTAAATAGTAGTATAATACGAAATTCATTAAATAAATATTAGATTTGATTTAAAATTGCTCCTTAATTTAGTAAAAGATAAAGGGTCAATTATTAATTAGTACGCCCTCATAAAAAAAACCTTTCGCTCATTTAAATACTTATTAGTTCATATATCATAATCATCAATAAAAAATATTTTTTTTACAATCTCAAATTTTAAATTAACCTTTAGAATTAGACATTATTATGATTATGAGTCTATTTCACTGATAAATATTATTTGAAGCAAATTCCTTTACATTGTATACTTCTAGGAACTGTACTTGCCCCCGAATGCTAGAAACGCGACATAAACGATTAATAAATAGATTAGCCATGTTGACAGTCTCGTAATAAGGCTATTTACAAGACAATTTGTAGAAAGCACCAGCTCATGGTACAAGTGGAGCATGTTCATTATCACATAACGGACCTGAATTATGCCTACTTGTCACGATTCTGTTAATCTTCGTATTCGCAAGTGCAATATCGGTACAAATGGATATTAAGCGACATGTGACATAATAAAAACTTTATTCATGAAAAATATTATGTTGTGACAAAATTCATATATCACACCCACACTAGGGAGTCCCTGTGTGGTGGGTAACTAGAAAACAATTAGTCAGTGGTACATGGTACTTGTTTAAAACAGTTTTTTGACAAAAAGCAGCTTTTAGTGTTACAAATAATCAAACACAAGACTTATAAGGCTTTAAGTATGTGTGAATGTGTGGGTGTGTGAACGGGTGTGTGTGCGCAAGTATTTGAGAGTGTAGCTATGAGTTTTTATAAGCGTGCGCTGTGTCTGTCTGTGTTAGTTTTTGGCACCTCCAGTCATGCCAAGATATGTAAAAAAGCCTATGTAGATTTGAAGTCCAATTCAGCTAGCGTATGTGTATGTGTGTATGTGATTTATAAGTTTGTATCTGGATAATTTGATTATCACAAAATCCATACATTGGGAAATTTTATTATAAAGGAAGGCGCCCCTAAATGCAAAGAAGCGTAGGCCAAACACAGTCTTTCGTTTTGGCGTCGGGAATACAAAACGTCTGTTCTTAGATGTGTGACGGATTTGTTAGACCATGGAGTTTGTGATATCTTAAACAGATCGCTAAGATGTATAGCTTTCTTACTGAATAGGTTTTTCTTTCTAGGTGGAGTTTGACTGTGTGTATCTAAACGGTCTCCGATCGGTAACTTTAAGAATTGCTCTTTGTGCACGTACAGTCAGAGTAATTTGAAACGTCCTGTAACCGGTATTTAAATTTGCCTTTTTTATTATCTATAAATAACCAAGGATCTTTTTTAGTCCATATCTATGTATTGGTTGTTTTGAGGTAATTTGATCTTTGATGTAAGGGATTGTTATTAAAGCTAATGATGGATGAGATGTCGTCTACGAAAAAAGGTTTTATATAAATTTATTTGATTATTGAATGTATTTTCGATTTGGAGCTAAAACTTCTATGGCAACGGGCTACCTTATCAGCTTCATTATTGTTAATTAGGTAGTAATTCTTGTAAATTATTAAGGAGGCATTGTTGCTTCGTACTAAAGTATTTTTAACATTGTCTTAAATTACGAATAGCGTTTTATTGCTTTGACACCAAGTTTAAACGCAGAAGACACTTTTAAATATTTTCCGAATGGATTACTATTTAAGCTAAAACCATTAGTAGTTTATTATTCTTGAAATCTACACGAAGTTTACAAAGTGAACAAAGTTTTGGCTAAGTAGAACTACGATCCGAACTTGTAAAGTTGTAACTTCACACGGCTTGGCAGTGTACCTACTTATTAAAACTTAGGTACTAACTCTATAAATCTCTTGGCTTCGTTTTCATATATTTGAATAAGAACTTTTGTTATATCATTTCTATTGAATAAATTCATCGAGAGTGCGCGTTTATGACGAAGATTTCTTTCACTTATCTGAGATACTTTGTATACAACTGACATTAGTGGCTTCATCTGATTGAAATTAAAAACAGCCCCGCGATAATTATCCAAGAATATATTAAAATTACATTGCTTGATGCTATCACAGTTAGACAAATGTTGGTTTAGTTTATACACAATATTGTATAATACGGGTTTCACTTATGTTAGAGCTAAAAATACTCCCGAATAGTAAAATACTTATTCGGCAATTCAAAAGACAGCACGAACGACCACGACGTCACGATAAAAACTACCTGCTGTTTATCTCTCGACACTGTGACCCCGGAAACCCATAGTCCTGAGAAAGCACCGAATCATTATTGCAGTCGTGCAAGCAACTCAGATAGCTGTTGCAGATTTGGCTGACCCATTTGTGATAGCAAATCTATCGTGTCTCTTACAGTGCGGCAGAAATTATATCACGAAAAAATAGGCGAATGGAATGACTATACGTGTACTATGAAGAGTGTTCTACAGAAATGTTTGGGCTGATCTCTGCTGCCTCGTTTTGTTCCCGAAACCGAAAAGGTTTCATCCGCACGACCTTAATGGCTAGAAGTATACCACGGTATGCTTCTGTAGGCATTTCATTTTGCGAACTAGCGAGCTGTGGAATCGGCTTCCAGTAGAAGTCGTCTCTGGGAGTAATGACCTCCAAATTTAAAAAAAAAGTATTACCATTCATTCACTTAAAGCATTACCATGTGTCATTATGGCATTTGCCTATCATATAAATATATATTATTGAACGTAATAAGAAGTAATATTTCATTAGGTTGAAAGGCTGAAAAGTTTGTTAGGTTGCCTTAATCTCGGGAACTACTGGTTAGAATAGAATATTATTTTATGTTCACATCACGATATACCTACCATATTATCGTTTGTAACGACTCGTATAATAATTCGATATTTCTTTCTTAATAAAGAAGGAACACATGTTCACAAACTGTAAAATACGAGAAAACATCGCGATTATCGAATATAATTATCCAACCAACCTCTCCAAAACTTTGATATGGCCAATATAAGGAAACATAATATTGTACCCTAATAAAGTTTATAGATATAAAAAAACCTATAACAACGTGAAAGGAACTGTGAAAACAGCTCTTTATGCTTCCTTTGACAAAGGAGCAACAAAAACATGTGAAAGTACCTATATGTATAAGTTTAATTGGACGTTATTTACGATGTCACGTACGAGTGCTATTGGGTAGTCACGATGATTATGTGACCTTAATGTACGATTTATTGAGGTATACAGTTTTATAGGATATAAAGTAGGACTCAAGTCATTTTATATTAATTATAATGATAATTCCTTGTTTTATTTTTATTTTGTCTTCGTATGAAAGAAAAAAAAAAAAAAAAAAAAAAAAAAAAAAAAAAAAAAAAAAAAAAAAAAAAAAAAAAAAAGGAGAACTTTGTTAAAGCAGGGGGGGGGGGGGGGGGGGGGGAGCCCCCAACCCAACAAAAAAAAAAAAAAAAAAAAAATAACCCCCCCCGGGGGGGGGGGGGGGGGCACCACGGAGCAACGGGGGGGGGGGGGGGGGCCCCCGGGGGGGCCAGGGTTTTTTTTGGGTTTCCTGGGGGGGGCCGAAAAAGGGGGGGGGCCCCCAAAAAAAAAAAGTGTGGGGGGGGGGGGTTGGGGGGGTGGAGGGGACAACCAATTGTTATTTCAGTTAAGATGACTGGTACGCCCCTTATTAAAAAAAAAAAAAAAAAAAAAAAAAAAAAAAAAAAAAAAAAAAAAAAAAAAAAAAAAAAAAAAAAAAAAAAAAAAAAAAAAAAAAAAAAAAAAAAAAAAAAAAAAAAAAAAAAAAAAAAAAAAAAAAAAAAAAAAAAAAAAAAAAAAAAAAAAAAAAAAAAAAAAAAAAAAAAAAAAAAAAAAAAAAAAAAACAAACAAAAAAAAAAAAAAAAAAAAAAAAAAAAAAAAAAAAAACACCCCCCCCAAAAAAAAAAAAAACCCCACAAACAAAAAAAAAAAAAAAAAAAAAAAAAAAAAAAAAAAAAAAAAAAAAAAAAAAAAAAAAAAAAAAAAAAAAAAAAAAAAAAAAAAAAAAAAAAAAAAAAAAAAAAAAAAAAAAAAAAAAAAAAAAAAAAAAAAAACCCCCCCCCCCCCCCCCCCCCCCCCCCCCCCCCCCCCCTTTCTTTTTTTTTTTTTTTTTTTTTTTTTTTTTTTTTTTTTTTTTATTTAAAAAAAAAACCCCCCTCCCTTTTTCTTTTCCTTTTTTTTTTTTTTTTATCCTATTAACTTTTTTTTTTTTTTTCTTTTTTTTTTTTTTTTTTTTTTTTTTACAAATTTTACTCTTTTTTTTTTCCCTTTTTTTTTTTTTTTTTTTTTTAACAAAAAAACCTTTTTTTTTTTTTTCTAAAACAAAAATAAAAAAAAAAAAAAACCAACCAAAAAAATATTTTTTAAATTTTTTTTTTTTTTTTTTTTTTTTTTTTTTTTTTTTAAAAAAAAAAAAAAAAAAAAAAAAAAAAAAAAAAAAAAAAAAAAAAAAAAAAAAAAAATTAAAAAAAAAAATTTTTTTTTTTTTTTTTTTTTTTTTTTTTTTTTTTTTTTTTTTTTTTTTTTTTTTTTTTTTTTTTTTTTTTTTTTCCCCCCCCCTTTTCCCCCCCCCCCCCCCCCCCCTTTCCCCCCCCCCCCCCCCCCCCCCCCCCCCAAAAACCCCCCCCCCCCCCCCCCCCCCCCCCCCCCCCCCCCCCCCCCCCCCCCCCCCCCCCCCCCCCCCCCCCCCTTCCCCCCCCCCCCCCCCCCCCCCCCACCACCCCCCTTTTTTTTTCTTTTTTTTTTTTTTTTTTTTTTTTTTTTTAAAAAAAAAAAAAAAAAAACCCCTTTTTTTTTTTTTTTTTTTTCCCATCTTTACAGAAAAGAAAAAAAAAATTTTTTTTTTTAAGTTTAATGGAGGAAAAGTTAAAAAAATTTCCAAACCCAAAAAAAAAAAAAAAAAAAATATTGAACGCATTGATTATGGAGATGATTCACTTTTATATGATTACTATTTTGATTTGTATAATTATTAAATTGCTGTATTAAAACATGATGTTTTATTTAATTTCACTATTTCCTATTTGAGAAGTAAAACCGAAATAAAAAAGATTAAGATTCCTAATACTAAAAATTATTATGCGATATTGTGCTGTTGACAACATTTTTAAAACTGACTCTATTACAAGTCCGTCCAAGCATAATTTATTATTCACATAAAATACAGATCACTAGGATAGGAGAAAGTATTAGATGATAATATCTACGCAGTCTATTTAATATTCATTAATTAGAAATGCCTTAGCATCCGCTTAATTAAAAATACCAGTAGATGTTAGCTCAGAAAATCCATTATGAACGTTGAATATGGCGTTTACATGTTTCTAAACTAACATTTAGGTACTGTATCGTATTATGCTGTAACATAGGAATCTTATCCGAAAAAATTCAAGCTATGCTTCGCTTTATTAAACTGTCGCTCATATTAAACGAAAATCCCACCTTGCTTGAAGTATGTGCTTGAAGGATTTTCAAATTAGTTTCTTGAAAATGGAACGCGAGCAGTCTGTGTCTAAATATTTATTAATAGATTATAGTGTTCCTTTTTTCAATTGTTTTCATGTCTATCAAATAGAATTCTTTATTCAAACACTGGCGCTTTGGACCACAGAGGTCAAAACTACTATAAATATTAAATCTCCTAGATTATAATTTATCATTCTTGTTCAAATTATCTGATCATTGACTATTCATTGTAAACGTCAGAGTATTGCGCCCACGACCAGGCTGACTCATGTAGCTTTGGTTATTTTACCTGTATCGGTCAACGTCGGTAATTTCTATGACTCAATATATATTATTTTTATTATTTATCCATTGTTAGAAAACATATTTAACCTTCAACTCCTTAAAAATTATACAATAAAATAAAATTTCTAATTAGTATAAAAATAAAAGTTAAATCTTTAAATTGCTTTTGACTTGGTTAGAGCTATGGTACTTAACATTGGTATATATATACGGTTTCCGCAGTTGAAGCAGTTTACAAGACTGCAATTATTGGTCTGACGTCTGAAAAATATTAAATAATAATATTTCTTTGTGCTTGCCATTTGCGGGATCTATTAAACGGATTATTTGCTGTATGTTATATAACAGTAAGAAAGTACTTGCGTTTATATTTTATAAAGTGGAATTAAAAACTTTATTCAACTAAGAGACATAAATTGCAACATCTTTAATTTCTATGTTGTACACCGAAGCGTAACCGGGGCGGATAAACAAAAGAATAGCAATGTTCATCAGCTTTATTTATCCCAAGTAACCAATAACGACCCGACCCTTACGAAGACTCTTATTGGACATTCATCCAATTAGGGTCAGAGACCGCCACAGATGACAATTAATAAGACTTGTACAACGCAAATAGCTTCGAAAGTGTCTCGCTTTCACAAAATGTTTGACTCTCTCAGTTTGAATATCCTGTATTCAAGTATACACTATGACTCATCAAAGGCAATTTAATAAGAATTTATGGCGGGAAAAAGAATGACATTGACAACTAAAAACACTACATCTGCTAGCCTGTATTTGTTATTTAATCTATTTTATATATTTGACTTTAATACATTAAAAAATATTTTAATAATTTCTTGGTTATTTTAAAAAACACAGAATTTCACAGCGTAGTTAACTGATTAAATCGTTTCAAAATAACATGCCAATACATAAGACTGTCTCCATTAGGGCGTTTAACGTGTAATTTAACTTGGCGAAGATTATCGGTATTATCTTGTACAAGCGACGTGTTAAGTAACCGGATTCCCAAAGGATATAGCAATTAAAATGTGAAATCTATAGAAACCGTTTCCGTTCAGACGTAATAACTATAGTTCTACAAAATCATAAGAATGAGTCTCATGATTTCACGACGAAACAATCTTTGTTAATTCTTCTTGTCTATATAATCTAGGGCCGTTCATTTTTCTTCTATAATTTTATGATTTGGTTTGGAAGCTATAGAAGTACACTTAATTATACAAATAACTTTGGATTTTAGAAAGGGTTCTTCCAAGTGAAAGAAAAGCTAGGAATATCCCATAATGCACATGGTTACGTTCACTTTTGAACACTTGTGTACAAGCAACGAATTAATAATTAACCGATAATTTAAGATAAAAGTGGGCCTTGAGAATACAACTTTCGAAATTTTTGTAGTCTTCAAATTGGCTCTTTTGGGTACATTAAGAATCCCTTTTTATTAAATTGGATTTGATTATTATCTTTACACTGTATATACAGATATATGAGTATAGTAAAAACAATTGAAGGAGTACGGTATTCCTATTGGTTTTGGTGACCCTCGGCGTGGCATCCAAAACTAAACCAGAAACGCATATTGTATTACGCTGTTATAAACTAATAATAATAATAATCTAGTTCGTATTTAGATTCATGTAAGTATTCACACGTTTACGTTTCATATATGTATGTGTAAATATATACAAATCGTATAGAAATCCTAACAAAATAAGTTTTGAAGGTATATATGACATGCAATATATGACACGAAATTGTTACTTTAAATGCAATATTTAATTTATAAAGGTAAATTATGGGGCTATAGTCTAAATAATTAATGTGAAACACGTAGATATCCCAAATTACCTTCACCCTTCAGTATGCTTAAAGTCTCAAACATTTACCAAATGAGTTCCGGGTATAATTATTGTATAATAATAATTACCATAACAACGAGGGACAATTTTGATGATAATTGTAATTGTGACTTGTCTCGTATTTATGAAAACAAACCGGCAAGCGAGACCTCATTTCGTGCCGAGCTATTCGCTCGCCTTGATTACTGGCCGCAATCTCCCCCTTATTATTTTATTTACAATGAAGTACGATTTACACTACAGTATATTGTAGATTAAACAGAGTAGAACAAAATGCTAAGCCACGTTTTCGACCCCTGAAATATCATCTAGAAATAGTGATTATAAAACAAATATTTCTCGGCATTTGCGCCCTATACCTACTTACAGTTTCATTGAAACATTTTTTTTGTTTTAAACGCCATCTATAGGGAAAATATAGTATTAAATACACTGTTATTGTGAATGCTTCTAAGAGCTATCAATTCTTAAAAGGCCGGCAACGCACTCGCGAGCCCTCTAGCATTGAAATGATAGATAAGCCTCCTGCCCATTTGCCCCGTTTTTCTATTAAAAAAAAAGAGTTTTTAACAGTTTCGCTTTACCAAATTGTATACTTTTGAATTTTCTTAATATGTTTCAATATTACTTGTAACATATACTAGGTCAACGTACTTATAAAATTCCTTTGTAAGTTTGTAACGTTATCATCAGACACATTTCTGTATCTCTGTCACTGATTTATAAATTGCAATACGCGGATACAAATGGACGTACTACTAACATACAAACACAGTTATTATGATCATTATCATATAATCTTCATGAATTGCAGGATTAAATTGCTTTGTTTACCTTCGTCTCTTGTATTATTTTTTGCTTTTTAATTGAAAACGTTTAATTCTTGTCTTCTTCGTACTTTAATCATAGGCAGGTAGTGAGTCAATTATGTTTTTCAAGAATTTTCGTTTAATAGTTTAACACATGTATATTTATGAATGAATTTGAAATTAAAAAAAATATTCAAACTATATATGTTTGTCTAAACTGTGCCTATAAATTCTTTCATGCAAAAATAAATACTGTATAACCATTTAATTAATAACGACAATGAAAGTAAAAAAAAAATAACTTACCGATAAACAGTCAGTTATAGGCTCAGTCGACAATCCGTGATTTTTGAAAGCGTTGAAATATATCGTTTAGACACACTTTCGCTGGTGAAAGTCAATCGTGTATTGTAGATTATTGTTTTATCGTGTAGGCACATTGAGGTCCATTAAAAAGATTATTGATATGCATAATTGAAATGTTAAGTGATTGTCTTTTGTTTGCGTGTTGCGTAAGTTTTCATTGCAAATGTTTTTATCACATTCAATTTACTTTCATTTGGTCATAATAGATATAACTGGAGCATAACGTATCAACATCTTTTCAATTGTTATCAATTTAAATATTGCAATTATAATTCGCATGTTTCAATGTTAATTAGTTTAAGCTTGCAAATTTTATTGTTAATTAATTACCAAATGTATCCTCAAATGATGTACAATCAAGAACAAAGGATATGAGTGTGTATAAATTTTTATACCGGTCTGTAAAGCCGTTGTCATTATATATATATATATATATGTATGTATATACGCAGGCACTCGGCTTGAGTAATCGGTACTACCAAAAAGTATTTTATATAATCTCATTCGGTAATATTCTAATTATGAAATGAAATACAGATTTAGAATACAGATAGAGAATTTTATTGGCATATTTTATTTTCATACTTCTTTAAGAAAATTAAAAAATAAAATAAAAGCATTATTGACCCCCCCATGTAACGCACCGTAACTACACTCATGTTTTAATACCCTCTATTATATGACAGTTGCATAAACTACTATTAGCACTTATGTATACGTATAATAATAGTGAAATAATATTGAATTGCACCGCTCAAGACGTTACGCCGAGAATTATACTATTCTTTGATATAGGACGTAATATCATTCGTAACTTGGTCGTAAAATCTATATACAAAGCTGTATTTTGAGTATTAATTATATGTATGGTTTTAATTATTGGATATAATGTTTATTAAGTAGATTCGAATAAGTTGCAAATTGTGGTTTGGAAAGAGTGATTTTTTACATTAATATTTAAAGTTTATCGTTCATTACGACGGACTAATGCCTTTGCCCTTCAAGAAAAGAGCGTACTCTTAAAAGACCGGCAACGCACTCGCGAGTATCCTGCCGGTTTGCCGATTGACTTTCTTGCATTTCTCTAACGTTTCATAATTCATACGATTGAGGTTAAATGCTTTGCCCATAAGTATAGTTAAATCAAAGATTACGAAAGTTGTAGTTAAGTATTGAAGTAACTCGTGATGTAATAAGTAAGAATTTGCAATAGTTTGTTGATTTAAATAATTTTTTTATATTAATTTCTACGAATTTCACGTTAGTGTAATGGATAGTTAAAAGATACAAATAATAATAAACAAAAGAAATGGAATGCCTGACAACTCTTATCTCAGAAAGTACTGAAGGGTTGTTTATATATATTTTAGGTTTAACGAAATTATTTTACTCAAATATAATTTATAGCTAATCTTAATATATATAAATCTTCTATGCGTTTGTTATTAAACTCCTCTTAAACCGCTGGACCGATTACAAAATGGTGTGTGTGTTCAAGTAGATTCGAAAATGGTTGAGATTTACATTTTTATTTAAAATGAGTGTACTACGTTTGTCAACTCCGCTAGTATTCATATAAAAACTAAGATACATAAAAAAAGAATTCTATTAGCATTTTATGCCTTTTAAGATTGCATATTTCTGATGGGGGATTAAATTTTTAAACAATTTCCAAAAATCCTGTACTCCACAAGAACATAATATTTTTTCGAGTTTAGTTTCCTCAAAATTCAATCTAAATGAAACAATTACATAAAGAAAAAAAATACTTACTAAACCGTTATTGTTTACAGATCTATTCAAAATGGAGAGTTGGCTTGGTGACGTAAAACGTGTGAAGATACCTAGACCAAAGTTCAGCAGCAAGTACCCAGCTGAACCACCTAAAGATTACTTGGATGACTCAGACTTAAGTGGCAAAAGGCATGCGAACAAAGACATAGCAAAGGCGACCGAGGAGCTGCGGCGGTCGTTACAGGAGAAACTATGACACCTTTTTGTTTCAACTACTTTATCGGATAAAACGTAAAAAAAAATTGTAGAATCTATTTTGCTGTAATCATAATAATTATAAAGGGTTTTACAGGACATATATAAAATTAAAACTGTTACCGGATTGAATGCCCACGAAATGAAATGAAAAAAACCCACGATTTTATCAGTTTATACAGATATCCGATTCCAATAAATTTTACGTAAGAATTTCTAGTTGTTATAGTAAACCCGCTTCAGTAGGCAAGGAATAAAATCTACGATTCTAACAAAAGGATGAAGTACTATTTATATAGTAAGGAGAAATAACTCGTTATTTTTACGATGTTTTTCATTTTATTGCCCTAACCGCCTGTACCGTGTAACATTTGTATAATTCCTTCGACTGCACGGCAGAAAGCGTGAGAAATATGTTTCTTTTACGGATGATAATTGCGTATAAAATCTTAAAGATCCCATACAATATATCTGTGGTTTCGCTGCTCCAAAGGAGAGGAATATTAAACGAAAGACAACACATTTTTTTTTGACAAGATTAGAAATTTTGTTCGTGTTCTTTACTTAAAATTTAAATGTTTCCGTTTTGAAAATCGAACGAAAAGCTTGACAAGTGTTTGGTAAAATTGACAATAATATGTATTTACATCATGATCATACGTATGTTGATGATTAGTTTATAGGTTTCCATTTTGTAAATAAATCATAGATCGTATTTACTTACGTAGTTTAGACTGAACTTAGTTTTAATATTTAAGTGTAAGCAAAATTCAATAAATACTTTTCTTAAATGATTCTTTTACTTATTTCACAAAAATATCACCTTTTTTAAGTTAGTTAGTCACTAACCCAGAAAAACAAAAAGTAAGAATACCGTGCATGTAAAATGCAGTGTCTTGTCTGGGTTTAGGTACCAATAAAACAGGGTCAGAAGTGTGTTCGGTATCTGGTGTGTGTGTCACGAGGCTCTTGTAATATTGATATTATATTAAACAAGTTAGTTAATAAATGCCTTATACGTAACTCAGATATCAGTGACTGTAACTTAAAAGTAGAAGGCTGAACTCCACTCACTTATGTGATATCTAGATTGCCTTGCTGTTTAAAATTAGGCTAAACAGCAGGTTAGTGCTTATTATATTATTACTTAGGTTTGATATATTTTTGAAATACGCTGTAGTCATCTGATTTAAAAATGAACACTTTTGCCTCCTATCATTGTATAGTGTTAAAAAATGTTGGCCATCGTATTATTATTTTATTTATCAATAACTTCTAGTAGGACGGTATTAATTAAAAACCTGATACGGCACCTAAATGGAGCTATCTTCACGTACGTGCTGCGGTGTTCGAAACAATCGTATTATTGTAACGTGTTCAATACGCTTTATATAGTATTTAAAAACAAAGAACATCTATATTATTACTTTGTTCATCCATGAATCCTACTTATGGTGGTCTTAATTAAAAATCCTGATACAACAGCTATCTTCACATACTCGTACGTGCGGCGGCGTTTCGAAGCAATCGCAGTCCACTATAGTCCAATTCTTTACAAATATATTTTAAATAAAATAGATACTCACAGCATCATCATAGTGTTGTGTGTGTAGCGCCGTGGTGCTACCTTCTCTTGAGTTACATGGTGACGAGTGTCGCCTCGAACGCCGCCCTTCCTCCTCGTACTCCTGAAGGACACAATTCATTAACAAACAATCGATATATGAAATAAATTAAAATTAATACGACAGTTCATGCAAAGCACATCGCAAGCAGGAAACATAAAAAAGCAAGGAAACCTTCAAGGTCCTTAGACAAAAACCTTTTTCGTGCGACAATTGTATTTTTCCAGAAGGTATTTGTCTTAGGAACCTTACCTTAACGTGTCGTGTAGAGGGAGTGAATCAGACATATAATACAAACAGACTGCTAGCTCAGTGAAAATTGATTTTCTCCGTCTATTTTTGCACAACCAATATTGCCTGCGGCCGACATCAATGAATCGATGAGTAGGTTTTTAGCATTTTCAACTTTGCGATAATATGTTATGTAAATATTTATTTTAAAATAATATTTATATTAAAACAATTTTTTATAAGTTATCTATTGCGAACAATAAATGTTATATTTAGGATAATTTATTGTGATCTTCTGAAAGTATCTCTCAGAAGATCATAAATCGGTATTTAAAATACAAAGCTTAAGTTTTAAGTTTAATTTTAGAAGTTTAAAATTAAAGCGCCTGACGCAAAAAGAAAGATTGTTTCAGGGTACGAATAATGATATCGATTTATATAAACTTGATTAAGAAAAATTTAATCCGTAGTTTATAGTAAAACGTATTTAGTCTATCGAAAATACTTTGCATAGTTTATCGTGTTATTTAATAGTAGGTATGTCTATTTATTTTTAGATTTATATTTGTTAAAGCATGAAATGCGTTGCGTACAAATGGAAAATATTGTCAGTATAAAGAGTATATATGTAATATAAATAATTTTTCAAGATCACTATGATAAGGAACCGTGCTATACTTAATTTATACTTGACATGATAAATTCAGTAAATCGTATAACATATTCAACTCGTATATTGGCTTCCGTCCAAGACAGTTTTGCTGACGCGTTCATTTATAAGTATCATTATTTTGAAAAGCATCGTGTTGTCTATACTTAACTTCGAATTTCATCTAGATAAGACGTGCCTTGTACTACGATTTTATTCTTCTTAATTTGTATTTTTGAAGTTATACTTCTTTAGGCGCGTTATGAAAAATTTATGAGAGTGAAATTTACAAGGCGCGACCCGTGACACAAAATTAGAGTGTGATAAGGTGGGGGAGAAGGAAAAACAATCTACAAGTAAAAAGAAATAGAATATGGTGAAGTTCGTATGCAAATTTTGAATACCATGAGTTTTTAAAAAAGAGTTTTAATATTTTTAAAGAAATTTAGCTTTTTGAATAAAGTTTAAATGAAATTTAAACCAATAAATTAATATTTGTAAAAAATGTGCTCCTTCCTAGTGTTCAAACATGAGTTAACTATCGAGTATAAATGAGTAATGTTTTGATTAAAAAATTAACCACATTTTTAATCAAAACATGTAATTTTGATTTTATTAGAAATATAAGGAAAAGAGACAAAAACAATTGATGAATAGTGTAACTGATAAATTGAAAAAAAAAATTTTATCTTATCCTGTGAAACATCAAAAACTGAGGTGGAACAAAGCACTATTTTTAATATTGCCAAAGAAGTATAACCAAAGAAGGGTACATAAGTAGGCTTTTTATTATCTGTTTGTAAGTTTTTACCCGGAAACGGAGATTGTGATCAAATTTAAAATAGGAATGGTCAGATTTGTACTTTAAAAAATATACGTTTTGTTTTCATATCCTTTAGGTCGGAAATCATTTCACCCAGCTCCAGTAGTCTTAAACGTAGGTATGACTTGAAGTTTCAAGTCTTGCCTCAAGTTATTGTATGGTATCATAACCTACCTGACTTGACAGAGTCTAAGTTATGAAAACTGAATATTACGAATCAGAACAGTTTCTATGTACCAGTGTAGAAATAATCGTGTGGTTTCGTCATTAGTTCAAGTTGACATTTATATCTTAACTTTTCAATGAATCATTGAAATTTTAATTTAATTTGCTCATTTCAGTATTTAAACGCGAAAAACCTAGTTTCTGTAAAAAATAGAAACATTCCGCAAATAGCGTCACGAAAGGGTATAAAAGACTCTCGACCCTATTCGTGGCTACTTTTTTATATTCATACTTCAATGGAAAATTATTAGGGTTCAGGCGCACGGGACACAGACCAGTGTGTAAGTTTCGGGGTTAGCCACAAATGCTATAGATACTTTTTAGTATGGTGCCTCTTATATGTTAAGCTATCAGGTAATTCTTGCTAGAATGTAGCCTTTTATGAAACAGATGAACATCATAGGATCACCTGAACGTGTGTGAGTGAGTAACAGGTAAGAGACTGTATACGTAAATTCTCTTCCAAAGTAGCTGCTCAATGTTATATAATAGCAATCGATAAGCCCTTTTTGAATATTTGAAACAGTTGTAAAATATCACAAATATTTCTGGTAAAAATGAAACTCAATTTGTAACTTAATATAATTTAGAAAAATATCATAATATACTTTCTATATAGTGTATGCCACAAGTGGCTCTATTCGTCTCCAAAGAGCTTTATGTTCGAAATTCAAATCACAGTTCAATCTTTTGCGCGGGAAATTCGAGCAATGCCTTCAATTTCCTATTGTCGTTGGCCTCTTCAAATGATTCGTCTAAATGGAATGTTTCGTTATGAAACGTTTAAATCAATTTAATCTCTAAAAGCAAAATAGTAGTAAATATTTTCAGTGGTTTCTTTAATAATTTTCAGAAAAGCAACTTGTTGTGTGTATGTCACTGGTTTTTATTATCTTCGTAATTTATTTAATTATTTAACGAAAATACCATATAACTTTGAAATATATTTTACTAAATACGGTTCGGAAAGTAATTAGTAAAGAATTATTCCACATTAAAAAGGAACTTCGTTTGTTACGCTTTCCAATTAAATTTACTCGTATTTACGAGTACGTGGTATATTTCGTATAATTCTCTTGTCACGGTATTTGTAACCAAACAGCTTGAACATTTTTTGTAAAGATCAGAGAATAGATCGTAAACTATTTTTTATATATACCAATACTCAATTTTTTGACAAGAATATTTCATTTTATTGCTTTATAATTTTGCACTAAAAACAATTTAAATAATAAATGTAACCACGCAATTTTCACAATTTTACCACCAACCTAATTAATTAGTAGGTACTCTAATAATATTTATGTGGAAAAACGACGTTTACCGGGTCAACTACTACTTTTATACCGTTCGTTCGTTTTTCACGTCCATAGGTACTTTAAAGAAAACGTAACACGCGTGTCTTCATACTATAAATGACATGAAAATCAACATGACACACCTTTTAAAAAGTCTAACTACTGTTTAACATTGTATAGTTTTAACAAGTTATTACTTAACTAATTAATTAAATTATTACATTGTTGAGTCGATATATATATTATATACTATCGTTATAATCTAGCGTTCGTAACTTCACCTATGTAAAGGTATATCTACAGTAATATTATAAAGAGGGAAGATTTGTATATTTGTAACAACTTAAAAACTAATTCTAAATTTCAAATACGATGTCCTTAACGAAAAACAATTTACTTCTACTTTTTCCCATTTTTTCTTATATCTGAACAACACATGATATATTTCTAAATTATTTAATAAAATGTGGAGCCGTGAGAAACTAGGTAATTATGAATTAAAACAGTTTTTAGTCGAAGTAGGTTAACGTAAACATCGAACCAAATTATTTACCACAACATTCATAAAGTCACTATCATCAAACATCTGTAGTAGAATTTTTGAAATAAATAAACGAGATATATAATAATATATTAGATAATTTTTGAATAAATACAAGAATTGTCCTACAACAGAATCACTACAAGAAACCCACTTCTTAAAATAAAAACCACAATCCTGGTGAAATTAATAAGCTGTAGACAGCATAAATTGGTGGATAACTAGATTAAATATCTGGTTAATGTTTTACTACAAAAGAGAGGAAACACAGATTTGCAAGAAACAAAGCAGCCAGTTGAGAGGAAACAGACAGAAATTTAGATATGTAATAGTAAGCAAATAAAATGTAACATATATGTCAATTATATTATTAGATTTCTTTTAATAATTACAAAAGACATTAATCATGAGTAATATTATTATTAGAACGGGTCTCGCGAGGAATTGGGGTGAGAATGTAAACAAAAAATTACCGATGTAGCCGGGGCGTATTTCGCGAGACGTGTGATGTGAAGTTTAGAGATAGAAAAAGTCCCTGGACACAATGGCAGGGGCTACTCCCCTAATAGGTATTATTTATAAAAAAATAATAATAATATTATTATCTTACAGTTTGAACACTGATATTTCTCAATCAAATCTATTCATCAGGCTTCAAGTCGAATAAAACTACATGAGTCGTTATGATTAAAAACTTATTCGCAAAGTTTATTTCGATAACTTTGTTTCGCAACGACTTTGCTATTCTATCATACATAGGCGCTTTTCAAAGTACTTAGCGAAGTCTCACTGTGCAAATAAAACTGGAATATGGAAGTCTAAAAATAAAATGCTAATTATCTGTTACGTATTTGTTGAGTTTTGTGGAATTATATTTTGGCTTAGTTAGGTTAGGTTAGTAGATAAAAGTGTGTATGACAAATTCAAGTTATATGCAGATTTCATTGGATAAAGTGGCGTTGAAAAACTATCATTTTGCATTTTTTCATTTAAAACCAAACTATTCATGCATATGAATTTAAGCTGCAATAATGCGAAATGTTAGATTTATTTAATCCCTCAATTTGTAATACGTGGTAACAATCTTTAGAAATGAAACATATATAGAAATAATAAAAGATATCGTTAATATCCAATCTAATCAATATAAATTAGAAGCGATCACTCCTCACTAGCCACATAAACCTTCTCGAACTTCAAAACTACGCAATTGATTCTCTTGATTGATTAAAGGATCATAGACGAAGAAGCCGTGCTATATAGTAAGTTAAATTCTTATACCTTGGCCATGGCCTTCAAGTCCATGGGAATATAGTCGCGAAAGGCGACACGGCGGCGGCGTCGCGACATGCCGTCTACTTGCAGGGGAGGCAACGCGTTCACTGACGCCGGTCGTCAACAAACGCTGAAGCCCCGTAGACGTTCCCGCGCCAAATTTTCAGTTGCGTAGTAATATCGTAGACGCGTAGATTTTACTTGGTTTGAGTGAAGATTTATAAATAGATGGCATTGTTACTATTTGGTTTGATTAAAAACATATGATAAGAATTTCTCGAATGACGATAACAATTATTGATATAAATACATTGTTATATTATTTGTAAGAAACGAATTTTGTAAAATAAACATCTTTATGTAAATATTGTCTAGTTGACAACTCCTATGATTCTTAAATAAAAGATTTTTATAAACATCTTTGTGCCTCTGTATCAAGTAAAAATGGTACGACTATTATATTTAAAATAATAATAAAAATTAAGCCTCATTTATTCCTTGAAAAATTACCATAATATATATATATTATTTTTCAAGGACTTCTTATTGAGTATAGGCCTCCTCCAATTGGATCCAACTCTCTCAATTTTGAGCATTTTTCTCAAAATCCTCTCCATGTTTAAAATAAAAGAATGTATTTAAATATTTAGAACAACAATCGTCTAACGACTATAAATAGAGAAGGTTTAATCTTATATTCCATTCGTTAAATAAGGAAAGAAATGACATATCGAGGTAGCGATGATATAGCTTTTGGCTTTGACGTCACCGCATTATGTGAAAGCACAGTTAATTTTGTTAAAAGCTTTCCACGTGTAATGGGTGGTTTAATTCATTTTAATTACGAAATTTAAATGTTAGAAGTAATGCAATGTTTAATGCTATGATCCTGACATACTTCTATTGCTACGTTCACTCTCATGATAATAGTCTCAATACAAGATCGTCCTTCAAAACCCCTCTTTAGCACTTAGTAATATCAACATCTTAAACTACGGTCAAGTAGTTGAAAGCTGTTTAGCTGAGAGGATCTGTATTTTTATTGAGTTATTTGAAAGATTTCATTAAAACTGAAACGTGATTTTAATAAGGTATGTAATAAAAAGATTAATGAAGCGTAATCAGCGCGTATGATCTATTATGCTACGTCTAGATAATGGGTAGTTCACTTCAAAATTATACTTTATTATAGATTACAATATATTTGACTTTTTTTATGTTAACTTACTGATATTGATGTGATCGAAGATCTAGGTTATGAACAACCACTTTGCTTAAAAAATATCACTGAACTGATGTACTTACGCACCTTAAGCTTACGACACAGTATTTCCTAGAGAATGTAGAGAAGTATTTTAATTAAAACTGCGGTATGAAGCTGCAACAATCATGACCTGTCAAGAGCATGTCCTTTGTCAGACGCAGGCTGAAGAGATTTTGTTCTAAGTACGCTTCAAATCAGAGGCAACTTGAGTTTAACCAACCGCAATTGGGACAATTGCCTTTACGTATGTTCTTAGACTCGGTTAGTGTGACGAATATGCGAAAAGAATGTTACGGTTAAACCGCTTAATCTAATCTTATAAACTTTTGTTTGTTAATTTTAGGCAAAAGTCTTTTGGTTTTAGTTATTAACGCACTTGGTCATAACTGCAAGGGTTCGATTCACGAGGAAACAATATAATTGTTTCAGGTAATAACTCGACTTAATCTAGACTCGACTAAGACACAGGAAACCGATCATCTACTAGCCTAAAAATGTTTTAATTTTTATTAATAATATATTTACAAAAACTTTAATATAAATATCTAGATACTTAGCAAAAAGTGGTAGGCAGTATTATATTTTAGAATTTTCACTAGCCTGATCCTAATTATAATTTCACGGCATTCGATATTTGAGCAAAAATCATGTAAATAATTGAAAGGATAAAAAATCGTCATAACCGTATGAATTGCGCCAAAACAGCACATCATCGCATGACGCATGCGCTAAAGTGGGTGCTGCCAAAGATAACTAATAATCAGAACATGTTAAAGAGAGGACGCGCTTTGCGTTTATTCCGCCAAAACCTAAACCTCCTTGGTGAACCTAACTTCTAGGACTTTGAAGCGTGAAAAAAGAATATAATCTAATTTTATATATGTTGTGTATATAATATGAAATATATATGATCTGGGACTAGACTTTTTTAGGCACGTCATTAAGAATTTGTTACGGAATTTGTCATTTTACGATATAAGAGTACAGTAGATACAAAATTAAAAATATTTTCTAAACATATTTGTCTCTTTGTGGCTAAAACCAAACTGTGACGCGAGTCACATTTTAATTTGGCTGTGTTCCTGACGTTCCTAGTTTTGTGGCACATCTAAGTTAAAACCTCTAGAATAATTTTCATATGAAAATTGCACCGATGCAAAGAAGTATAAAGAACTAAACGACCTTTTGGATTAGGACAATAACTCATCGGCTCACCCATATACTTAGAAATTGAATACCATTTGAGGGGTGACGTACCCTTAATTGAATGCTTTGTCCTTATTACTCTCGTATATCGTTGCAAATAATTAAACGGAACAAAACAATCTTAGCTACAGGCTATAACAATAACATCAAACGGACTCTTATACGTAACATTGAAATTAGAATCACGATTAATGTACGTCCAAAACAATATACATATTATACAAATTTTTCAACTATAAAATGGAATTTTAAATTCCCTGCAGTTTTCTTTTCAGGAATGATGACATATTTACGTGGAATACTGAATAGAAAATAAATAAAACATTAAGAATTACTGAGAAACGCAGCTATGTTGCAATTCATTTTTCATTCTTGAACTATGATTCTTAGTCGTTAATTAATTAACACCATTTTCAAGAATTCTGTTAAATAATAAATATTAACAGCGCAGAATACGGTAAAAAAATTGAACGTTTTTATTTTACTTATTTATATATACGTATATGTACCTGTACATTAATATTCTAAAAAAAATAGGTGAAGGAAACTAAGTTTATTGTCGTATTTATAAAATCAAGAAATATTTTCTATCTTTTTTTGAAAAATTAGAATTTAGACTATATACTAAAAGTATCGATAAAAAAGTTTATAAAAAAATACAAAAAGTATATGTGGGCTCGTCCGGGATTTGAACCCGGGACCTCTCGCACCCGAAGCGAGAATCATACCCCTAGACCAACGAGCCGTTGTATTAGTAGCTGAAATAGTGCATTAGATCCTCGTACATTCATTTTACTGAACTAAACATACCTAAGTTTTACAAAACTATTTTGTCTGCAAATTTGCAATGATCAACAAATTCGTCGACTCTTATTATAACGGCTTCAAAAATAACGTTTTATTTAAACCTCAATCAAAATAAAATTTAGCCAAAAGGGAAGTGGCCGCTATTACCGATATTACGTTAATTTCGTGACCACTAAAATAATTTTGCCAGATTTACCCCACCAATTTGTCAATTTATTTAATATGGAAATAACGGCCATATGAGGGTCTAAAGCTAGCCGTTTCTTTCATGCAAATAGGTTTATGAGTAATGTGAATAAAAATAAACTCAGTGCTAGTGCCAAAGTGTCACTCCTATGGCTTTTAATCAATGCAGAAGGATAAGAAGGATACTACAAGCGTAAGAGTTAAAGTAATGCTCTTTTCGTTCCTCCCTTTCATGGGGCTTTTAATTCGTCAATGGATTTGAGTAAGAAGATAGAACATAGAAGCTATCTAGAATATCACTGATATTTTAAACAAAAGGTATCAGTAGGGCGCCGGCACTTGCAGCTGCTATATTGCGAGTATAGGTAATAATTACTCAGCTGTGTTGTTTATTTGCATAGAAATTTGCCAATTGATTTATTACATAGCAACTGCGATTAGCTATTAATCCGCGCGACTAGACATCAGCATCCGTACTCTGTAACTTTCAATAGCAACAACAGACCCCGGCGTTTTCGTATGCAAATTCGATGTAGTTCTCTCAACATCCGTAGCGCTGATGTCGATAGGGATAGCGCGATAATAAGGTCAGTATCGCTAATGGAAGTTACAGAGTAATGTCCCTGTACTCTTAGCACGAACACGACACATTATAAAATAGTTAACGTATAGTTATTATTAAGTAAGGATAGATTTTTGTATAGAAAACTTGGGTCTGTTTGAAATAGTACCGAAGCATAACTATACACATTTCGAATAGAATAGTCGATAAATATCGAGCAGTTACAATCTGATTTCGACTAATTTAATTACGTACACTATCGTATAGTTCGTGCTTATGGTAGTGTTGTTTAGATTTATTATAATACGACCGTCCTAACACTTCGTCATAGTCGTAGAATAGTGACGGATCTGACAAATAGTAAACTTTACAGGGCAGCCATTTCAAAATAATAGAACCATGTTTATTTTTTTGTCATAACTTTTTAAATTCATATACTATAATTATGAAAATTGGCATACAAGCAAAGAAAAGGCTTTGTTTTGAAACAAAATAAAAATAATAACATTAAATTACACAGTTTTCTAGAAAAATCACATGCTTCTATGAGCGTCTATCAAATCCGTCACTTTACCGGCTGATTAATTTGAAATTTAAAACACATGGAATTTTTTTTAATGCAACCGTAATATTTAGTTAATGTAGTATCCAAATATGATAATGGATTTTGGATTTTTTTCAAATCCGACATTGTTCTACGATCATGACGACTTATTAGGTAGCGAATTACGCCCCTTCGTAAGTAATCATTCATACACAGGTCCGCATCAAGAGTGAACTGTCATAGCCTACACCCAGGAAGGACAGTGACACCCAGGACACTACTAGCAAGAGTAAAGAAGTGATAGTGAATAGATTAGTGTAGTAATTCTGGCAAAATCACCTCGTGTGGAGGCTCCAGGTCGTCTTCCAAAGGTGGCGCATCTGTGGCCCTCCAGGCACGGCCGCTCCTGTCCCACACAACACCTCGTCATACTTTAGCCCGTAAACGAGTGTATTAAGTCGACAAAAGTTATTTCGGTGATATGTATCGTAATGTCCACATCCATTCCGTGTTAATATAAACCTATACATTTTCCCACTTAATAAAATTCCTACGACTTCCTAAGCACGACAATACACAGTTTTACCGACTGTTTTGTGTTACGAAACAGCTTTACGAGCATTTAACTTTAAGGTATCGGTCCCATCAAACGATTTATTATATGTTTTTATGTTACTATAACATTATTCTGATATATGTTTACTGAGATAGAAAGTTCATTTTTTTGTTGAGCTGAAATATCGAGTAAACAATCCATATCCATATAATACAAGTACTTACTTGATGGTAAGTGATAACCATACATCTGCTGCATTAACCAGTTTTATTTATAATTTAATACGTGCAGCTATTCCCTGTTAACCCCTTAAAGTGATTGCGAGCTAACCTACCTAATACGGCAGCCACAAAATAATTAAATACCGAAGAGTCTTACAAAGAGCATCGATAATATAAAAGAGCGAACGGAAGCGGATATCCTTAGATAAAAGGATTTCAATAGCGGCTTAAAAGTCATCGCCAGAATTGATCGTAGGAGCGACTGCAGAAGTGAGATGGCTAAAAGACTTGACATCTAAATGTAATAGGTTTATCTTGGTGCCTGTACCTGTAAGATTCGTGGGGCGGAAGACCCAAGCCGGAGTCTTCAGAGGGCGAGCGGTGGTCCACCATTAGAGGTACTTCAGACGGCACCTGCTACAACAATATACTACACCTCACCTGACCATTTTATATTATTCGGAAACACGACTCTTAGTGCTTTAGGTCATGCGAAGTATGTGCGTTTTCAAAGCCCTATCTGCCCCTTTTCCTATAAATTCAATGAGACACGGTTCTCGTATGATCGAATTGTGTGAAGTAACAAAATATACGTTTAGGCTTTGCTTACTTAGGCTCTAAACTATGAAACATGACACGATACAATACACCACTTAGAACATAAATTCATATTTAAATTAAGATCTCAATCGCAACGACACCTATTCTATAACTGTAACACTCTCTTACCGGTTAAGGTTCTTAGAACTTAAAAAAAACATGCAGTAAAGCTCAATCGTATCATGTTACAAAATGACCAAAAATATTAATATGCAAGTGAATTTAAATAAAATTGAATTTAGAATATTTCTGGTCAGAGACAACAAAAGCATGCAAAATAAAAAGGGTGTATTTCAAAGCACTCACCGGGTCGTGTAGATCATGCATTGTTGATGAAGGGAGTAAGTGTCTTTCGCCGCCGCGCTACGGAAAATAAATTAATCTATTTAAGCTGCGTTCTAACTATTTTTTGTGTTGTGTGCAATGTGCTTAAGTGCTTAACAACCTACAATTTTAAGAATAAGTGCTTAGTACTTATCCTTTCATAGTATTCCTATGTGTAAACCACTCAAAACGGAAATGGCTACTATGGGGTAGCAAAACGATTGGCTTAGACTTCACAAACTTGTTTTGAGTTTCACTTATTAGTGCATTGCAAAGTTTTGATAACTATTTTATTTCTTTTAACTCTATAAACTAGCAATATTTATTAGAGGATTCTAGTTTAGGACATTGCAACTTCTGTGTTAGTTATAAATGAAACAATTATATTATTTAGCATTTCACTATAATCTTAATAAAGTGTTACATTGATCTACATTACTAATACGGATAGAAGCGTTTATGGATACAAAAGTAGCTAACATCATTTCACGATTACACTTTACTACGAATGGAAAAATTGGAAAAGTTACAAAGGAAGTTAAGTTCTATGACAATTAATAATGTCTGTTGACCTTATGATGGTGACAGTTAAGTGAGTGTGTGTATACCTTTAAATGGTGCTCGGGTGGTGGTTCTTCTCTTCTGTAAACCAATTCATCAAATCTCGGTCGATCTTCTGGCAAGAGGAACTCTCGTATTTCAGTTAGAAGTGAATACTGCAACAATACAAAGTAAATGAAGTTTTTTTTAATTTAAACAATTGCCCATCGACTGAATATCTTAAGACTTAACCTACAGATAGAAATCTGTTTCATTTCAATAAAGTTGTGTTTCTTTTAATAAAGAACAAAACATTATTACGAAAAAATATTACTGACGTAAAATTAAACGGTATTTTGTGTTTGTGTTCCGCAAAAATTCTTCTTGAACCTGTTATTAATCCATTGAAGAAAATTAAACAATAAATTAAAAAACTATAATAAATTACAAAAATATTGTGTTATTCCGGTATGTAGGAACTATATTTTTTCCTTTATTTAGGAATGATTTCACCCTCTTTGCAGCTATAAAGACAGATTTATTGGCAGACCCAAACGTCAATTCGTTCGAAATACGAAAACCTTTTTACTATTTAACTTGCTGAGTCAGTTTAATATGTAACAAAAAGGAAATCTACCAAAATTAATAAGTAATAAAAAACGTGTTTTTTTTTAATTTGTCATTGTAGATTGAAAGCTACAATTTGTCATTGGATCAGTGTTGGCCTAGTTGCCTGAGCATGCCACTTTCATCTTTTTCATTCATTTTACATTCGATCGTACGGAAAGAAAATATCGCGAGGAACTGTGTGTGTCAGGCACTGAAGGATGATCCTTTTTGATAGATGAACACTTGCCTATTAGGAAAAAAACAAATGAAACACAATACAACGAAATCTGAGCCCATGAATAAAAAGAAATTTTTCTAAGCCTTTTTTGTATAAGTCTAAAAGTTTATCATTTATTTCTTCTGTTGAAATAGTATAAGCTACTAGCTTAATTTGGTCCTAGCGTATTGTGCCTCCGTGGATAAATTAAAAAATATTCTTCATAAAACATATATGTTTCATACATATTACGACATATTCTCATGCTACCAAGTTGACTAAAACAATAGAAACGAACCTTTTGTGGTGTATCTAGAAGATCTCTTAGGACTGTCAAGAACGAGTCCGGTGTAAGTCGCCTTGCAGCATACTCCTCCATATAATACGCCATCGCGGGGAGATCACTCTGAGGCAACAGAGATTTGGCTTTCTGCTCAACTGCTACTGCAGCTGCACCTCTGCGGCGGCCCCAACCGCTAATTCTGTGTTCAAAGTGTATCGATTTAATTTAAGAAGATTAATTATTTACGTGTTCATTAAAAAACACCCGATTAAGCCAAATTTAGTCAATGTGCAGATATGAAATGAATTATAAACGTCGTTATAGTATTGTGCTTTGATAGATAATGAAGATGTCCGAACTAATCATTCCTATAACTTTTTAATTTTTTTTAAATATTTATGTAACTTGTTTGGTATTTAAAAACATTTTTTTTTTCATTTATAATTGTCGATATAACTATCTACCTGGATAATGCCGATTTTTAGGTCCATAATATGTAATTGTTATTTTAGTTTTGTTTCCAAAGACTAAATTCAGAATCTTCACGTTATACATATATGGTCACTTTTTTACAAACCAGAGTGGTTTTCTAATGTCATGATTTTTTTATATGTAAAATAATAAATTAAAAAAAAATTTATAGGTATAATAAAACAGCAACGTTACTGTGCAACGAAACTCTTTTATACTTAAAGCTATAAAGCTGAGAAATATTACAGTTGCGAAACTTTTATCATTACGTTTAGGAAAAGAAGAATATTAAAATGCCTAGCGGCACTGAGAAATGTTGTTAAACTTTAAGTTACTTTAAGGCATTTACAAATTTTTATACAGCCCAGTGGAAGGCAAGATCAGTTATTTGCCCGCTACGAACAAAAAGGCTTTTTAAAACTTACAATGGGCTATAATTGGACAGTATGAAAAATAAAGATGTTATTTCAATTGAATAGAAAATCCTTAAAATCGTTTTGAGTAACATAACTTGTAAATAATTATTAATTTGTTAAAAGTATATAAAAATATTGATTTTTAAACGGCAGTCACAGGACATAAACTATCACAGATTGTAAATAACATCTCGGAATGACAATTAACGTTTGTTTACGTGTGTACAAGAATGATACGGGGGGCCTCATAGCCTAGCGGTCTTATTAAGTGGCAGCTAGATGAGGGGTACCGGGTTCGATTCCCGGTTCGAGGGCAGGTTTTAATTTAATTTAAATTTGTTCCCGGCCTTTGGGAGGGTTGTGCGGTACCGGGAGAGTGCCTAAACCGTACATGGAGGGCACAGTCGAATTTCTAAGGCAAACAGTGAGTATGCTACCTAAGAATGGAGATTGAAGGTTTCTAAGACAATGTCTAGGCCGAGGATGGCAAATTATAAAACGTGCGAATTATAAAAATCTTTTACTTGACGCTGGCTAATGCAGAAACCGTGCCAGAGCCATTAAAAATAAAAAAATAAAAAAAGAAGAAAGATACGTCGTAGGGATTGCTGCGAGGGCATCTTGCATAGAGAATAGTTTGGCGGGTAAATAAAATTCTAAATGTTTATTTTAAATTATTAAGGCAACTACTTTACAGAATTCTTCATCTACTTTACAGAATTGAAAAATTGTATTTAGATTCCATAGTCAGTCAGTAGTAAGGCACATTTAGACAACCGCATATTCGATATATGCTTAGGTATGAATGTAGGCAAATTGTTGAGGGTACAATAATTGTTTATAGATCAAATAACTTTATAAATAATATCAACAGCATATGTCCTATGTTTAATATGTACTAAGACCAGCCGTGCGATTCTGTTAATCCGTGAGTTCACCTCGCACTAACAACATTCATGGTATTCTGTTAAGCAATTTGACATTATGTCTTGACAAGCTTTATTGTTTATCAGAATGCCAAATCGTAAAATGACTGCTTCACGACTGATTTGAGAGCGACCGCCGCTGCAAAAACCGCTGTGAGAGTTCGAAAAGTGAGTTACAGAATCGCAAGGCAGAACAGTAAAATAAAATGTATTAGTTTTTACACAGTAATTTTATTGATCTCATATACCATTTCCCGATTGCATGATATGCATGACATGCATGAATTTACTGTTGAAAAAATTAAAAAATTATGTTAAAAACACATTCATTCTGACAAACTTCACACTGCATCTCGACTCTTATTCTCTTTTTACTATGAATAGTTACTTGGGTGCTGCGTCCCGCTCTCCATAAGCAGTGCACGCATGCGGCACTTTGCCAACATCTCTGACCAAAAGAGACATTCTTTTGTGGTATTTGAGTTGTGCGACTGCTTCATCATGCGTGACGTCAACGAACGACTGTCCGTTCACTTCTAGTATTTGATCTCCAACCTGGTAGATAAAATAATACCATAAAAGAAAAATTACCAGCAAGCTTACCAATTGATCGAGATTGACTCCGTTGGTTAATAGTTGGTTAATAGTTAGATAATTGGTACTTCCTAAGAGAGAAACCTAATACCTAAATTTTTATGAAAATCTTTCAACGCCAGCAACACTGATGACGTTAACTTGAAATCACGTGGTACGAAGTCTTAATAATGAAATCGGAATCTCTAATTCTAAATAGAATTCCGAGTGAGAGATTCAGGAATTAATTACATATTTTGTATACAAATCACTATAAAAAGTAACAGATGTCTTAACGCTATCTCCTGTTTTTCGGATGTTCAGAAAGAAATAAAACTTAATATCTTCTTAAAGAAGATTACACTAAATCTTCTTCTAAGTAACTTAGGCATAAAATTCTCACAATTAACAATTTTTTGTATAATAAAAATTTAAATATAATGCGAAACTACTCCTATTATAGCAAACAACTTTATTATCATCAATTTACATTTTATATTTGAAATTCGTAAAGGAAAACATAAAAGTATTATGTTCCAAAATTGAATTCATATGCCGCCTTTACGACGGATACAATTTTATTTTACGATATTCTAGAAGCCGTATCGCTGCGATAAACGAAGTTCTCTTTTCTGCGACCTTTCATGGCCTACTTAAAAATAAATATATAAAGACTTTATATACCATTACCATGCCTTTTTGCGTAACTCAAATACAGAAATTGTACGGAAATCCTAGAATTATGATAAATATAATAATTTTTACCGAAATCATCTTTCGAACGATGATTACATATATTATTCCAATTTTAAAATGTGACAGATGAGATAGGATAATGAAACCGTTCAATTTTGCATAATAATCATAATTAGATAAATCCTATAACAGACTATACAAATTGATGTCATGAATTTATTTAAACGATACATCCAAATTCTTTGCTTTAATGATTTTTTTTTTTCGATAAGTATCAATAACTTTAGAGACATGTAAAATCTAAGTAAATGAGCAAAAAAAGAACCAATAACAGAAAGAATAAACAAAAATTAGCGTTGTACCATAAGCCCTGCTCGATCAGCAACAGAATCCTTGTCAACTCCAGTGATATAGATTCCAAGGTTGTACTCCAAACCTCCACGAATCATAAGCCCCAACGACTGCCCTGGTTCGATGCAAAGGTCCACCTATAGAGAAGAATTCGTCAAATAAATGAAAATAAATATTATTTAAAATAATCCATTTATTTGTAATAAATTATTATTATTAAGATTGGAAATTTAATTTTATATGTTAAAGTTATTTAAGGCTCGTGTGGACGTCAATCAACTGAATTCTAAGTAGTTACAAGAGCTGTCAAACCATATGAAGTTTGATAAATTTATGTACATAAAGATGATACAGAAATCGGAATACGGACCTTAGTGTATGTAAGGTGTATGTGGTCATTGATACCAAACACTAAAAGCAAGTTAATCATTTTTGATATGAGATAATATAGGTTGTAAATACTTTTATTAGGGTTTCGTATTTCTAGCAAACTTTACCCAAATAAACTTTTTACTAAGCACCTTAATGAAATACGTACTATTTCTACCGGCTCTCAAAGTCCTCAAAATCTTGTTAACTATTTTAAGAATCAAATATAATAATTTGTTCCACTGTAACGTATGAGAGTTTAATAACGAACCTTTTTGTATGAACCTTTCCAAAATTAACCCAAACCAAAATAAGAAAATTCGAAATTTAAAAAGACATTCTAAATTTAAACACAAAGTCGCGTGTGCGTCTCCTACATAGTTCCATAGATTAATCACAGACATCGTAATATAATGTATGCCATAAGTGTAATGGTCTAGTTATTGGCATACCTAATTGCGTAGTATCGCATTACGTGGGATGAGCTGAATAATGCGGTTGGATTACGACAATATTGTATGAAGCCTTACATATGCTTTACTTAGATTGAATAGGTATCATCTGTTTAAACCTCCGTGCGTCAAAATAGGGTCGAAAATATAGACAATATGCGTCAGTCAGGGTCTGGAATGTAATCTATACATAGTTATCCCAATAACAGTGAATTTAAATTTATTTCAATTTCATTAAGCTTCAAAATCTTTATTCAAACGAATGAGACTTATATTTCTTATGTTATTAATATGTAATTAATTTATTAAGACTGAGAAACAACAATTTTGTACAAATATTGTTAATTAAAATTTCACTACCGCTCCGTAAATTGGTACTAGGAATATGAAAATTTAATTAAAATATGGTTGAGGCCGAGTTTGTATAAGGGAAATTAGATTTACAAATGAAAATGTTCTTCTAACCAAAATTTAAACACTGAGTTAAAACTACTTAAGACTTTTATTACGTTAGTAGTCTAATAGGACAGAATCGTATAAAAATATAAAAAGCGCACTCGATCCATTAAGATTTTCTGATCTTAAAATTTCTTTGAAATCCATTAAATAAAACCTTTGCAGTACAATTCACGCAAATTTTGATTGTAAAATTTGTAACGTCATATTTTATTGTATTTTTAATTTTGTTTTAGAACTTATCCAATATATATATATATATATTTCACCTTTCTTATAAATACAATAGTAAGTATGTGGAACCGTAGCTTAACTATGCTAAGCAAAAAAATTCATGTGTCGTGTCACTAACACTTGACGAGTTAATGTTACCGTTAACTCAAACTCAGATGTCAACTAAGGCTATATATCAATAATAAAGTTTCGTGAAGCTGTAAAAGTACCCATTTGTGGAATTGCATTGCCTCGAAAGTCGAAACAAATTCTCGTCTCGCCCATAGTCCAATAAAACTTTTATTCCATTGCACGTACATTGAAATTCACTCAACGTAGAAACAAAATACAATAAAGTCTAGAAGCGCCCGTAGCTACGAAAATTCTCTCCCTAGAGCTTTGAACGGAGCCTTCGCTTTGAAATAAAACCGGCTCATAGTCGCTACTTCATCTATATATACAAGTACAATTTTTTGTCACTTTTATATGCGTCTAAATATTTAAGTAGACTTGTACGAGTTTAGAACACTTAAAACTCTTTACACTTGTAGCCATTAGGTACGCGCATTACATTTAAAAAACAATTTGTTGAGAATATTTAGTCTGTAGCTGGTCTATAGCACTATATACTTACGCCCGAACACAATAACCAATAACCAATCGACTTATTGTAATAGCCATCTGTCGATACAAGCTATCCATGAGAGGTCGTATTGGTGTCTGTGGATAGACCTTTGAATGAAAATGACAGTTGACGAAAGCTCGATTTCAATTTTAACAGATTTTAACTTACACCAGTTTTTTAAATAATTATCGTGGATTGATTATTGGGTTCGGGCGTTAGTCGACACAGGAACGTGGCTGTAGATTGCATAGGTATGAGATATCTGTGACGTGTTCTTTGTTTTGATGTTGAAATTTAGCATTTTTATACCAATCCAAATAACTTTGATACAATCTATTTGTATTGCATAGTCATAAAACCGTCCCAACAACGCAAAAACTAGTTAATATAATAATTATTCATTGACGCTACAATCTCTTATAGGCATTACACATTGCACCTTTTTCTTAGTTAAAATAGTATAATAAAACTGATTAAATTATTATTAAGTTACAAATGTGAACAATGTGTTTCAGTCTCACTTGGTATTTAAATCGAAGTGTTCGCAGAGCGTGCTTGAGTTTTGTCGCATTTCTTATCAACTAAATCGTAGTGAAAACTTGAACGTACTAGAAAAATGTTCAAAATCGGAAATCCCAAGGGAGCTGACCCAGTTACTGGCTAAGGCGTTATGAGAGGTTTTTAGCTCGGCCCTCTTCTATTCTGATTGCCGATTACTGATATTTATGGGCCTTTGTTATTACAAAAAATACAATAGTAGCACCTAAAAGCGTTTTCAAGCAAAGTTATATTTGTTTTGATTGAAGTATTTATCCATCTGAGGTTTGCAGGAGCGCTTTTCAACGTTTACTAACATCAAAGGTATCTGTGATCCGCGATTCCGCAGAAAATAAGTTATATATTATATAGTATATATAACTTATTTACACTTTATTGTTTCAAATTAAGTGGTAACCAGCAAATGCTATTGCTTTTCGTTCTAATAGGAAATATTGAAAACATTCAAATATAATGTCGTGTTAGGTTTATTATTTTGTTTTCTGCGTAGTACTATATTATATTCTAGGATTGTAAAGAGGAGAGATTTCTATTTTTGTATGTTTGAAACGAGTAAAGTCATATTAGACCATTTATTTCCAAAATATTTAAACATATGATTTTCCAGCTGTGCGGGACAGGCAGCTAGTTGTTATCAAATCATCAACATCAATATATAGCCCCTTGTGAGCCATAGCGTCCAAAGTTATATTTTTCCATCGCAATCTTGTTGTTAAAACATACGTATTCGTTAAATACAGATTCGTCAAAATCTATAGACTATTGTTTACTACAGATTACAACTAAATAACAGTATTCTAAATAACATTACCCGTCGTATGGAACGGTCTTTGCTAGCGGACCGGGGTGGTTTCAATGGTGGAGGGGATGCTGGTCTTCCATATCGGTCCATCCAGGAACAGGAGGCCCGCCCCACCAGTGCTCCAGCTGTTCGCACCATCATTGTAAGCTGACGACACGATTTAAGCATCTATGGAAAAGATCTACTACTTAGAATACTTAGATAATTTAGTGGACGAAAAAAATTATAACATTTATAAAGACAATTATAAAAAGAAGCTCTTATTCAAAACTACATCGGTCCTTTTTTAATTTGTGTTTAAAATAAAAATCATAAGTTCATCACGAGTTAAGCACAATATAATAAGACACGCACTTATGTGACTAAATTACCTAATTAATGAAAAAAATACATGACTACGCCAAGAATAACAAGTGTTTATTTAAATCTTATTCTTAAAATGCCTGTTTATTATAATACAATTAAGATTTTTTAAAGAAAGGTTTCGTTCATTTCAATACAGTATACAAAAAAATATATATAGCAACGTAATATTGAAAATATATTCTCGTAAAACGTATACTTTATAGCAGCATAAATTCCAGGTAGCCTAAGAATTAGGACACTAGTCGAGCGTAGACGCCGTGTGGCGTCGTAAAAATTTACTGCACGATTGGCTACGGCTTCATACACATTTATCTTTTATAAGAAATGTGCAGGTGGATGTGACATGTAAAATAAATATCAGAAGTTATTTTGACAATTTTGGATCAAATTAGAATCCAGCCTTGCGATTCTGTAACTTACTTTCGAACTCGCACAGCGGTTTTCGCAGCGGCGGTCGCGCTCAAATCAATCGTAAAGCAGTCATTTTACGATTTGGCATTCTGATAAACAATAAACTACAAGCTCCCTCCTTATTCGAAAAGTGAGTTACAGAATCGAAAGGCAGGTCCCGAACCTTCTCCAACCCGACCGCCATTATCGATTTTGCGTCAATTTACAGCCTACTTGATATAAATATCATCTGATAAGTGGGTGGTCTTTTGTTCTGTTGACGTCCTTATATCACTGGATAAACATTTGAGAATAGATTTGAATTACTGGTAAATAGAATAATATTATGAATGAAATCAAATATATAAAAACCTCATAACTTCATAACCATAATGCTTATTCGAATGTTTTAAACGGATTTCGAATAAAACCTTATTTATTGAGACAAAAACAAAAGAGGTACCATTAAGCCAGCGATAGGAAATAAAACGGAAGGGCGGCGTCGAATGTCCGTTAGGCTTAACTGAGTTCAGTCACGAAATAATTACATTCACTAAATGGCACACAGCTGGTACGTTTCATTTTGTTGCATCTACATTCCACAACGAAAATGCGGCTGAGAATTACTTATATGTATATTGTATACACATAGGTATAATCTTACTTAACTGCAGTACTCAGCAAGAGTTTACTGAATTCGTAATTAAAAACATTATGATGAAATATATAATTGGTGAATGTAAGAAATAAACAATTCAAAACGGACGAGAAGAACTGGCAATAAACTCTTCGCCACTCTAATCGCCAACTTGTATGTTTTGCAATAATAGCATATAGCTGCTGATTGCAGCTATATTATACACCATGCTCTGCAAGTCAATACCGCTAAGAAATTATCTAAGTTCATTTTAGGTGCTATCGAAAGTTATTAAAGAAATTTGTTTTAGTTCAATCATTCGTTACTTAATCGGACTTTAAATTTTATAGCTCAGTGCATTGATTTGTTTAGTTATTTTGTATTTTTTTTAGTTACAAACATTTTCCATTTACACGAGTAAATAACAAAATTGTAATACAGAATAAAAAACGGCTAATATTTATAATTATTATACTACCATGAAAAAGCGTACTTAGATACAGCTTACACATATTTTAAGAGAAATGTGTATGTGAATAGAAACATTGTAAGGATTTACCTAAGCTCTTACTTAGTATGCAATATATTCTTGGCCTAGAAATTCAAAACATAAGATTAAAGCGAGGAATAAGCAATAAGCAAAATCTAAATAGCTTTAAAAAATTCAGTCCGTATTTTAATTTTACAGCAGTAAATTCAGCATTATCATATCACTTCGTAGCTTTCGTGACCTTACAAGTGATTCACAAAACAGATCCAATAAATATTCGTTACATTGATGGCTCACTTGCTTCAGGAATTGATAGTGTAGAAATTCAAAATGCCAAAGGTCACACAATAAAGAACGGGTTGTATACTAAAAGACTTATTAACAAACCAGTTTAGGCTTGTGGAACCGAATGCTGAAACTATTCCTAAAATAATGAAAATAAAGACCGAGAAGAGAAGTACTCTGGTTTTATTTTAATGTTTTATGTGGAGTAATAGAAAAATTTATTCAACTATAAATGTATGGATAATTGTAATATATAAGCTTTTATAATATACAAAAATCACATGTTATGGCGCAGCTATCTCAACTAGTCATTAATATCATTCTGACAATTTATTTACCATCTAAAGAATCAAGTCAATTATTTAGTTAAAACAAAATAAGTCTTTCAATCCCGAGCCCGTTTTTATCAATTAATTTGGTTCTACTCGCTGACGTGAAACAAACAATTTATCTACGAATTCAGCTAGGTATATAAATATTAAAGATAAAAAAAATCATTCAAAAATTTAAAACTCTACTTAATTACTACTGAAACCTTACTTTGAGAGCATCTTCGTGTGATATTCCCGAGAACGGGGTCCCATTGACTTGCAAGATGGAGTCCCCGGGGCGAAGGCCTGCCCGCTCTGCCACAGAGCCCTCCTCAACTCGAGATATATACACACCAACGCCTGAACAAAAATATTAAATATTTATGTATAGGATTTTGTATATAAAAGTAATTGTTGGTAATCTTTTTGTTACTATAAAAAAAAGAGTATAAAAACTGAATCGAGTTGACCGAATTTGAGAAACGTAATCATGGATTCGATGAGATTATATCGGATGAAAGCCTTTGATCAGTGATTGGATCGCTTTGTTTGACCGCCACGAGTTCTATTTATATTTCAATCGATAAACGGGACTGCTACAACTGTTCGCGATTATTTCGTTCATTTATCCGCGATTCTTTGATTGTGAATGACATTAATTGGATAAAACAACAATCTTTTAAAGATATGTGACAATAGTTATTTAATGCCGAAAAATATAATTTGGTATGCTAACGTATTTTATACATAAATACATAAATAAATCAACACAGAAAATCAATCAACAAGTTATAAGTATATAAGTATATATAAGTTATAAGTATATATATAAATATAGAGAATAACAGATGTTAATTTAGTGTCTTTATTAACGTTAATGTTCTAACATTGACAATACTTAAATAAAGATTAGTTTGAGTTAAGTTGGTGGGCGATTATCTCCGACACAATTATTGCTACACCGAAAATTTATTATAGGATCTCTAGGTAAAATTCTATGTACGTCACCTTAAAGGTGGTGATAAAATATTCATCTAATTGTTGTTATGCACAACATACTTACCAGCTTCCTTTCCACCCTTGACACATATCCCAAAACCATGTGAATCAGCGGGGTCTCTACACATGGTAACAGTCCGGGTGGCAGGCTCCGCCGGCGGTGCAGGCGCACCTCCCGACGAGTACGGCCTTTCTCTTTCAGCCCCACGATAGATAGCCTAGGTGAAAAATACTAAATGTACTTCATTATGATACAGTTGCCGTTTCATTAGTACAATAGCAGGTATTAAAACTCTGTATGAATAAATATCTTCACAATAAGTCAATATATGTAAATAAAACAAATATAAATAAATATATGTAAGTAAAGAAAACAAATTAATAAAAAAGTATAGGGTTTGACATATTGGAATAGTTTTTAGTGCTTACTCACACATAAACATATTTAATATCTTTTTTAAGTCTATTTCTAAAAATACACCTTTACATAATTCATGTCATTATGTAATGTCAATGAATATTGCGTTAATGTATATTAATATAAACAGAAAGGTTTAAAATTGTATTTATATATATAAGACTTTCCTTAATTGAGTATTTATACCGTTCGCAGCACTAACCTCAAAGATTCAGACGGGATTATTGTTTACGACCATGTAAGCAAATTACATATATTTTCATAAGAGAAGCCGCAAACATCTATCAAAGACCAAGAAACAGATAAGTAGTTTAACACGGTTAACAGTCGCCTAATTGGATTTGACACACCCAGCGTGCTAGATAAACTATTATAAGATTCATGTGTAAATTACCTCATAATTCTCGTTGGAATCCAATTTGAAAACAAAATGTAGGACTTCAGTTCACTAAAACGGGTCCACATTTGTAGCATTTCGGTGATCGATGGGGGTTGGGGTATCATGATCGTAGTTGACGAAAATGATACCGTTTATGATACATGCCGTATCGGATAGGCCCGATCCGCACTAAGCGCGTATCTTGATACACCCGTATCAGATACGCGTATCAGAGGGGTATGGAGTATTTTGATACTGTATCACGATACTGTATGGATACGATACTTGATACACCGCGAACCATCCGGCGGTTTTTTCGCGATCATCAAAGGGAATACACAACATCAGGGTGACATGGGGGTGAATTTTTTTATCCGCTGGTAGCTGAAATTTTAAATCTCGCATCAATGGTTTTCCACCATGTTTGTTTCGGTTTCTAAACACTTCGGCCATCTACGTCTAGATTTAACTTTTTTGAAATACTATTAATGATAATATAAAGGCGCTAGTCACCGCCAAACTGTGAGCTGACATGGCTAAACCGTTTGGGAACGAAGACATGACTGAACATTAAGAAGGGAAAGGTGCACTGAAAGACACGCGCATCATGATACATCGGAAGAAAAGTGAAGGTCTATATTTGTAAAGTTAAAGCGATAACTGACAGGATACAGCATTTGATAAGTATGGACGCGTTTTTTAGCGAAGATACGCCTTAAATATACGACATGGACAAAATGAGCGTCCATATTTATGATACAGACACAGATACGATACGACTGATCGTGATACGTCAACATGCTACAAATGGCTAAAACGCTCAGTAAATGAACACATCACGCACCGCTTAATGCTTTCAGGCATTCATTTTACATCGCTTTTGTTTTCATCGATCACTCAAACCTACTTCGATCACCTACTTTCGATTCTATTTTTAAATTTTATGCCGTTTTGATATACGAGTATTCGTGGTCAAAATATATCACGAGTCTTGAAAACTATGCTTATTTATTTACGAAAATAATGTAATAATTTGAAATGTTTTTAAAATTTTAAGAATATTTATGTGTATAACAAATGTTATACGTAGTTCCTGTCGCACCGATACTCAACTGACTAAACTAACAATTTGATAGCTTGTCCGTAGGGTGGTTACCTCCACCTATGAAAACCAATATGGAATGTCCATTTTATTCATATATCGAAAACAAAACGTAGATTTTTTAATTATATACAAAATTAATAGAAGACTACGAAGAAGCGTTCCCTCATAAATCTATTATACAGTCGGTGAAATTATTTGTTATAATTTAAGTAAAGACAAAGACTTTACTTCTGAAGGGATAAAATAAATAACGTATATCTTTTATTTAATACATAAATATTCCATATTCTTAACTTAAAAAGAAACTGAAATTGGTCCCTGACAGTGTACCTTTAATGCTGGCAGCATTTGCTCACTGTAATGCGATATTAACTAATTAGTTTTTCCTGAACGCAGATGCAACGAATTCTATGACTGCACGGTAGAAAATGTTCCTCAAAAATCCAATATTAAATCGCCGCCCAGGTCTTATCCATTACCTAAACGTTTGCCAACGTGGTCATGAATAAAGTAGTGATATCGATCACTCCATCGAATTATTCACGCGTTCGAACCTCGCGGCCCACGTCTCACTATTTTTAGCTTACATGAACCAATTCTTCCAGTATTTTGATATTTTACAATGTGTATGTATTGATTAAGCAGAATATTATTACTCCTAATTCTTAGAAATTAGTTGCGTGTTCATTAAAGTGTATGATTTTAAGGAAGGAAAGAAACGTGCAAAGTCGCAAAGTCAAATTCGATTTTTCGTTTAGAAACATAGATCACCAGTTATACGGATTAGGCTCAGAGTTGACTGATCAGCTTAATATGGCCGAAACATTTATTTGATGAAGTTCCTGTAGTAAATCTAATATATAAAACTCTAAACTAGTGTCGCGGTGTTTGTAGTAAAACTCCTCCGAAACGGCTTGACCGATTCTCATGAAATTTTGTGTGCATATTGGGTATGTCTGAGAATCGGACAACATCTATTTTTCATCCCCCTAAATGTAAAGGGTAGTCCACCACTAAATATTTATTTTTTAATTTTTAGATATTTTTTTTTTTTCGATCAACCCCTATTTTTTATTATAAATGATAAACATGGCAAAACGACGTTTGCCGGATCAGCTAGTAATATATAAGATGCTCTTACGTGATGCGTTGTACTGCTTGGACTACTTGCTGGTGAATGCCGCCGTGTCGGCAGAGGTGCTGGTAAAGGAACTGGTAGTGGTGCTGGTGGATGTGAGGGTGGCAGCGCCTTTCCCAACGCAGCAGCACCACCTTGGCCGAACAGCCTTAGCACTTGCTCTGGCGATATCGGCCGTTTCTTCCCATTGGTAGCAGTTAGATGACTGGTACTATTTCGTAAACTTGTTGCACCTACTAAAGAAAGCATTGTGTTATTCAGGGCCGCTTGGGAATTAATTATCGTAACAGCTTACGATTAGGTGATCCGGTAAATCTAATTCCTTCAAATTTCATTTTATTGGTTCGGTATAGGAAGATGTTAATCGTCAAAACTGATATTTAGAAATATAATTATTTTATACTAACCGGCACTATTCGCTAACGTTGTAGAGCCAACATATGGAGTACGGGAAAGCTTCCCTGGATAATGTGAGTAGGCCGGATGGTGCCCATGGGAGGAGGCTGGTCGCTCCACAATAGTGTATGAGGTACCCGGCGGGGAATAGTAAACCCCACCTCTAGCTCGCACCCGGGCATCTTCCGCCTCGTAGCTCGTGTGGCGGTTGTCCTGCAACCACTGGGTATATCCAACATTTCTCTTAAAAGGGAAAGGAATGAGGAAACGACATTTGTTTCAGCATGTTCACCTCAGAAGTGCTATAAATATACACATTATATACAAGTGAATGCAAATGAAAACACAATGCAGATTAATTCAATTAAAATGGTTTAGTTCTGCTAAATTTGTTCGGTATGTAACGTAAAATAATGAAATGGTACTATAAAAGTGTTATGCATTAATCATTTCATTCTTTATTTTATGTAGATATAAAAAACAGTAAATATTCAATCTATCCTTTCTCAGCCCTAAAGCTGGACTGGCTGGGCTTTGGCTTTTTATATTACCTGCTGCGAGCGCGAATGCCTAGCGAGATGGTGGGCGGGCGGGTGCTGCGGCGTGGCGGAGCGCCAGCCGTAGGCAGTGTAGGGCGGCGGCCAGCGCGCGCCGAACTCCGCCAGCTCGGAGCCTTCGCCCTCCCCCGACCTCATGCCGGGGGCCACCGTTTACTCTGCAAAAAAAGATACTGAGTTAAATATATTTTACCTTAAATGAAACTTTGATTAACATTTATTTAATGTAGATGAACGCGAACATTATTTACTTAACAAATACATTATATACTAGACCTTAAATGTGCAGTATTCACGTATTTTTACTTTCTTCGAAATTTTATTACTAAACTACACTCAAAATTACTTACTTTTCCTTGTATGTGTTTTTATAGTGATTTTAAACATACTATGAGTGTTTGACCTCACAGGCTAAATGTTTCAGTACTGTGTAGTTGGGGTGAACGTATGCATTCACGGTGGAGGTGAAGGCAGCGATCGAAACCAAGTCGAAAGCCTCATAAATCTGAAAGCCGCACCCAGGTGTTCTGAGTGCTACTTAATTACCCAAGAATGCTGACTATCTACTATGTTATTACCGAATAATTTATGGTTCATATAATTTTATATCTGTTATTAACGTTTCTTGAATTCTTGCCAATTTTCAGACCTTTTAGTAGGCACAAAGAGGCTTCGCTAAATATCTACGTAATGTTGGGAAGGTTTTTATTATGAGAACATATTCGGTATTTTGGCATTTTTGTAGAAACAAAAGATGAACGACGATTTTAGTGGTTTTTGTTAGCTTGAAAAATATGTTTGTTGCCTTAAAATTTACATCAATATGAAACCAAAACCTAATTAATGTCTGCTACGTTTTCATGTCCAAAGCCATACATATTTAAGACAAGAAATGTCTACATAACTCTTCTACTTCTATTTACTCATAACTCCAGCTTATAGAAAACATAAAATTACAAATACATACAGTATTTTGCAGAACCTATTCACATTTCGTGTAACACTATTACTCCTTTAGTATGTATTGATTAAAAATAAATATTACGCCAACAAACAAAGCCAAACTCAAATATCCGGACATACAAAAGAGCCCTCAATCCGCTCACAATACAAGTTTATTGACAACATCAAAGAATTTTGTCGCTTCTAGGCAAAACCGCACTGCGGTATTTCGTATACACGTTATACTGTCAGCACCGCTTATCATTATCAATACAGACTATGCCATCATGCAAAGAGATTTTTTCTCAAAGGCTTTGCTATCAGTCGTGATTTTGATCGTTACATAAGATTATATGTTATTGTTTTTTTTAATTTATGTAATTACAAATACTTTCACATTCACAAAACAAATCTAGCACCTATCTTTATAAAAAAATAAATCTAAAGTGGAGGAGACTAGTTTAAATCTTGGCAAATAAATTAATAAGATATTAATTAAAAAACAGTTATTTGAATTAATTCAAGTCAATTATTTAATCAGTGCAATAGGATATTTGCCAAGTAGGTGAGTTATTGTCAACAATGTTTCATGCTGATAAGCCGAGGGTCCACGCTGGCGCACAGCCAGCCATCATATACTTATGTCACATCTCTGTTTAACAGCTCAACGTGCTGATACATAATATCAGTTTTGGAGATGTTTGTCAAACTGACACTGACATATATAACACAGACGAAATGACATTTATTTACGGTTTTGTAGGTATTTGCTTTTTATTAATATAATTAAGCTCTTTTATAGTTTATTGTGGTTTCATGTTAGTTAAGTTTAGGATTGAAATTGATTGATAACGCGAGTCGCATGATATTATAATTTAGAACATTGTTTTTTCTGTATGTGATTTCCAAACGTAACTAAAATGAGTTTTTTAAACTAAATATCTGAGTCGTTCATTATATTTGCCGAACAAAGGATAAAAGGTTCTATTAGGTACAAATTAGGTTTTATTATAGCGATACGAAAAAAATTTAGGCGCGATACGTAATTAACTTAATTATTTCAAAACCTGTAAATTTTACGGGTCTAGATTGATCGTTTCATTTTTATTATTGATTCATCAAAATGTTGTGTCATGTGTTAAAAGCGATAGCAAAACCATGCAATATAAATATACAGTGTTAAAGATTTTATATAATGTTTATTGTAATATGCGTGTTCCTCTCTTTGTTTAAGAATAAAATACTTAACTACTGTGTGGTCATGTATGTTAGCAAAATTTTCGTATTACTACATTACGCGTGAAAAAATTAGATTACCTTTTTGAATGAGTATAAATGTATAAGTAACTTTTACTTTGTTAATACATTACAAAAAAACTATATTTTATTCTCATTTGAAATAAATGGGAGTCGGGTAAAAATATACACGCGTTTGTTCTTTTATTCATTTTAAATTCCCTAGAGCCATACAAAGGTCTATGTGATTTTTGTAAATGTACGAAAATTATGTACTACAATGGGCATATTTGTTTAGACTACGGTAAGTATTAGTATAAGGCTCTAGTTAGGTTTTTATATTAGAATGGAAAAAATATATATGAACAAAATTATACATTGAAGAATTGAAAGTTTACGTTACGGTTACGCAACATAAGTAAAATTCACGAAATAAGTATCAGTAGCTCATTAAAGCGTTGCGGTGCGTAAGCGTTGCTAAAAATAACAACTTTTTTACAATTGCAACAATTACATAAAACCGAGATAAACATTAACCGAGATTAGTATATTCATAAAGTATATTCTATTAGTTAAAACCTTTAAAACCAAAGGGGGCTATCACCGCCGTCAAAGGTGTAAATTTAATCGTAATAAATCTTCATTCAGGAAAGTTATATTGCGAATAGAACAATATTTATATGCAAACGGTTCTTAAGAATTACGGTCTTCGCCAACTGGGTGTGGGTACATTTTACACAGTTTATTTAAGAGTTAGCAGATATTCTATAACAAGTTACGATAATAGGTTAATTGTCAGACGAACTTTATCAATCCTTTAACATTTGGTATAAATACTTCTCGCCTAGTATTTGATAGCTCAATAGGTATGTCTCTATTCTCTATTCGTTTGTTGGTAACGCTCAGTGGATCTAAGGATGGGCAATTGCCGGATAAAGTATAATTTTTTGAGAGGGACATAAATAAAATTAAAATAACCTGTATTCGAGTACTATTTAATTATTTAAATAATATGTTAATTAATATTATGTTAACACGACTTCCGACGGAGTGAAGGCATCCTTAAAATTCCTTTATTTGTCTCTCATGGTTTTAACTTTGTCTGCAAATCTTCAATCAAAGAATAGAAGGCTCAATACCCCTTTGGAATCTAATCTTTACTAGCACTTTATTAAAAATACATTATATATATGAGTATGCATATGTCCATTACTGTGCTTTTTATACTCTGAGGGACATAAACTAGACTAAAATTGAGTAGCATTCTTGCTTAGTTTTAATTAAACTATAAATCGGTATTGGCTCTCTTACACTCATAAAAGGACAGTCGAGGTGACAAAGCCGTCCCTCTTTCATAAAGAAAACTAAATAAATAAGGGAAATAATAAACCACTAGAATGATGCCATAAAAAATATAATTATGTATTTCGAAAGAGCATAGACACTAGAAAATGTTTTATTCCTCTGAAAGTTATGGTTATTTAGCACTAAAATCCATTCTATGATTTATGGTACTGCAGTTTACTTATATTTTTTAATCTATAGACAAACAGACAACGCGTACGAAGTCATAAAACAAAAGGTAGTACAACAAAAGTTTTATAAACAAAAACTTAACATATGAGAGTGTCATTCGTGTCATCTGGTGCATAATTGCAGTGCCAATTAAGTTTGAAGTGTGAAACTGGGCCTTCGGGCTGACGCGTCGATATAAAATAGACAAATTTCCAATTTATTTTAGAAATGACATCTGTTAAACCTATGTATCCGTCTTTTGTGTAAAAGTGATACACACATAATACAATAATGAAACGGTTCCGAAGTTCTTATAAATTATATTTGTACATAAACCGTAGTTTAACTTTTTCGTTCCCACATTTATAGTTTCAATTCTTGAATTCCCGTGTTTGATTCTTGGTCAAATGACGTTGGACTTTCAAGAGATATTCGATACATCTAAAACTGCATTTAATTTTAAAAGTTCGTAAAAGAAAAATGAATCCTTAATTAGTCGGTTTAATGCATAAGCTTATAAAATCTTCAAACATTAGAAGAGGTACTAAGGGCTGTCGTGACGTCACGGGAGTGGGGAAGGGGTTCAAGGCCGGAAATGTAGGCCACTGGGGCACGGGCGGAACTGGATGTCGAATTGTACTATGAAATTCTTTCGCTACGTGCCACAATCTTGCATTTAATAAAGACAAGAAATGAAATTCTGTATTCTGTATTACAATTTGGAAAAGTCCTTTTCCTATGTACCTTTAATGGTTACAAAATAAAACTTTTATGTATACAGAGTGAACAAGCTGTCAACGCCCCCGTTCAAAAATATAAGAAAGTGAAATGTAGTGGTATATCAACAGAGTAATTAACACTAATAATAATACATTTGAAGCAATTCAGGAAGAAATGCTTTAAAACCTTTGTAAATTTTACAAAACATATAATTAGATGAACCAACAAATGACCAACAAACAAAAGTAAAACTCTGATATTGTTTAAACTTTATCAGATAAAATCACTTACATTTCCACAATAATTTATTTTAAATATAGAACTGTCACGTTTAGCTTGCTTGACCAGGTCAACCGTCACTGACTGCTTTACAAATAATTGTATGTGAAAATAAAACGCAAATATTTATTAGTTAGGAAAATTACTTAACCTTTACGGCCTTTACTTCAATATCAGATTCTGTAAACATTGTTATAGTGTTTGAATATTAAACTATTATTGCTAACTAAATGTTCGAATATCTTGAAATTATAACACAATATGTATAAATGGCCAGGTATAGGCGTATTATTTATGCAGAGCAGAAAACCAAGTAGAAATAACCCAGGCTGACATAATTTTAATAATTTCCACCCCCTTGGTGATTTGGACATCAAAGAGACTAACCCTTTGTGTGAAAACTGGCGTCTTTAAGACTAAAGGCCTAAATGGGACACTCTAGATGAAATGTTGTGTTTTTTCCTATATTTTGGTTATCCACCCGGGATAAATCCGCAACACCGTGTTTCTATAGAAGAACAAGTGTCAATTACTCTTTCTACAGATTAAAATCAAATCAAAAATACGACCTTCAGTTAACACTAAGTGATGTTAGTAATTGAAAACATAGATTATTATTATTGATAATTTTTTTCAATATAAACATAGACTGGAAATTCTGACGATTCAGATATTTTCGGACAGACCTTAACGACATCCACTATATAGCTGTGGAGTACGCTTTCTATATCCTAGCTATAGCTATATCCTATATATCTATAGCTACCTGTTCCTAGCTCTCTCTATAATATTTTAAATGTCATATCAAAAAAATGATTGGTGCTCTTTTGAAGGACCCAAAGTCGAATTGATTCGTAATTTTTTTCTGTTATGGTGCGCGGCAAAATAAGTCTTAAAATTAAAAACGCGCTTGTGGACGCTTAATTTAAACAAAAAATAAAAGACCTTGCTATTAATAAAACTGAAATACCTGTGTATAATAGAAACGATTAACGCTCCAAAATATTCGAAGTGGAATGCAAATGGATTTGTGTTTGGCGCAATGAATAAAAAGTCATATGAGAGTAATCAATGAAACACGTATTGATTTAAATAATTATTCCCTCGTTAGTGTTAATGCAATTTGCAATCAAGGCAAAGGGAATTTCGGGAACGTTTTTAAAGTCGGATCTTTTTTGTCCATAACGTAAGGATGCATGACAAAGGTGGATTATATTTGGATAATTTTCTAAGTATAAATAATAATATTGACTAACATTCACTACAGCAAACATTCTGTATTATAAGCTAAGAAAGTTATTTTTCGAAACAAAAGAAAATCTATAACATAGTTGAATTTGTTATAGATAGTACAAATTTTTTGTTTCGCATATTTTGTCTTGCACGTTGTGGGACCTACCCTGAAACGGTACAAAGGTCATCTCTGCCAATATAGGTAGATTCACTCAGCGTTTCCCAGTTGACAACACTTACTGGATATTATTAATAAAAGCTTTAATTTTCAGGTTTCTCAGATAATTTACAAATTATTATACACAATTGTTCAAACATTTAGTTAAATCAACCCCTATTGTGTCGTTTGACGCAAATCACCTCGCGTGTCCAATGCCCTTAAAGTATTTCCGTTTAAAGTCGTGGTTTCATAGCCACGAACAAAAACCTTATTGTGGTAATGACCAAGAGTTCAGAAAAAATATTGTTCTACGACATATATCTAAGAAGCTAACAGCCATACTCAAAGTCATCCATAAAATCAAATCAAATCAAAATCATTTATTCATTTAGGTAACACAATGTGCACTTATGAACGTCAAAAAGAAATACATATTAAATGCTTCTAATTTTACATTTACTGCCAGTTCTCAAATTAAGGGCGTAGAACGGAAGAGAAGAACTGGCAATAAACTCTCCGCCACTCTTTAATCGCCAAGTTTTTGAAGTTATACTTCTTTAGGCGCGTTATGAAAAATTTATGAGAGTGAAATTTTACGATGCGCGCGCACCTGTGACACAAAATTAGGAGTGTGATTATAGCGTGCGCGAGCGAGATAGGAATAAGACAATCTACAAGTAAAAAGAGATAGAATATGCGTGAAGTTCGTATGCCAAGAATTTTGAATGACCATAATGACATGTGTCATTTACCTTTTAAACAAATAAAGGAGTTTTAATAATTTTTTCAAAGAAATTTAGCAATGCTTTTTGAATTATATATAATCAGAAGTGATATAAATTGAATATTTAAACCAATACTAATTAATATTTGTGAAAAAACTGTGCTCATCAACCTTCCTAAGTGCTTCATTACAATTGAGGTTAACTATCAGTTTGTATTATTACTATCGAGTAATGTTTTGATTAAAAAAATTACCACATTGTTTAATCAAAACATGTAATTTTTCTCTAGCAAATATAAGGACAAGAGACAAAAAACAATTGATGAATCAGTGTAAGTGCACTAAATTGAATACAAAAAAAGAGTTGTCATCTTATCGCTGTGAAACATCAAAAACTGGAGGTGGAACAAAGCCAAACTATTTTTAATAATGCCAAAGAAGTATAACTTCTTACGCGCGTACATAAGTACACGCACCCTTTTTTTGTTTTACATAATGTTTGTAAGGAGCTACAACCATTACACCATGTTCCACGTGACATCTTAAGTAATTAATAGTTAATAATAAATATTAATAAAAATTGTAAATATACGTAATGGTAGATTAATAACTATAATTATGTATCTCAGGAACAGTACAACTTAACTGCAAAAGTTAATATCCGTGTAGTTAGAAGAACAAGATAATTGAAACGGAAATGTGATTGGCAAGTGTCCCACTGAGAGATGACATAGGACTTCTTTCATATGCAGGTGAAGTTGAGGTCTAGTAAGCAAATAAATATTACAATGATACAGTCGTTCCTAGTTTTTTTTAAATTAGTCAATGATAATCCCCTTCTGAACGCTATCCAGCCAGCCAGTATATAAACAATTGTTATGAATGGGCTATACATATAAGTATTCTACTATACTTCTATGCAAAATCCATTCCTTTTCGTTCTATTACACACTCTCTTATGCATTTTTAACAATGTATACTTACATTTATTTTATAACTATGTTGTTAAAATTATACGTTGTAAGTGTTCATGAAACCCTATTTCTAACAATTAACAAGGATCGATGAAATGCCACTGAACTAAGACATTGCATTGTTTTCGTCGCGTGCGCTCTCGTGTCACGCTATTTCGTAGCACGACACAGGGTTTAATATTGTTCTAATCATTATTTATTATTTACCAACCGATAAACCTCTAATTTTGTTACTTTATGGACGCATTGCGAACCTACACGCCACTAGTAAACACGGAAACTTACGTTAAGATATTTTTCTAATAAACCATTTGCTTCAAATTTATGAAATATAGAAACCTTACAACGACAATATTTTAAACGATACGATTTATCGTTTAAAAAAATTTAAAGCCTGAAGTTTTACAACTATTATTGGTAGGATTATTTTCGTCACTTACATTTAGTTCGATCTGGTAATCTGGTCAGTTAAACCGGGTACATTTTTGTGAATATTGAAACTTCCCGTAAGCCAAGAATTAACGACTCTTTACCACATTATGACCAAAAGATCTGTGATTGTCTTGTGGGTGTGCCTAATAAGATTGCGGCACTCCTACGACTTCGAGAGGTCGGCCGCTCCCACCTCCTCTAAATACCTATTTTGGGCTACAAACCGTAACCTTCAACCTTTTATTGACAGTTATCCGTACGGTAACATTCATTGATAAAAAAAACAAAAGAAAATCTTACCTTACTATTTCATTTTGCGCGCGAAATTACACATATTAACGTATGGCTTGATTTCACATAGTCTTTTAGTCACTGCACTTCACTGAAGTTATGTACCGAGGGCGGCGACTTAGCGCGCGTGTTGTTTTGAGACAGGTCTTTATAGAGGTGAGGTTGAAGCGAAGGATGAAACGCGACTGCGCGGGTGCGGTCTTCTCCGCGCTCGATAAGTTGGCCATGAAAATTTCAGCCACTGTCAACCGGTGGCAGGAAGGTGCGCCACGCAACATCCGGTGCACGCTTTGAAACCTGTAATTCAAAAACTTGCTAATAATTTCTAACGATAAGAAAACTTAGCCTGAAAATATTTCAATACACTTATCCCGACAGAACCCATGAATTTTCACTATATAGAACAGGCACGGGCCTGCTTCTAGAAATGCATAGGCTGTATGTGCCTCAAAATATTTCAGATCCCGGAAGCATACTCTCTGAGTGAAGCTTACAAACTGACCTCAGTCAGCAGTCACCAATTCCGCATATGATTTCGCTACTTAACCATTCAGTTCTGGGCCAGAACTGGTTATATTTGCGACAGAGTTTGTAGGTCCGAGAGATGTAAGATGAATTTTTTAAATAGTAATAAAATTTTATTAAAAGTTTAAGGTAGTATTTATACTACCTTAGTTAGTTAGTATGTATAGTATAATTACTGTTTGGCATTTTTATGCTATAAATAAATAAATAATTAACTATTTTTTATTTTGAATTTAAGATCTAAATCCGTCCCCAGACGGAGATATCTGATGATTTTTATTGTTCAGTAAATACATTCAGTAGTTTACTTTGAAGTAATGTTTGGCACTCTTTACTATTTTGTGGACCCCAGCTGGGAGCACCTTTTGAAAGTGTATCCAAACCAATACAACTTACCAATACGAAAAGTACGTACCAACTTAAAAAAAGGCTCCTCTTTGACAGCCAGTTGACCATGTGTACGTGTCCGATAACCAACACAGCCCTGCGATTCTGTAACTCACTTTTAGAACTCACACAGCGGTTTTCGCATCGCATACGAAAAGGCTTGTAGTTTATTGTTTATCAGAATGCCAAATCATAAAATGACTGCTTCACGACTGATTTGAGAGCGACCGCCGATGCGAAAACCGCTGTGTGAGTTCGAAAAGTGAGTTACAGAATCGCAAGGCAGGTTAGAGTTTGTTTCGTATAAAGATTAAATATGTACATTTACACTTACCAATATAATATATGCGTGCATTAAGTGGACATACATAATATATTGCAACGTATTAGTAAACAGTAATGAATTAACTGAAATGATGACATTTATGAACCCTTGCAATATCTAAGTGGATTTGTACTAAAGTCGACACGCTATCTTTTAAACTATAATATCCATATGTTAGCTTCAGATTTTCAGTGTCGTATTACCAAGGACCGCAAACTCGACCACTGGATTGAAAATCGAACGCTAAGCAGGCAAATATAATGAACCTATTGAACAAAAGAAAATTAAAAACATTATTTTTTAAAATAATGTTTCATACTTTACCTTACCTTTACCAAAGTCTATGTATTATATATTTGTATATAATATATAGACTTTGCGACAATAGACAAACGAACCCTCTTAATTCATAAACCCTCCAATTGCCGTTTACACAACCGTTTTAACTGAAGTCCTTTTCCATGTCTTTTCGTCATAGTATAAAAACGATTTAATAGAAAGACACATAAGACTGCTGACATTTTAGAGTCAATTCGAATGATTTAGTTTTTATTAATGAAATTCATTCTCATGATAAATCGAAATAGGTTTTCGTTTCAGTCTACATAAACCGTCCAAGAGCAGCATAGCAATGATGTCCTAGTAGATCGTCCTTACAAGTCCTGGATGTGACTAGATATTTCATTTTACGGTGATACTCATAGTCGAGACTGAGCACTAAGTACGACTCCCGCATGTCAGATGCCAATAATTACATTATTGATAGAGGCGGCTTATACTTATGGTCTAAGATCCGGCTGCAGGATTACTGCGCTCATCGGTTATTTGCTAAAAAAAAACAAATTTTTATGTATATTTATCATTAGGAGAATGTATATCTACCAAGGTGCCTATAAAAATTTGGCCGCTAGTATTTTTAATGAAATTATTTTGAATTGATTTTTGGAAACATTTCGTTCACTTGTTATTTAAATAAAATATCGTCTACATCACGGCAATTTACATAAAGATTTTAAAAAATCACGGGTGTCGTTGATCACCTGGCCGCACTTCATCGTAGCCAGGTGTAAACAGGTATGATTTCGATACAATTATATGTTCATAACGTACATTTATTAATTATATATCAAATTGAAGCTAATTTTTTTCTATTAATTATCGTTGTTTTTATGTTAGAATAAAAATGCCGCATCTATTCAGTTTGCACCTTGGTAGATACACATTCTCCTAATGATAGATTTACATAAAAATTTGGTTTTCAGCAAATAACAGATGAGCGCACTTATCCTGCAGCCGGATCTCGTACTATTACCGCAGTTTCGACTATTGCATGTCATCTCGGCATTTACAATGCTAAATATATGAACTTTTAGGAATAAATTTTGGTGTAATGCTAGCTTAGATGAACCAACCTTTTTTGTGCCATGCCCCACCTTAGCCTTCCTAAATTTCTTATGCTCTATTCCCCCCCATATGTAACGTACATAATTTAAATATTAAAAAACTGAATTGTACACTTAAGTAATTTAAATGATAGGTTTTAGGAAGAAATCACTAGGAAATTGTTAACGAAACAATAAGTAAACTTTCAAAACATAATGAAAATCTGAAATTCAAATTTCCAATAATTTTAATAAAGATTTTTCTATATTAATTTAGTGAGATCCTTGCGCTTGGTGCTTGCTCCACAGAGACAGAGATTTTATATAAGGTTCCCATATCGTTAGCTTCAGTCTCAAGTCTCCACATTGTGTTATATTGGGCTGATTTCGTTAGCCTCCTTAACAATGAAATTGCCCCACTGTGGGGCGTGGGCCCCACGTTGGGAAACACTGATCTAGGTGATCAAATACATTATATGGCCATATGATTGTTGTAGCACCACTGGCTAATAAAACGGCACTTTTCAAAAATATCGAACATCTCATTCATCACTCTTAATTAAACAAATAAATAATAATTAATAACTTTTAATTACAGATACACAACACCAACACGAAACTAGTGTTGAATAACCATTAAAATAGCTACAAAGTTATTTACAAAAACTACAATAAAACAGTACAGATAAAGGTTTACAAAGTTTTCTAGTCTTTATTGTAGAGTATTTGAAAACGACTTTTACACATTACTATAGGCACGTTGTTTTTACAAATGCATTTAATTTTTATATGTCATGATGATACAGGTGACAAGATCTTTAACAGCGGTTGCGATTTCCGCACCAGCAGTCATACCCTGTAACACATTTCCGATTTCAAGCTTACGTACTATGTAATCTCATAGCGACTTCATGGCGTATTGTGCCAATTATTGAATGAAATCGGATAATGTGTTTACAGAACATCACTGCTGTTTTAAAGCGCGGTTTTGATTACGTCTTACAACAACATTATTTCAGCGCTGTCTAAATGTCTGAGTTAATACAATTCATTAGATAAGAGAGTATTTAATAATTGCTGTTAAAATTATTCAAATTCGGATTCACAATTTAATTTTAAAGCTTCATAATATACAGAGAGACAGCACCTTGCTTTAATAGACATAATACGCCTTTGGCTCATTATTTCAACCCAAGAGATACAGACAACATATTTTTACTTTTCGAGATTATTTTGATGTCAACATATAGGTAAGTATGTTAAGAAGTGGAATGTAAAAGTGGACTTTGATAGTTCGAAAATAAAGATTTCCTAGATCTTACTATGGTCCTATCTTGCTCACGCACTGGTCGCTGATTTTATAATAAATAAGGCAGACAAATACACTTTCTATAAAAATACTGTTTATAATGTATCACACTACAAGGAGCCTACATTCTACAAATAATATAGGAGAGAAGTCATGCTTACATTCGTAGATGTATTTTGCTTTTAAAAGTATTTCAGTAACTGTCTGTATGTGTGTTTCCTTTTGGTTGAGGCTAAGCAATTTATGACTCAGAACATTACCGAAGTAAAAACAAAACGTATACTCAAATAAAAAAGAACAATTACAAAGATTGTTGTCTATGCCAACCTCTTGTCTATGCTCAAAAGTACAGATAAACCTTTCTGTTACTCTTGGGTTGCTACTTTATAATGTATACTTATTTGAGATTCTTATCATTGTATTCATTATATACAAATATTCAGTTATATTACAAAAATTTATTCATAAATAGAACCTAGCATTATTGGTGGCATTCAAAACTTCTACATCTATATTAACAAATATCTTATTAAGTACATAATAGAGCAAAAAATACATATAAATAAATATATTTGTGCTGAAATGAAATTTATATGGCATGGTATTTTAATTAGCAATATTAGAGCTTTAGATTCGCAAATTATCCAAATTAATAAAGCAAGAAGCCAGTCTGAGTCCAGTCTTGCAGTTATAAAACCTTTTTTAAATAAATACTTTTTATACGGGACGTAAAGGTAGACAAAGGAGTCTTCTAGATACAGAAAACATCGAGGCACAGTCAAGCACGTTTGTTCTTTGTTTTACCATTAACAACTACGTCAGTCTCTGGTCTCCGAGGTCTTAGGATGAAGTTTAGGTTATACGCTGTGTTGACGGCGTAGTAGACGTTCGCGTTTGCTGGGAGCACCATTTCTGCAAACAATACAATATAATATGTCGGGTATGGTATTTTATAAATCCAGAATATTTAAAAAACATCATTTATATAATACTATATTTTTTAATAGAATTATGGTATTTTAAACAAAAACAATTTTTACCATGAGCCGGATAATATTTTTTCATAGTTCATATAGATAGCTCTTCATTATAGATCGGATTACTGGATTATCCTAAACAGACAGCAGCTATTAAAATTAAGAACAGAAGATAAGTTAATATAAAATATAATACCTCTAGTCTTACCTCTTTCCGGCAAAACTTGAGCCAAAGTATATCCATCAGGATCACCGTCCAAATTCAACTTGAGCATAGAATTTCTTATGACTTGTGGCGTCCTCTCGTTATTACTCAACATTATCGACTTGTATAAAACCACGCCCTCTGTTTCAACGCAATCCGACTCATATGTCACTCGTATTATGTAAAAATCTGGCCCATTTCGAGTCGCATGCGCAGGGCTGTTGGCTACTTTTCCGTTGAGTTGCTTCGGGCCACTGTTCGCACTAGACAACGACACGTCCAGAGATGGTATGGATGATGATGAGGAACCATGAGACAATCTCGTAGGAGAAGACCGTCGCTCCAAGCTGTCTCTTTTCCACGTCCCTACACCATCTGTTTCGCAGTAAAACTGAGAGCTGTTACTCGAACTTGTACTGGCTATCGAATCATTCTTCCTATGGCCGTTATTATTTTCATTCTTCTTCGGGCGCCGTTCTTTCGGTGCATTGGTTTGAGGCTCTATTTGACACGAAAGCTGATACGCTTCTCTATCATCTAAGATTATGACAGAATCAAACCAGCGATCAAACATGGGGTCGGTGGGTAAGTGATATGCATTTGCTGCACCTTGGAGCAATTTGATCTGTGCGAGCACCTCAAACTCTTTTCGTCTCTTGTCAAAATTAATTAATCCATCTGCAACGGTATCCGGAATCGCTGTATCGATCATTGTCAGATCTGTTAAAAATGTGCCCAGATATGGTATCGTTCCATGGCTGACTCCAGGAGATCCGCGCTCGTGAAGTAACTTCTGTAATTGCTTATCATTTTCCCCAACCGTGTCAGCAAATTTCGCCGTCCCTTCTCTCATCAAGAGTTCTCTTTGCGCCCATCGATTGTTATCTTCACTAAAAATTCTCGCTAACTCTTCAAACAGCTCCGCTTTTTCTTTGTTTAGGAGCGCCCAGGTTTTTCTTAATCTGTACACGGGGTTGCTTTGCAGCCCCGAAATTATGGCCTTTAAGGAAGAAAAGTTTTTAAGCACTCTCAGTTCTCTGGCGATATCTAACCACGCAGCTAGGATATCCGCTCTTTCTAGAGGTTTGAGGTTCGGTTCGACTAAAACTGTGGATATGACACGGAAAGAGACGGCATTGAACTGATTGATCGTAGCTAGCACTGTGGCTGCGTCGTGGGAACGGTCTTTGTCTCGGCGGGACCAGATGGCGCCGAGGCACTGATGGGGGACTAACTTCTTGAACAACTCCATGTCCATTCTGGTGAGTTGTTCTGCGAAGTGTCGGTGGGGCACGTGGGGCAGACGGTATGAGGTTGTGTGGTGGGCTGGCAGACGCATGCCGGGAGCGAGGCACACGCCACTACCGCCGACACTTCCATTTCGTTCCGCACTAAATATTGCTAGCTTCTGCAACACCTGGAAATAAGAATAACACAAGTCTGTGATGTAGAAGATACCAGATAGAAAGATGAGAGTTTTTTTATACACAGTCAGAAATTTCTCCAGAATACTTAGAAAGCTTGAGAATATGTAGGCTTTCATGGTCAGTAGGCTAGCAAAGCCATTTAAAGTAATTAATTTGCAAGTGTTGTGTGGAAGTGAAAATTACCTTCGAATGTAGTTCAGAACCAGGTAGGTGTATCTGAGTGAAGGTGAGGAGCTGCTGCAGCGCGGGGTGGTGCGGGGCTTGACGAAAGTCCTCAGGATACGTGTCCAGCCAGACATGGAGACACGCAACCAGAGTCCTGAAATAACATGATCCAATCATAAACATTTTGCAATCAAAAGATTTTGATTTCATAAAATTTGCGATATTTTATTTAAGTTTAAGTAATTTGTGATATATACTGACAGCCTGATATTGCAGGAAGTTCACGTCAACGTCATCGTTTATGATACACAGTTAATTCAGATCTGAACGACTCAAATTAACTATCATGTTATTTATGAGCAAATATTTTTACGACATCATAAATTTAATAAAACACTATTTTGACCGGATTGAAGTTATGTATTATTATAAATTTACAACTATTTAACATAATTTTAAATTTATCCGACGTTTCGCGTGCTCGTGGTTGTACGGTGTCACCGTCAAAATAGTGTTTTATTAAATGAATAAAAGTTATGTAATAAAGACACGACAATAAATATCATAAAGTCTGCGGCATTTGCAAGCTGGCGAATGTGCAGCTTGCAAATGGCTCGCGAGCTGCACATTCGTATATTCATTCATACACATAAGTTTTATATGTCCATTCTCCTAATAAATTATATTAAACAATGAAATTTAAATCGTACTAAAGTCTGAAAAACAGGTGCTATATCCGAAATACAATCATTAAACACAACATATTATAAACAAACAGCTAATAAGGGGACTGAAAAATAGTCTGTGTCTGTATGCATGTGACGCAAATATCATCGCTGGCCTACAATAGAGTATTTTCTTTTTATAAAAGCAAAACCATGCGGGCTACATTCCAATGGGTTGTACACGTAAACTATATAGATTTAGAGTACGACATATTTATAAGAATATATTTTTAAAAGACATCGTAACAAATTTAATACAAGCTACTAGATCTGTGAGTGAATGTACTAGAAGTGGAAAGTGTAAGCTTACTTTCTATGTTGCTGTGAGTTTTCCGTCCCAGTAGAAAGCACGTCGTCGGCTGCGAGGGCTTCATATCGACCGAGTAACAAGTCGAGGACTTTACTGCACTCCGCGAATGACCTGAGTAACAACATTTTTTGAGCATATACTAATAATGATTAATGATTATTAGAATTATCTAGTACTAGCTGACTACGTCTACACATTTATAATACAACATTAAATAATTATAGCGACTTACGAGAAATTATCATTTTTCAAACATTTTATATGAACTTAGAATGTGACGTAAAACTATAGAATTGCAGAAATATGCTGCGTAGTAATTTTTACTGAACCTAGCAAGTTTACGTAACAAAAATGTAACGTTTAGGACGTAAGAGGAACATACTGTAATTTCGTCCAGTCTAAACAGCGACTTTAATTTAAAAAGGTGGACGTGTTACCATGGTTACGATTACGGGATGTTCTCGGCAAAGGCAGATGAGAAGCGAGTCGAACTAGAATTAGAAACGAGTTGGCGAGCAGCAGAAAGCGAGTGTGTAGTTCTGATAGTTTTGTCGCTGGGCTATAAACCAGTGTACGAGTGAGACGGGCGATTACTCGTAAAATACATCATCATCGTCGTCTGAACTAGACAACAATGATAATTCAAATGATTGTTTGTTATTCATAATAAATAAAAATACGTGTACTCTCAGATCCGACCTGTAGAGAAATGACTGCTGTCGAGAATTATCTTTGATAGCTCTTGTCGTTCAGCGACGAACTAGTGGAGCGAGTCCTCGCCGCCAGTATGAACAGTCAGCGATCAACTATTTATACATGCATCTCTTTTGTTTACACGGAATGTATATCTATTGTACGTTTCTTGAGCGAGAAAATAGCCGATAGTTAGTCGTTTCCTCCCCGATGGTGGGACAACTGCCTAAAACGGATCGTTTTTTTTATCTCTTACCTGTATGTAGCGAGAAAGACATTGACATAAGTGGACTCCAACTCGCCATCGTCAGTGGCCAATGCCTCAACGAGGCGATCAACAGTACCAGCTTTAACAAATCTAACTCGAACTGTCTCCCACTCCAAATGTGAGATCTCGTCATCAGACTCCTGAAATTCCAAATTAAAATGGTTCAGTGGTGATCTTCGGAGAGATCGAACGATTAATTAGTATGATATTTCATTAAACTTGGTCGAATCGAGCAGTGTTTTACGTTAGTGCAAAAGTGCTAGGTTTACATTACATTGTTGCCTTTTTATACGTATACAGCCACTGTTGCTGTGACTGTTGTGGGTGACCTAGTGTCTTCCCAGTTACAGAAAAGAAGAAAAAAAATTACTTAAAAATTTAATATCTTTTGAATGAATAATTTACAGCGTAAGTTTTTTTTTTAAATATGTAGTTAACTTGTATAATTCTTTTGTATGCTTATTTAACAAATCGTGCGAGGTGGCACAACTAAAGCGGGCCATAGACGGACCGCATTTTGCAGCCGATACCGACTGCTCTAAGCGGTCGCTACGATGTTGAACTGTTAAAATGATTGCCCTTCCCCCCCCCCCTTTTTTTTTTGGGGGGGGGGAAAAAAAAAAAATTTTTTCCCCTTTGTTTAAGAAATTATAATATCAATAGTAGATGTTGAACCTCAAAATTCTTTCTCCTACTAAGCATTACAAATGAAATGAAATATTCAAAGGATTTATAATTGAGATCAAGCCCAGAGTTAACCATAAAAGTATACCGGCGTGTGAATAACAAACAATGATATCAAATGTGGCTGATTCACAGTCCTGAGTCAATTTACATGTTATTTATGTTTACGTTCCGGTAATTTTGAGTCATTTCGGTTTCCACTATCGCGTATTTCCCTTTGTTTTATTTACAAGGTTGAATTATTGTATGGGTTTTATATTTTATGTTATTCATTGTTTTAAAACACTGCGCCCGGCTTTGCTGTTGGATTCTATTTTATTTTTGGAAATAAATATAGTTTAAGTTACTGAGAAATAATGAGGCATTGGAATCATGGAGGACTTTTAAAAATTGCTTGGATTTTAAGTTATTCTTTACAAAGATATAAAATATTTTCTCTTTATTATATTAGTATAGATTTCACAGCTATTTAATGCTTACAGCGCCTACTAAAGTTCCAAGCGCGTTGTTTAAATTAAATGTTGAGAAAAGATATTATGATTTTTCAAGGATCTTCCCTTGGATATTTTTTGTGGACTTTTTATATCTATTGATCGGGAACAAACTCATAAAGGATTACAAAAACACAACAAATATTTGTTGATTTATGATTACACTTAAATCACTTAAACACTCATTTTGTATCCAATGTTATGGTCGTGATATGCTTAAGATGTTAATAGTGCTTTCTTCAACCTATATATATAAATAATATTACTCGTAAATATCTTAATTTGTTAAAAGCTTACACTGGACGCGCAGCGCGTGGGCCGATGGTAACGTACTTTCTTCAAATAAACAGTATAAATCGCCCCGTCTACTCGCTCCTCGCCCCACAACCGCCATGTCGGCTGCTGAAAACAAACAACCACTCATTAATTTTATAATACTAGACAAGAATACACTAGACGTTAGTGATTTTGTTACATGATACACTTCATCACTTTTCTGGTCATATCTGACATATTATTTCTCGCCAAGGTAAACTTCGACCCCTGCCCTTTAAGATGGTGAAAGGCGGTTTAAATTGGACCAAAATCCCTCATATCAAAATCAATTAGGTACACCTTGCTTACACTGAACAATTAATATAAATTGTCTTTGACGCACACGTTTACTAACGTCACTTAAGTTTAACATATAGGGAGGTGGGGCTAGTTGTAACAATTTTAACAAATAATTGAATATCATGAAGTGTATTGGCTAAATTACTACTAAATAAACTTTGATGGATACTCTAACTATTTATCTATGAAGTCTAATCGAAATATTATCAAATCTACAGGCAACTATCTCACAATTATTATTTTTTTGAAAAAAGGGAAGTGTTACAACTTACCCCGTGGTTGGGGCTAGTTGTAACAACAAAATATGACACCTTCAATTGTTTAATTTTTTTACATCTTGGATCTTTTGCTTTGTATATAACAAAAACTAACTAGGTATTTCTATAATGTGTTTTTTATGAAATAGTTAACTGGACAAAAAATATAATCAACAAATTAAAGATTTAAGATTTTAACTATCTTTCTTATTCTGTACTGAAGTATAATATATATAAGGTACTTATATCATGTCATGAAGTATATAAGGTACTTATATCATGTCAACATGGCACTTATTATACATCCATGAGTCTGTGCTCTGTTCACATAGTTTTTAAAGGGGCGTGAGACTCCCACATCTCCTACAGGTTTCAAATTGTGGGAGCAATGGGAGGGAAACTATAACATGATAACATTGTTTTCTTTGGTTTTTCGACAGCTGCAATATTCACATGTAGCCAGGTTATCAAGCAGTAACAGAACTGGCTCTTTTTGGTAGGTTTCGCGTTTTGATAAAATGATCTACAAAAATCAAAAATTTTTTCGGTCTCCCCCTGAAGAATTACCAGTCCAATGCAATCTTGAGGTCCACCGCGAATGAACATTTTGAGTATTTAAGCCGGGGAAAAATGAGGCGTGTAACTTAAGCAATGGGGGAAAATTGTAAATGTTACAACAAACCCCGAGGTTTTGTTAAATAGCCCCTTGGTCTTTCACGATATTTCGCTTAGTAATCTTGAACACTGTTATAGAACATCATATAGTTTATTTTAGCATAAAATAAAATACATAAAACTTCAAAGCTATGAAAATAGTGAAACTAACCAAAAATTTGTTAGTAAAATTATAGGTTACCTGTCAACAAAAAGCGTTTGAACACCCACTACTGAGCCTCCTGGCGGGCCCTTGGCGTGGTGAAAGGCGTGGCACGTTATAAGTTTGAAGATTAGTAAAAATCGTGAGTAAAGTCAAATTCACTATTGAAAAGGGTCTGTTACTCACACGTTTACCCCTGTTACAACAAGTCTAACATATACCTGTGGTTCATCGACGTGGGAATATTAAATGTAAATTTCAATCAAGATTAAGAATATATTTACCAAATTTATAATGATTGAATATCGTACACCACTGTTAATTCGTATTTTAAAACGAATTCTTAAACACAAGATAAATTTACACTTAAACAATACTCCGAAACACATTGTTTATCGTATTCGTTGCTAATCTTAACTAAAGTATTAAAATTAGGTTCAAAGTTTTAATTGAGAAATTCAAAATCCATTGCCAAGCGTTAAACTCTTATCTCAATTGAATAAAGTTCAATTTAAAGTACAGACTTGTATATATTTTTTTACTTCTCTTTAATAAATTCCGAACATTGTATAATATCGAGTTTAATTACGTATAACGGTTACAGCAATCTTTTAATAGGCACGGTTGCATTACTGTTTCGTATGTACGTTATAATGGATATTTGATAATAATACCTGTATAAGATAGGCAGTTGGCAACCGTTGAAGGGGACTCGGACAAACAAAACGACTTTATTGCGAAAATGAACAGGCCGACATAGGCCGGACGAATGAACTGCGTACATGACTTGAAAATAAGTCAATTATCAACAATTTAATTTTGAAATGTCAAATTTTAATTGTGACGTGTTTCCTGTATCGGTTTACATATTGTGAAGTAGTTTTACAATGTATTTTTGTTACTTATGACTCTCAGCAGATGTTAAGTCATAATGCTGCCCGTGGGCACAAGGAGGGCAAATGTGGACTTTTGGCAGCGCTCCTTTCGAGCAGAAGACATATCCAATAAAACAATTTTTTTTCTTTACTAGACTAGCCTGTCTTGGTTTTTAGTATAAGAAAATCAAAAACTCAAATTAATTTATCCATTTGAAATAGACTTATCACCTATTGCCTTAAGCCTAAGTTTAAGGATATTCAATACGTTGTATTTAAAATAAGCGTATTTTCTGTGGACCGTGCTTACATAATCGTCATCAATGACGTCAGAGAACAGTGCCTCGACTTTAGTGACGCCGCAAATCCTCCACATGGCCCATGTCGCCACTAGTGACGTCACTTATCTCGCATTGCGCTGACTTTCGCTATCACAAATGTCTAATTGTCCCATCGCAACGACTGCGTGCGTGACGGTGAAATCGTTTGGCACACTTGGAGATATCCGGATTGACTAGTTTCCTTTACAATATTTATTTACACTATGTACATACAAAATAATTTTATGTATTGTATATTTTGCAATATTCGGTTCGAGAAAATAACGTTGTTAAAGTCACATCAAGTTTCACAAACAATCACGAGGTTCGTAATCCAAGTTAAGTTTCCCTTAGGAAATTCTGGACGTTTTTATCTAATAGACAAATAGAAATTTTATAAAACATTTTTATTTATGACACAGTTTTCTTTCCGAATGCTACACAATGGTAACTCTGTCGCGGTTGTATGGAGACTGCTCTCTCGTGGAGAGATCGCGCGAAAAACTCAGATAGAGCACGTCAATGGCGTGTCTATGTGTGAATTGGACGATGAGTACATTGTACGAGCTATTTACTTAGTCATTACTTAATATTGAATGCAGGAACTAGTGCCATGGTAATTTGGAAATCGATTTATTTTTAACTTATTAGAAAAAAACTTTGTTCACCAACTATAAACTCCGGCTTTACGAACTAAACCTTCGTACTTATCGTACCATAACTTTATATGTAAATAAATAAATAAAAAAAATAAAAATGTCTTTATTAATTTCAAGTAGATATGCACTACAATGTGTGAAGATTTGGTGCACAGATTCGTTATTTGGCGAGGCAAGCATTCTGATAGAATAAATTTCGTATCAGAGATGATCCGGTTTCATAAAAAAAGTTGTAGCACATCATCTTTGGTATCAACTTTAGGTAAATGCCAAAAAAAGTAATGAAGGCTTACTATTATTAATTCTAAGCAGTGAAAGACTATTGGATGGCTGTGCACCAATAGTTTATCAAGATTTACGAAGTAATACGAGAATAATAAGGAGAAGAACATACAAAAGCTTAAGAGTAATTCAGAAACGAAACGCAACGACTCACGTATCCAAAACGTTTTTGAGATATGTGAGTCAGACTGGCGCTAAGCCTCGTTTTTAGATGGCTTATAGTACGGTTGCCGGAAGTTAGCCTCCAGTATTTAATTTAGTTTAATAATAAAAAACGTAGTGAACGTTTCTAATGCCATATAAAAATGTATTATGTAATTGGATACCGGTAGTTGCATAACGATTTGGTCGCGTGTTTCCTACACTTTCAACAATTTGCAAATCAATACCAATAGAATTAATGATTGTAAAACCTAAACAATGATCAAAAGGTACATAGAAGTGATAGTAACAGGAAATTGTTGAAATCGCCTCAATAATATATTTTCTTTATTATACTTCTCTAAATTCCTGACTTTCCTATTAATGTTGGAGGGAGTGAACATAGATAAAAGAAATACACATTGATTTTGAATATTGACTGAATAGAAGTTGATATACGAGTATAGCGTTAACTCAGTGCATTACTATTACTACTAATGTCACAATTTAGACAACGGGATGGAACATTAGTGTTTGCATTCTCGTGACGCCTACATGCCATTATATCAAACCTGGCGATGTATGAGAAAATTTGTATCAGACCAAAGGATTGCCACTCACTTTTTTAATAGATATATATACCTGACATTTACCCTATGATATATGCAGGTAAACATCTCAAACTCTAAAATTCAACCTCTAAAATCTCTAAAATTCTCCTTAAAAACAAAGAAGACATTGGCGGAGACTCTGCCATTAGTGATTTTATGGCGCTCAATCCTGTACAACAACAGAAAGGAGGAAAAAAGTTGCTCTGAATATGTGGTGGTGCAGATGTTTGGGCAGTTAAGAAAACAATCATGTACATATTAAGACGGTTACAAGTAAAAACGCTTCGACACTTTTACCAACGGATTTTGAGTTATTATTTTGGACATGTAGGGGAAAAGCCGGATAGTTGCCCCACTTTTCGAAAAAGCTTTATATTTTTTAAATATGAACTTGCTGAAAATTATTTAGTATGTATCTCGCAACATAGGTCTTTTATCTTCTATAAAAGCCTATTTTTGTATACATAATTAACAATGGTTTTGAATAAATACCGTTTTATTTCCCTTAAGAAAAGGGATAGTTGCCTACTATGGCGGATAGTAGCCTAGCGTAGAAAATGCTTCGGGACATCTCTGCGTTTTTATTTTGGATAGAAAAGAAATTTATATCAAATAGAGTAATCTTTATTATTTATTTAACAGTCTTTATAATTTACTGAGATCTTTTATTAAGTACAATTTGAAATATTAAGAAACAACAGTAATTTTTTCTCCTCTTTCTTAGCTAATACTTTACCAATTTTATTATTGAGTTGGACACCGCTTTCATCCATGTTAAATATTTTATCTGACTTATCCAGCAAATTATTCTAGTTAAAATAGTTGTTAAGAGTTTGAAAAATTTGCAACTTCTGTTCTGTTGAGACCCTAAGCTCTTTCAATTGATAAACCCTCAGCTTGTCTCAAAAGTTATATCAGGATTTCTTTCAAGAAAGCTTTTTAGCCATTGAGGTCCTGCCATTTTACTCTCATTAATAAAGTTGTGCTTTAATCCCAACTTTGTCTCAATTTTTCGAAGGCAAGTGCTAAGCTATCTTCTGTCCAGTTGATGTTGATGAGGCTTTTGCTATCTATAATAAATATATAAAATGTGGGAAGAGATATTTATTTAATTTACAACAAGTAAGAGACAAAGTAAATTGAATAAACATCAAAAAAACAGCAAAAAAATAAAACCTCCGTCTTTGCTTGTTAAGAAATTTTTAGTCACTCTAGGGGGGTGAGTGGGGCAACTATCCCTTTTGATGCAGGAGGGGAATATGGATACTTGCCCTTTTATTTGCGAAATAAATAAAAATTATTTAGCAATAAAAACATGATAAACAGTGTAATTTAAACTCTAATGCATGCAAAGAAACAAAAAGTTGACTGAAACCACGATCAGTAATAAAAATATTCAATAGAAATTACTTACCAATATAATTATAACGCCCGTCAAAGTTTCGCCGCGGAAGATTTTTGCTCACACGGACAAAACACTTGGGCCTATTCCGATGGCTTACGTGGCATTTAAGCCTGAGGGGCAGTCACTACTTATTGTAGTAAAGCGTCAATACAACTTATAATCCTAACATAGTTTTTTAAACACCGGGGCATGTATCCGTCCGAGGCAACTATCCGGCTTTTACCCTACACACCCAGAAAATATAGAAAAACTTATTATGACTAGCAGAGTGAAGTGCACCAGACCGCAATCCCCTACTGTCTGGACCGATCAAGAAAATACTCTTTCAGGTATTTTATCTGGTAGGAGCCAGCAGGTGCTGAGGCTTGCCGGAAGACAGGGGGAAGACAGTGAGTGCAGGAAATTGTGCGGCGTCACTAACATGACCTTCAGAAATAAAAAGATGATTAGACATAGACAGAACTATTACTAACGAAACACACACACAGAAACACACAAAATAAATAATAATAAGAATCAAAAAAGAAAAATAACAAAAAATTATGGAAAGAAAAAAAAGGAATAAGGTTTTTAAGTGCGTAATGTGTGTGCGTTGTAGTTGTAACTGGCCCTGGCTCAGCATTATGCTGTGGAACAGACGTGTTCCACAGCGCTGGTCAATATGCCAAAGCCTTAATAATAATAATAGTGAAAATTAAAAATGTAAGTAAAAAAGCCTTGGAAAATTTGTTACTAAAACTACTATAAGAAATACATAGATAAATAAATATTTTTGGGAGAATTAAAAACCAGATTTCGTTGTGGAAATTCACATACGCAAAGGGGAAGTGCCATTGCATTGCGATTCAGTTCAGTTGTTGTAATTAGATAATAGACCTATTTACTGGCAGCGACCTCTTTACAGAATTAGTTTTCTATGTTCTTGATATCATTTGTTCTAATCACGTGCAACAATCGATTGTTTTGTGTGAAATGAACTTTTGATAGAAATAGGCGACTTGAGCGAGACTAAGCTGCGAATCTAGCGCTACTACTGACAATTGTGTGATTAAAAATACAGATAATGTAGAACGATCTTCGTCACAAATTATAACGCCTACAAAGAAATAATATCAATAGAAGAGATAAATCCCATACACTTCCAGAAAGGATTGTGTCACTGGATTTTATATATTGTTTATCAATAAGTCCATTTGGCAATTGAACGAAAAGGTTTGAAACTTTAGTACAAAATTTAAAAAAATGTACCTTTTTATGTATTACCATAACTGCAAATTTACTGTGTCTAAATGGACGTAATTGTAAGGATATTAAATTTCCGATACGTCATTTAAATAGCTTCAATATTACAGTTCAAGCTAACAGTGTCAGATGGTACTTAAATTACATGTAAACAATATTTCGATTAAAAAAAAATTTTTTTGTTTTTTTAGATTTTTTTTTTTTTTTTGAAGAGGTGGGCCCGGGGGGCCGCCCCACTAACAAAAAAACCCCCCCTCCTTCCCCCCCCCTCTCTAAAAAAAACCATTTTTTTATTAAAATTGTAAATTTATAATAATACATAGCTTTAATCCGGTTGAAGCTTTTTCTCTATTTTGTACTTGCTAAAATTATATGTTTAGGTTAGGTTAGCAATTTAGTTTTGTCGGTAATATTAATTATTATTTATTTATTACCACCAAAAACCAATGTGTGGACTAGATAAAAGGTTCGAACGGTGTGCACAAACAGATGCAGAGCTTATGATATAATAAAATAAATAATAAAATTAAAAAATAGACAATAAATGACAAAAATAGATATTTAATAGAATGTCCTTCCCATAAACAGATTCGCGGTCCGAAAAATATCAAAATCCTTTGGGGAGCCCACAGATTGCAACAGATTGCAAATTCTGTTTAGTGGAGCGTAATAAAAAGCGTAATTATCTTGTAATTTTACCGGGAGTTTTCTGTAAAAGCGACTGCAAATTGTTTTGACTTGATAAGACGCCAACAGCCATAGTGACGCCATTGTCTGACCTCCAGTGACCCCAGACAATAAAATAAGTCAACCGTTTAAGAGGGTTTTCCCTATAATGAGCTCTATCTTACACCATTTTGATTTTATGAGCTCAATAAGAATAATTGTAATAGCGTATTTACATTTAACTATGTAAATTACTGAATTTCTCTAAAAAGTTTGTACAACACTAAATTTCCTATCAAATCTTCTTTATCTACCTTCCTCAAACCTTTCTGTGACTAAACTATTAAAGTTTAATAAGAATATTTAAATATTTATTTTTACATTTTAAACTTTATTATTAAATTGATTTATTTTTTCAATGCTTTTAAATAGGTCTTCGACTATTAGTGTCTAGAACCACCGACAGAGAAAATGTTATTTGGTACTTAATTGTGCACTGTATTTACGATGCGCAAGCGGGCTGTATCTGTAGTGAGGCGCGTGCGGGTAAGCCCCTAACCGCATGCTGACGGTAATACAGAGAAAGCTGGATTTGCCCTTACAAGGGTCTATGCAATGCACTGCATGTGCCTACATGGTATAAAAAAATCTGTGGTTTGTATTAGGCGTTGTATGTGTGTGGTTTTGTTGCGGTGATGTGTGCAGTAATATTACAATTAATTTAAATTTTTATGATTGAATTTACCTTAAAGCTAATTTACTAATATAATATTTAGAACAATTTTGTAACATACACAATAGTAACCACGTGGACTTATGATTGTCTGCTTAAATAAATAAATAATTATTATTAATTGTATTCGGTAACACAGTACTCTGGTTAATTAAAGTTTAACTTGTTAGATTGTGAGAATACAATTTTCCTCCTACTCATTTCTTTAATAATGTCACTATTAATTAATCTTTGAAAAAATGAACGATATAAATAAAAAATGAGCAAAACTGTTTTGTTGGATACATAATTTATTTACATTTTTCGATAACTGATACATCTTTCGTTAGTTCATCATAGTATATTACTTGCGCTGCTTCTAAACGCTTGTACTAACTATGAACTATAAATTTTCAGATGTTTATGTAAGAATAGTCTTATATACATGAAAATACCAAAAGTTCTTCTTTGACCGATTTCTATCCTCTGCCTATTGTAAAGTTCAGTTAAAATGTCGTTTCTGAACTAAACATTAATTTTATGCCCTATATAAAATAACACGAACGCGCTCTATTGACGATTGATCGAATAGAAGCAGGTACTTCATACTTAATAGACCTAAAAATAGCACACGACTGTCCACCTACATACATTCAATGTTGCCGCTCACAACCTATTTTTCCCCTTGAAAAGAATTAGAGCTGATAGCTATTCCATCTGACTTAGGTTTCTTTTGAATATATTTTTCAATGCTTTCCTATTTGTGAGATTTGGGAATAATTATGATTTTGATTAGTTGTTTCCTCAATAAACGAATATATTATTTTCGTTTAGAAATCGTATTTTTATTTAATCTTCTTATACATATTTTCTTTAAATAACCGACTAAACAACGTAGTGGTTGACTCGTTTTGTTTATATCACCTCAATATACCATTTAAGGCACAGTTTTGATAATTAATTATAGATTGAAATTTGTGTGGCCCCAAATGAATTAACAATGGTTGACAAATGAAAACCTCGTTAGGCGTAAGAATGTCAAACGGAAGACTGAACAATGAAGACGAATGCTAGTCTAATCACTGACACGCGATAGGATCCATTTTTCAGCTTTATCATACACGAATAATCATTTCAGCATAAACGAATCAAACGAAACATATTGTTGTATAGAATACCGGAGAGTTACGTCCCCTTCTCGTCCGTTATTTGCTGACGATTTAAGAACTGGCAGTAAAGTTAATTTAGAGTCAATTCATTTTATTAGTCTACAAAAGTTCTTTAAAACAATATACCTCTTACATTTTCGTTTACATTTCAAAGTGTTTGTTACTTGTGAAACATGCGTACAATCTTTACCTTATCTCTCTCAAGAGGTTCTAATCATATTCAAGAAGCATCCAAGTCACTTTCGCGTATTTAGAAAAAAGTTTACCACATCATTGGGCGAATATTAAAGACCTTTAGACATGCTTAAAGTAATTTCCGACACTTAACTGTTTCCGTAAAGAAAGTATGGCATTACAAGTTTTCTCTTCGCGTTGTGCAATACATTTACATATTATGATAGAGATACATGCAAATTGAGTAGCATGCGAATTTTGTTTCCCAATAAAATATTGCCTTATAGACCAGTTTTTCAACCACCATAACAAAGAAACTTGCTTAGCCATACTAGCTAATGCTAGAAATACTTATACGAAAAGCAAACATAGGTATATAAACCTATTATTGCAATTTTTGTAAGAAGAAAAACAGGCCACTTATAATAAAATTTCCGGGCTCGCGTAAAGCCGGCGGCAACCCTCGCAAATGCACCGGTTTTCTTGAGATTTTTCCATGCCTCACATAACGATTGATATATGGTAAACGTCGATCCAAGATCCAATTATTAAAGCATCTTGTGGAGGCGTAATAGTTGTTTGCTATGTATTTCAAAAGTACATACATGGCTTATTATTACCATCTGGCCGTATCTATGTCAACTATGAAGTCCCCAGAGGTAGAGCCGCAAGTTGCTTCCGAAGTGGTTATGGAAAAATCTGGTCAAGAGTCTTCTTATAAATACAGTATTGAATCATTCTTACATCAATCACACCAATATAAACACAAATACCTTTTTTACTTTGATTTGTTCTAGAACTTTGTCACAAAGGTGAGAAGTAACGTAAGGAATAATGACTAAGATAAATATTTGATTTTTGAGTTAACAAAGAAATGACTCAAACACTGTTCATTAAAAAAATAAGTACATTTAGTAAAAATTCAGAAAGAAATAAATGTCTTTCACAATCTTTTTCCTTTAAAATTTAAATCAGTTAACTAATCGGGCGAAATTTTTGCTGCACAACTGTGCAGTACTTATAAACTTATAATTAATTCATTTGTACAGTCAAGTACAGTCGTCAGTTATATAAGTAATGTATGTATTTTGATTAAATTGTTAAATAAGAGTATCGGATAGTTTCTTCCTAGTACTTCTAGTGCGTTTTACGCTCTGAGAAAAAGAGGGAAAGGAAATACTCGTAGCTTTTTTAAAATATACTTTGGATTAAAATGTTTAGTTGAAGGCAGCGTTGACTGAGGACAACTAGAGACTGTCAGGGCATTCAGCGTGACGGATGCGCTTCGTTGGCGGGCCCTTCCTTTTGTATTAAAGAGAAATTTAATTTAAAACAGTTCTCTAAGTCCTACAAGACAAAAGAAAAACAAATATCGTTATTTAGTCAAAGTTCCAGCTTCTTACTGCTTACTATCCTTTTTTTTTAAATATTGGATGCTGTGCTAAGTAAACCAGATAAATCTATTGAAACAGGAAATGTCGATCTTGTGAAATAATTTATGAGACATCAATAAAACCATTTCATCGTATTGAGTGAAATCAAATATTATTTCAAATAATTAAAAGCTTAACGTAAATGTCCGTAAATAATCTTAATTGGGTACGTGATGTATTTTAAAACAATTGAATACTAAACAATAACGCGCTAATAAAGTGATTAATTCAAGCAACGAAAAGCGCTGAACTCAGCAACGCGGGTCATTGAACTAAAGCACTGCAATCGATAACAACGTCCCGAACATTCGCTCCGTGCCAACCACTACGATCTCTGGAAGTACCAACTGTCTAGGTAGTTTTCAATTTTTAAATTTAGAACACCATTTACAGACTACAACTAATTCTCAGTAGGATGAATCGATAAGGGTATATATACAATAGTATTAAATTTTATAATATTCCAAAGACAAAATATCCCAGTCCTTCTATGTCTACCTACTAACGTATTTTGTAACCTGCAGACTTTTTACCTCAAACGACGCCAGGTTATTGAATTTTAATTGCATTTTCTTGTATGGGGGGGTTGCATAATGCATAGTCCTAAAGAATGGTACTTGATGCAACACTCATTACGACCTGACTGCAGGGCTGTGATGAAGGGTGCATTTGACGTCGGCAAAAGAGGTTTAAAAAATAAAAAAGGACAGAGCTTAAACTGCGTTTTCTCGCAAAAGGCTCTAAGGCATTTTATTCTATGGTATACAGTTTATAAGCTGACAAATGTTATACACAGTAACTAGTAACTAGTAAAGTATTTAGTAGGGGTAAAGTAAAATATTTAATTTTCATCCCACAAATTGTTATTAGTTCCTATTACAATATTTAATATTATCTCATTGTAATGTACAGATACCCTGTACATTCGACATAGTCTAGTCTGAGCATAATTATGTTTAAGTTACTGAAACAAAATACAATCGTACAAATGTCACAGCATAATCAGATTACGGACGCAAAATCATGTTATCAGTAGGCGTAACTGATTTACGCTTAAAAAGGGAAGCCCAAAATTAATTTACATACAATTATATAGAAATTATAAAGGATTTGTAAATATAGTGTTTCCCTATCTGTGTGGTTTCTCGTTAAACGCATTAGAGGTTATTGAATGAATCAGTGGGTTGGTCATGCAACTAATAATTCACACTGATTCATTACTGGAAATCATAGTTTCTTGATAATGTGATAAGCATTATCAATAAGATGAACTTGTTCTTATCACTAAATTTTAAAGCAGAGTTTACTTAATCCAGTACGAGATTATTCAAATTAACTTAACTTGGCTTAATTCTACTTAGAATTAATAAAAATATTTTTAGGTTATCGCTGTCTTCATCATGATATTTTTGTAGTAATTTGTCACATAGAAGTTTCATATTTACTTAATTCCGTGTGAAACACTGTAATACCAGTTTTAGTACACAAAGCAAGAACCAATGTATGATAAAAACAAATAAAAGACGATCATAAGGACAGGACCGCAACTAACCTTCACATACCACCTTGTTTGCGACTTGCGTTGCCTGGTGCGGCGGCGCTCGGTCCCGCGCTGTTCACGCGCTGGTGACCTGAGAGCATGGCACTTTGCAGCCAGAGCCTTCGTCTTCTCCGACAACGAGTGCCGTAACTCACCCCCCGCGCACCCCCGCACCAGCATCGTTCATCCCCCAGCGCCCTTCACTGATATATCATCTTTGTTTTCACTGCTCATGTCTTTTACCAACTTTTCACACACTCAATAAGCCACTAAATAGTCATAATCAAGTTAAAGGTAAGATACAGGTGTTTTGATGTTTTTCCCGTATTCGCAATGTCATGTTGAACGTAACGCAATTCCAATAATTTAGTCGAACGTATTTATGTTTATTTCATTTCTGAATGATGATGAAGGTTCTAGACCTTCGAAGAATATTATTTTTAATTAGATTTTTAAAACAGAGTCTTGCAGATTAAATCATTTAATAATTTCAAACAAATCGGCCATGGTACATATAATAATGGACATACATGTGATGATTGTGATTTCTTTCTTCAATACTGTAACAGTGCATAGCTGAGTATTGCACATGACATTCCTCGGTAACGTTATGTACAATCATATACTATGTATAATGATGAATTCTAAACGACGCCAATGAAGAGGACGTCCTCATTGTGTAACGAGAATGACGTGTTTAGCAATTTGGAAGACAGGTACAAAGACAACAACAAGTACTTACTAAAGTAATCTTAAAAGGAAGTTAAATTTATATAAGTAATCGATTTAATTACACACATTATATTATAGTGTGTGTTTCACCGCGCCTTGCCGATAGGGCTGAAACGTTCGATTCTATTATTTATATATTCATATTCGTATTTTTATTTAATTACAATAATTAACTGCTTGTTATGTAATGAGGAGCATGATGGTTGCAGGTGCTTTAAAAGTATTAGTACAAAAACCTTAGCTATTTAAAAGATTGAAGGAGTTTATTGCCTCCTTCTACGCTCTTGATTTGAGAACTGGCAGTAAATGTAAATTTAGAAGTACATATATTTTTTTTACTAAAATTCATAACTGTTTATTAAGTAACCTTTATGAATAAATTAATATTTGATTTGATTATGCGAAGTCTAATGTATTAAAAAATAGAAAAGTATATTATTACTTATACTTTATTCAGTAATTGTGAAATTAGTGTGTAATAAACTCACTTCTCCTAATACAATTTAGGTACGCGGTGTACCTACGTTTAGTCACCTGCATTGCGTATGGTCCATAAATAATATTACTACATATCCTTCAATCCGTTTTAAGATAAATCTTTGCTTCATAAACTTCGGATAACTTATGGTATCTGTATTAATAAACATTCTTTCATTACGTACGAAATAAAACGTATAAAAATGTACGTACGTACGTATAATGTAGGCCATACACACTACGGTCTACCGGAGAGGTCCACCTGTGCAGGTATGCCTGCGCAGGTAGACCGGAATGTGTGTGGGAATAGACCACACACATTTCCTGAACCTGCACAGGCGACCGGCGCATGATCGAAAATCGATTCTTTCAGAGTTGACCTGCGCAGGCATACCTGCACAGATTACCTCTCCGGTAGACCGTAGTGTGTATGACCTACATAACGTATTCATATACAGTTTTACGTATAATAAAACCGTGTATAAAATATGAAAACTGCGGCCAGTTCCGTCGTACGTCAGGAAATTTTTTTAAATTTCGTAATAAATATATGTAGTTACTCAGAGGTAATGCATTCTAATAGAAGAAGAATTATTGAATTGAGTCAGTCCAGTATTCAGTATTAAGTTATAATTATTTCTTAACAAACACACAAATCTTTATTTATAATATATAGTTTAAATTAGATCAGTATAAACAGAAATTGATCTAAAAGTGTGTTATATAATTGGGAACAAAATGATCGATCGGTATAAATGTTACTATCGCCTACAGCACGAAGGCCCATGGGTGCCAGCCTAAAATTATGAGTTGTAGTGTACTAAAAGGTCGTATCTCCTTCTAAAAACGTCTGCTAGGAGATTTTACACTCTGAATAACAATATCCTTGTAAAGCGAACTGTAGCAATCTATCGAGATGCTGCTGGTTAAGTATTGGTAAAATAGATTTATATAAATCGAAATCCGAATAATGATTTTATCTTTAATCATAAAAAGATTACTCACACCTGCCACGGCAGATGCATATATTCACCGTAAAATTCTGAATAAGTGACAGCTGGTGTACATCAGGTGCTTAAAGGAATTTTTACGGCACCTTTTTTTGTAACATACGTTAAGCTACCTGTGATTATTGCGGTTTTTTTTTCATTTAAATATGTATTACAGAGTGAACCTGTGTATAATACTATTTTTAACCGACTTCAACCCGAAGGAAAAATGTTAACAATTTGATGCATATTTTTAGCATTTCCTACTTGTTATTTATTATAATTAAATATTACGTGTCTTATTTATGAAATAACTATTTTTCTATTTAAAAATTAATCTTAAGAATTAATCCGATATTATTGATTGATTTATTATTCATATATCACACTATAATCATTAATATGTCAGTTTTCATAAAAAAATACATTTTAATATAAAAATCTCATACCAAGTACAATTTAAGGTAGGTATATACGAATATTGTATATGTACATTAAGTATGTATTGTATTGTCTTATCTGTTATCATTGGTATAAAATCTCAAGTGTAAAAATATTTTCTGAGGGAATCTTAAATATGTTTATAAATTATAATGAGTTTTAATATTTGATGAAATAGAACATGAATAAATGGTTAATTTTTTTTATCCAAATGACTAGTTACCTATTATAGAAAAACATGTACTTACATACAACAAGCTTAGTACTACATATTTACAATTCTTATTTAGAAAATTTTCAATTCAAAATACCTGTATCTTAACCTGACATTGACTACTACGATAAACACCTAATCAACGTACATAATTACCATGTAAAATCGTTGTGTAAAATGTAAATTAATCCAAATGATGCAAAACACTGACACTTCAGTTCAAAACAAACTATTTGGGCCTTACTAAAAGTTCACGTTTGTTGTACAAACAATAATTTGGTTGTTACTATCACAAACACAATGTATGAGTAATAAAATAAAGTATTGTCAACATATGCAGCCCTTCCGTACTGTGCGCTTGGCGCGCGACGTCTGACGTTTCACGTTGAATTCGAGCGATCGGCTATAGAGCGCAGAGTAGACCATAGACAGCTGTGGGATCGTCATCCGTGACGCAAGATAATATTACAATTCCCATGAAATAGGCATTCCAAGGCTTTAGGGCATCTACTCGTACCGAGTGTTTGAAAAATCGCTTAATTCAATCGCTATTCAAATAAATATGTCGCTGAATATCAACGCAAGTGGCAAAAATGTATTTCATTGTACGCATCAGCTCCAGACTTTTGTTCTTTAATATTAGAGGTAAGTAAAACTAAGGAAATAATATAAAGATTTTAAACACTAAAAAATATTATTTTTAGCGAAATAATGGTAGAGTTTTGAATTTCGTCGCACGAATTTGATGATACTGATTATTCAGGAGTCTCGGAGGATCTTCATTGGAACACCTCCAAGTGATTTTTGCTGCCGGATTTTTTTTTAAATTAAAGTTTTGTGTAATGTATTGAAATTTGTAAACAATCCGTCATTTTCTACTTTTCTATTGGTTATAAGAGATGTGACATTCTCTTTATTTTTTTAAATAATCGATTGTTAATAATCGTTATTTTTTTATTTATCGATTATTTCCTAAAAGTCGAATTGGACGCGAAGAGACAGCCCAAAAGGTCAGCATTCTCCTTCGCGATATGGGCTAGCGAATTGAAGCTTTTATTGTGTGTTTATAAAAATTCAACCCAGCATAGGTTGACAACCGCTTAATTAATTATGTGAAGTAAAAGATTTCAACGCGTTTTAACGATAAGAAATAGTTGATTGCATTATTTTTAAACACTGTTGGTTTTATCTACTGGTTTCATTATTAAATAATTAATAACCGAAATACGGTCAACTGGACCATAAGATAGGTTTTACGTAGTAGATGAAGACCTCTCAGATGTGTGTGTGAGATGTGTTTTTGCACTTTCCTGGTATAGGAAAGTACAGGAAAGTGCAAAAACACATACAAGTAAAATGATTATTTACGTACTTTTGGGCTATAAAATATCACATGCCACAATATAATATAGTTGGCAATACCGAGTACGCACGTATCACGAAGGTCCGACCCATTCACTTCTACTTTCTAAGAAAAAATGCGTTAAGTTTTTTCTTACACAATATAGGTATATTTCAAAAAAGTTCGGAGGTATCTGTAAACCTAATATAATATAAGGATATTGAAATAGTTTCCTGTTGGTATTTTAAAACATGAGCAAATTTTAGTATGTATTTATAAAATAAAATAATAAAAAAAAAATTTAACAGTTTCATTAAAACTTTTGATTTCTTTTACCCGAGTATCTGACCCTGGAAAACGATTTACCAGTGCGTATCCAAGCTATCTAGGTGGTTTAATTTTTAATTTACTTTCGAATAATTCTATTCTAATAGGCACTCTTATATTATTTATTCACATCAACAATAGCGTGGCAACTAACGACCAGTTGAATGTTGATTGTTGGTTCTTACAGTCCCACGGAGACTTTCGAAACGATAAATGGTTAATACCATATGTAATACATAATATGTACATATATATATATATATATATCTTGATGTAGGAATATTATATAGAACCGTTTCCATTTTAACACAATACGAATTAGAGAACCTAGAAAAAGCTTTTAAAGATTCTAATTAGGTACACCTAATTGACATTGGGTAGTTACAAAAGTTTAAAACCATCAACTTTGACATAATATTTGTACCAGGTTAAAATCAATGTTTACATAAATAGGCTCAAGTGAGTCAACAATCAGTCGTCATCATTATAAATAACCTATTTTTAATATACGATTTTGTGCATATAATTTTGCCAACACAGATTTCATCATTCGTGACCGTGAGTTGTTATTGAGCGTACTTATTGCAATTTATCTTTTCAAGTCTTACTGAATATTTATATTTCTTGAACAAAAATATTCCTTTAATTAGGTATAAGTATAACAAGAAATGTGCAAATATAAAAATGATATTACCAAGCTCTCAGCATCCTGGCTCATCTTTTTCTACACATGGCTATCGCGAAGGACTTGCGCCCTGATGGAGCAGACGCACCCCCAGAACAGGTAAACAATGCCACCGCACCATGGCACATTAACACAACAACATGCCACATTCCATCACTGCATCCGTATTCAACATATGATTCCTCCGGCCGGTCTGACGTCACACGCTTTCTCGCACTACAAGGTTGTATTGTATTTAACTCTCGATCCTTCTAACTTTCTAACGAACACCCACAAAATAAGATGGTTCAAATAATATTTTTCCACACACAATAAACCGATGTCTTCGAACTTTTCATACGCAATGAAATGTTTCGCGTGTGAAGGAAATGCGTTAATAATATGACGCGGACAACTTTCGCGCACGAACTGAGTGAAGCACGTCCGTATCGTGGCGCGCAGCAGCCGTCGCGCGCGCACGTAACGGCATAACTCAAGGCCCCCGCACCTCCGCCCCCGTATATGCCAACAGCTAAACCTCCACGCGTTCTCTCTGTTTCCGTCCCTATAATTTTGGTAGAACAAATATAAATCCTTTTAGAATGTTTTAAACTCCATGCAGATAGTAGCTATAACCTTAATCTTAATGCAGATCTTAGACTAAAGACTTATCTTTTTTGTCTCTCAAATCACACCTAGGACCTTTAAAAACCAACCTGTTTAAAGTGCATTTCACTAACCTATGTAATTTATATGAATCGCCAAATAATAAATAATATAGATTAGATTTCACTTGGATTGCTGTAGGTGAAATAAAATTTGTTGGAGCAAAATTAAAACACATGTTTACATAGGATTAACATTTTATTGTCTATATTATTTTTGGGCAAAGTATATTTCATTTATTAAAAAATATTATGCTATAAATTGAGACATATTTGATTGACTTCATTTTCTGTAAATTAAAAACTGATATTTTGTGTATATTATTGTTATGAAGGTTAATAAAAATGTACGTTCGGAATCACCTTATTTCTTGCATTTTTTAAAAACAAATGCCATATAAACAGCTGAAAAGAAACAAAACAATTAATCATATGTTACAAAATCTTCAGTAAGTCACGAAGACAGGACAAGACTGATATTGATTTTTATTTTAAACTTGTAAAGGATGTTTAATCAAGTTTACGGAATCGAGTTGGTAATGAAATGTCATAGAAATTATTCTACGTTGTTATTGTTACATTTGCCATGTATTTTTATTTTTTATTAAGGAGGATGTACTGTGCCTACATTATTAATATAAATGTATCTATGTCTTAATATAGGAATACCAAATTAGGTACAAACATTACTTAACATTTTTGTGATTTCGTAAACCAAAATAATATACAATCAACCTACATTAATTAAGTAGAAGGCCTTAGTACTAGTACCTTCCCTAACCAATGATACATTTAACAATTTTAAAGGAGCAATGCTTGAATGAAGATAACATATAAACTTACTTGCAACTTCCCATTCACATTTACTCATGGTGCCTACTGTTTGACTTTTGTTGTCAATACTCTCATAGAATGATTTTGCATGTTCATATTCAGACTCATCACCAATGAGTTGTTTACCAGGTGGGGCAGGATAACTTTCAAAGCACATTATTTTAGGCAGTAATTGTTTATACTTTTCCATGTGGTCTTTATAGAAATCTCCTAATCCAGCTTTGTAAACTAGTTCAAGATCATATTCCCTAGCTAACTTATTAAATAAATCAAAATTCACTAAAAATTCAGGACAGTTTACAACTCCTTCTAAATGAAAGTCATATTTTGCACCAAACAAAGGATAGCCATCCTTAGGGTCAAATAATAATTTAATATTATAAATCCTATTGCCAAACTGACCATTTGGTGATTTCTTTGCTCGTGACACAATTTCATAAGCATTTGGTATGGTCCCAAAGAAATAACCTCCTGGACTAAGACACTCAGTGGCATTTTTTAACATTCGCCTTACTTGAGGCAAGCTTTCAAAGCTATAATGTAGACCAAACTGACAGCTCACAATATCAAATCTTATAGAAGGGTCTGTATACTTATCACGTATACTCTCTTTAGTGCAATCGGCAGCAATGAACTGAGCAGTAAATGTACATTTCCGAATTTCATCAAATCTTGATTTACATTGTTGGATTGAAATATTAGCAATATCTGCAAATATCACATGATTAACACAAGCCTTTTGCCATTTACTTAAATCTCCACCTTTTCCACAACAAATATCAAGCACTCTCAATCGTTTCCCGTAAACGTTTCCTCGTACTCTGTCTACATATTCTTGAATAAGTACACTTTTGACCCAATTATTAAAGTTTCTAAGGTAAAAAATTGGAGACTTAAAGCGTTCTCTTATACCCTTTTCTTCCAAGTGATTATAATGAGCTGCCACAACAGATGCATGTTCTGTTTTATTATTTGTTCCAGTGTTATTTATGCACTCTGTTCTATCGCTTTCCAAATGCCGTTGAGAATTATTTAAGTCATTTCCCACATTACTACCATTTTCATCATCTGCACCTAAACTACTCATAGTTTAATTTTCTTATGACTGTTTCCAAACTACCACCTAAATTAATAATATCAAAAATTACTTTACTATAATGTAATATAATTTAAGGAAAACCCTAGGTCCTTCAATTGTTTATCCACATTCTTTACGTGTCCACACTCCACACTCCACAGTCCACAGTCCACTGTCGCCTCCAGTGATGTCAAGTGTCAACTTCTAGAGAATGTTCCCTCTAGGGCCAACTTCAAATACCCCCTAAGTTATTGTTGTACACTCGGATTAAATAGGAACATTCAAATATGCATTAATAATACATTAAAGTTTGTTGCTGTTATTTAGATATTTGATGCCTTTTCATATGCCACGCTTGGAGTTAACATTTGGTTTTGTTTGTTGGTTGGGTTCGAGAGTTATTATTAATTGTATACAGTTATGTGGTTTTAAAAAAAAAATACATTTCTTGATTTAAGTACCCTGAAATAAATGTATCCCCTAAAAATCTTTCTGCATATTTCGATTCCCCCTAAATTTGGGGGGAAAAGTCCAATGTTGGCATCACTGGTCCACTCTTTCTTTTCCTAAAGTGCCAATGAACCCACGCCCACAGAGTATTTATTAATAGTGTACTATATATTCTGAAGTAAGAACTCTAAGTGAGTAAATACCAAACTCCAAAGAAAAAGTAAAATCTACAAAAATGTGTATACCTTATATGAAATAAGAATAAGCATAGAAACCGCACTAATAGAGCTAACGAGCCAAATAGTATATATAGCAAAGGAAACTAAGAAGTAATGATGTGATAAGGGTAATAAGATGTACACTAGGCTGTTAGTTATATATTCAATGTTTTTTTTAAATAAAATGTTTCTTTTATTTACCTAATCCTCATTAGTTTGATTAACACATACCTACGGGAAATCTATAATTCAACGCCGAAAATATTTAGTTTACATACAGTTTTTTCCATGCTAGTCTAGTTTTTACTTATGGTGCGTTCCACTAAGCGTTCACAACGCTCACGCTCACGACCGCTGATTTCCCCATTCCACTTGATTGTGAATGTTACTGTCGTTAACTCAAGTGGAATGGATTATGGACCGTTTCGGGCGTTCATGTAAATATTACAAATGTCAAGTTTGAAAATAGTAGAATTTTAAGGAGGTTAGGTAATCATAAACAATAAGTTTTGATATTTGTGACTTAAATTTATTTATGTTAAAAGTGAAGAATAATTGAATATTTTATAAATAATTTTGGAAACTGCAGGAGTTATTAAAAGAGATGCTATTATGAATTCCTTGTAAAACTGGTAGAAAACTCATCATAAATCCTGTTAGGAGTAATCACAATAGTTTTATAGGACCGAAAATTATCAAAGTTGTATGATCATTGGATTTTTGAACATTTGAGTGAAAATAATAATTTGATGTAAATTGTATGAACTATAAATAAAATTTTTAATATTTACAAATTATTACAAACTAATTTTTTTTAATTTAACATTTAAATTGAGATTATCACTATCAAGCCGTTCTTCAATAAAACTCTCTGAAGTCTCTTCAATAAATTCTTGATCTACTTGAACAGATGCGGAAGCTTCAGCTTTTCTTAATAGCTCAGTTGCAAAAAATACATCTGCAAATAAAATAAATTTACCAAATATATATATATATATATTATTAATGAAAATATATATCGTTTACATTGAGTTAGGTTATGCTATCCATTATTCAGGAAAAATGTATAAATAGCTGTTGAATATAAACTAAAATCAATTGTATTAAACTTATATTGCATAATTATATTTACCTCTTTCTGCACGAGCAGCTTCAGCTTCAGAAACGATAGCATCTACAACAATTTCTCTTTCTGAATCAAATAATGTGATTTTTCTTGTCGCCATCTTTAAGCTTTGAATATAATAATATTATTATTTGTCATATTTCAAAAAAAAATTCAAAAATTGCGCCTAATTATTCTCAACGTTCACAACGACCCACCTCTTTAGATGGGTCGTTGTGAGCGTTGCGTGAGCATTAGTCATGACGTTTTCGCCGTGACCACAACGACCGCGGTCGGTATGTGGAATGGCTAAAGGAGCATTTTTTTTTTTTTTTTTTTAACTTTTTGGCAACAGCTTCAACTTTATGCCAGTTTCAAGTAAAAGGTTGGGAAACTACACGCGAAATAAAATAAACAAAGACATCAAAAGGAAATAAAGGGATAAGCTGGTTAAAAACAAAATATGTACAAAAACATATTACATCTTAATATTATTATAGATTATGAAAGAAGATAATACATTATAATACAATAAAGGATAAAGCAAAAGGCAGGAGATTTTAGTCGGAAACGGAACATGAAGTGATTGTAAAGAATTCAGAAAGGAGGTACGGTCATATTGGGAACAAGAAAAGAAAATATGGTCGAGGTCACCAATATCTTCTCCACACTTACAAATATTACTATCAACAATACGAAGCCTTGCTAAATGATGAGGTGTACAAACATGTCCTAAACGCATTCTGGAAATGATAGAAGTGACAGTTTTAGAACTTTTAACCTCAAAGAACCATGGTCTACTGGGGATCCTAGGTTGAATTTCAGCATAATGTTTGCCTTTGAACTTGCTGCTTCTCAACCAAACATCATTCCATGACTCCCAAAGATGGGTTTTCGGAAGAGCAGCTAAATCATGACAATAATTGATGTATGGGACTATGTCTCCATCCTTTATAGCTTCTTTAGCAAGCTCATCGGCTTTCTCGTTTCCTTTAATCCCACTGTGACTTGGAATCCATGCAAAGATAACGGTGTAATTTCTTTGAGAACATATTAAAAGCTTATCACGTATTTCGCAAATAATAGGATAACAAAATTTCATTTGGAAAGGAGATTTTTCAAGAGATTGTAGTGCACTTTTTGAGTCTGAAAATATGATTGTTCTTTTAGATTTTAATAAAATAATTAGTTCTAAAGCTTTTAAAAGAGCAAAACACTCTCCAGTAAAAACTGAGGATTCAGGAGGAAGTTTAATCTTTTGAATTATTTTATGTTGCCAATGAATTAGACCAACTCCAACACAATCATCAACAGAGATTTTAGAGGCATCTGTAAAAATATAATCCCAACCTTCCCAATTTTGTTCCTCAACGCTACTCATGAAACGAATATTTGTTTCCAGAATATCTTGCTTACAGACGCCTATATTATATCTTATATCCGGATCAAGAATTAAAGAATTGAATTGTGTCATAAATATGGGTAATGATGGAGATCGATGAATGCGGCTGTGTAATGTTAAAAATTTACGAAAGCTTATTATTAGACATGGTAATGATTTGTGACGCCAGTAACGGGATGTATGAATAATATTGTTCAATTCATGCAGTTTTCTATGTAGAGGGTGGTTAGAAAACTGCATAGATTTGAACAAGAATCGATCACTTAAAAATTGCCTTCTTAATTTTAAAGGAGGATCGCAGCATTCTACTTGTAAAGCATTGGATGGGCTTGATTTCATTACTCCTGTCACAATTCTCAAAGCTTTTGACTGAATGACATCAAGTTTTTGACTTCCCAAGACACTTCCTCCATCTAAGAGAAATGTGCCATAATCTAAAACAGATCTTATAAGAGCGTTATGCACAAGTTTCATAGAAAACGGATGAGCACCCCACCATACACCTGAAAGGCATTTCATGATGTTAAGCAGCTGTGCACATTTCATAACAACATGTTCATAATGGGCAAGTCCAGACAATTTTGAATCCAATATAACTCCTAAAAATTTAATTTTTGTTTGGAGTGGCAAAGATTGACCATTGAAGGTCACATTTATTATAGGAGTTGTGCGTTTTTTGGAAAATACGACTATAGAACTTTTGGAAACTGATAGATCTAGGTCATTTTTAACTAACCAGATATTAAGACAATTAAGTGAACTAGACATGGAATTGCAAGCCTTAACCACAGATTTATCAACGGAATAAAAAGAAGATCATCTGCATATTGTAGCACATTTATATGGGAATTTATAGATAATTCTAAATCATACGTGTAAATATTATATAAAAGTGGGCTTAGTACCGAACCTTGGGGAAGGCCTTTAAAAACTGTACGCTTTAACTCGGTAATATTACCATTTTTCTGAACGATTAATGATATGTATCTGCAGGATAGTAAATTGATGATAAAATGTATTAATAACGTAGGAACCTGTAGCTCTAATAATTTGTGTTGTAGAATAGAAATGTTCACATTATCATAGGCGGCAGAGATGTCCAAAAAGGCAGCTACAATATCTTCATCACGCGAAAAAGCTATGCGAATATCTGTGGTTAATATAGCTAAATTGTCTATTGTAGATTTTGACTTCCGAAAACCGTATTGACTATTGGCTATTAAATTATTGTTTTCTATAAACCATTCCAAACGATTCTTCACAAGATGTTCAGCAATTTTAGTTAAAACGGAGGACAACGCAATAGGCCTATATGAGGCAACATCATTGGTAGGTTTGTTAGGTTTTTTAATCGCTATAACTTCTTGAGACTTCCATGTTTCAGGAATATTACCTGTGACCATGACGGAGTTTATTAAATTTAAAAAATACATTAAGGCAGTATCACCAAGATGAGATAAAAATGAGTACATAATACCATCCTGACCAGGAGATGAATCCTTAACATGTGAAAGCACACCTTTCAATTCATGTAATGAAAAAGGAGAGTTTAAAGAGGAAGAGTCATCTGTCAAAGACGATTCCAAAGGAAAGTAGATCGATTCAGCAGCTGATGGAGGAGCTAATCTGTCTAAAAAGGCATTGGTTAAAAAAGGGGGAAGTGAAGACGATGATAAAGATTCTTTGAAAGCAGATCGAAAACGTTTAATACTTGTCCAAACTTCTGAAGGGCACGTAGAAGGAGATAAAGAAGTACAAAAATTTTTCCAGCCTGCCTGCTTTTTATCTCTGAGGAATTTACGTGTGGTACTAATAACTTCATTGAGAATATCTAAATTTTCATTGGACATGTCCTCAGCATAGACTCTCTCAGCTTCCTTTCTTCTGCTTACAGCAACCATACATTCTCTATCCCACCATGGAGGAAAAGGAATCTTATTAGACGGATTTCGTTTGACAGAAAAACGAAATTCGGCAGATTCTATTAAGCATGTAGCCAAAGCTTTAGAGGAATTGGTCTCACCACCGCTAACTAATTCAGGCAAATCATTTATTTTAGATTCGACAAGGCTTTTAAATGCAAGCCAATCAGCATTATTTAATTTATATTTCACACGAGGTTGTCGTTTTTGATAAGGAGAGCGTCTAATTGGTGAGGATATGATAATCGGGAAATGATCACTGCCAAAAGTAGATGATGAAGTGTACCAAGAACGAGAAGAAGCAAGATCTGGAGTACAAATTGATAAGTCAACCGCGCTAAGCTTTTCATTAGGCTTTGTACGTCTGGTTGGTGAGCCAGTATTAAGTAAACACAAATTATGTAAATCTAATATTTCAACTAAACGTACACCATTGGAGTCAGTAGTGCTACAACCAAACATTTGGTGATGAGAGTTAAAGTCACCCAATAGAAGGAATGGACGACTGAGTGAAGAAAGTAAATTATTAACGCTATTGAGAATAACAAAAGAGGAACGAGCTAAGTAAATGGAAACTATAGAAATATTATCAATTTTTATGCCGACAATATTAATGGCATCATTAGAGATTAATGAAGAAAACGCTATTTCAGAAAAATTAATTGCGTTCCTGACAAGTAACGCTACGCCACCATGGCCATCAAATCTATCATCACGCAAGCAGGTATATCCTGGGATCCTTAATAGGTACCCTGGCTTCAACCACGTTTCAGATAACGCAACAACAACGGGAGAATGTTTATTTATCAAATATATCAAATCATGTTTCTTTGGAACAACACTCCTGCAATTCCATTGAATTATCTTGGAATCCATTGTTTTTAATAACATTAACTGATTTAATTTTTTCATTAATAGAGGCAACGTGGGACGGTTTCAATAAGTTTGAGTTTATTAAACTAGTTAATAATGCTAGTATCATTTCTAATACATCAGATTTTTCTTCTTCTTTATTTTTGTGTCCAACCAGAGCACTGCCATTTTTAGGCTCTGGAACTTGGAAGTCTTTTAAAACATTATTATGCGCAACACGATCATAACCATGTTGTGGTTTACGAGGAGAGCGAGGTTTTAAGAATACTGTCTTTTTATTTGAGGCATTAGTAGAATTATTACGAGATACAGACTTCGCTGCGGAAGAATATACGGGTTTTGGTACTTCCGGAATTGTTGAACTTAATGCATCTGCGTATGAAGGCTTAACAGAAGAAAATATTTACTGGCTTCGGCATAAGACATGCAGCTCTGAGCCATTTTAACTTTGATTTCTGTCTGTCTCACAAATTCTGGACATGACTTATCTATCGCTGAATGGGACCCTTTGACTTCACACATTACACAGTACAGAGGATCTTTATCTGACCTGTCACATGATACACCTGCATGTTGACCTCCACAGTTATAACATATTGGAGTCTTAGAACGACATTGAACTTTGGTATGACCATAACGGCAGCATTTATAGCATTGTATGGTAGGATAAATATATATTTCTACTGGAAGAGCATTATAGCACATGAAAATCCTTTTTGGTAAAACTTGCCCATCAAATGTTATTACAACTGATTCAGAGGGTTTCCAAGAAACCGAGTCATTAATTTTTACCTTGCGATTTAAACGTCTTATTTTAAGTATTTTGCCACAGCCTATAGGTACTGATACATTTTGTTGAACTTCCTCTACACTCCAATCTACAGGGACCCTGCGAACTAGACCCATTCTTGTTACGCTGAAAGTGGGAATGAAGGCTTTTAACTTTTTCGTTTCCAAAAGACTGCAGTTAAGAAAATTATTGGCGTCTTTATAATCGGAAAAGCCAACTACGCATCTGTTTCTTCCTATACGCTTTACACTTCCGGGAATAATATTATTAAATTTGTTCTGCTTTAAAAAATTGCCAAATGTTATTGGATGGAGAATGGTCCCGTCGTCAGGTGAACTTTGAATACGTTGAACATGTATTAAATAAGGGGAAACATCGGTAGAAACATATTCAGTACGGCCAATCGAACGGGGGTCCGTATTGGTTACTGAAGCTGTGGTGTTGTTTGAATTTCCCGCGTTAGAGTCTTGAGAGATATTTGAATTTTCCGTGTAAGATGTTGATGGTCGAGAGGATGTGCTATGTGAATTATTATTATTTTGCAAGTGTGGAGATGACGTGGATTGAGATATAGGTTTTGAAGTAACCTTTTTAATTAAAATTGACTCATCTTCTACATTGCATAGGCTTTCGCACTGACAGTAATCACCGCTAGAACCACTACCTTTCTTTTTCTTAATTTTCGTACATTGCCGACAAAGGCGCAAATAACGTGTTCGTTTACGAGTTCCTTCACCTGTTTGAGATGATACCGAACAATCGGTATCCATTTTGTCAAATTCATCTTGTGAACCAACAGATACATTTGATCCCACAGGGAGATTCAAGCCAACAAGGCCATCATCCCCCCGACCTTGATCGGGGGGCTTGTTCATACAATATTTACAGAAATTACAAAAACTTACCGACTACACGATGACACTATACACAAATATGATATAAAGATTACATATAATACAAAAATTAAAACTACCAGCTTATCCTCTGCGTTTTAACTAGTAAAATTAAATTAAATATTCACCACCGTGAAAAAAAAAACGTCTACCATGAACGAAGTTTCCCGCGCTTTTTTCAAAGGAGCATTTTGATCGTCGTGAGCGCTTAGTGGAACGCACCATTAGAGGTTCTAATTGAATCCTCCTCCAGCTGACATTGACAGCTTAACTTGACAGTGAAGTTCTTACGAAATGCGCTTGCGTAGTGTGTCCATTGTCGACTATAGCAGCGGCTTCAGTTTTCAATTTCAACTTTGAGCTCAGCCGCTCAGTCCGCCGGCCTCATGTAATTTTGATCTCCGAGTAACGGCGTATACGTAGGCAAAATGAGTGTGGAAAATCCTACCAGTGATAATGACTGTGACTCCGTAAGTAGTACAATAATTTTAAAATAAGCCGTGCTCTCCATTTACGTGTCTGTTATGTCTCAATATCGCGTATAAATTCATATTTACTAGTGAAGGATTGAGCGACAAAGCTAAAATTTTCTAAGTCCCAATATGGCGTCTACTGTACTGTACTTCTCACGTTGAATAGAACCCAAGCCATGTTAAAGGGATTAATCTTTATGTCTTGCAATTTTTGCATTTATTGTAGTTTGTACTTCAATTTCGAAATAAATAATATAAATATGTTAAACTAAGTTAATACTTTTGGTTATTTTTCAAAGGGTAAAGTAAATGGAGATAAAAAGGAACACGTGAATGGTATACATAACGGATATAGCAGTTCCGAGAAACATAAAAGTAGCCATAAATCGTCAAGTAAGGACAAGCATCGTGACAAAGATCGCGACCATAAGAGCTCCAAACATAGCAGCTCCAGTGGGTGAGTGTTCTAGAATATTCCTTAATCTTGCTTTCAGTTCTCTAAGATCCCATTTAGATAGAGTCCATTAAGAATACATGTATTTTTTTATATAGTATAGTTAAATTTATTAGCCACAAGTGAATGAAAAAAAAAGAGGAAAAGACTAGGTTATGTAAATTTTCTTGTCTTTTCTGTAGATGAAATAGGTCATACAATAACTTCATATTACAAATATTTTAGCGACAAGCATTCTAGCAGTAAGAATCACAGCAGCTCACATAAATCTTCAAGTAAAGACAAAGAACGGGATAGAGAACATAAACATAGGGATCGTTCAGAGAAGGATAAAGAAAGAAGTAGTGACAAAGAGAAACATCGAGACAAAGACAAGGAGAAAGGCGATAGAGACAGGGATAGGGGTGATCGTGACAAGCATAAATCCAATAATGGAGAAAAAAGAAAGGATAAGGAACATTTGTCATCGAAGGATCATAAATCTAAAGACAGAGACAAACACCGTGACCATGATCGACAGAGGAGTGACAAGGATAAACACAAGAGCGAAAAGCACTCAAGTTCCAAAGATAAAGATAGACACAGGTAATCCTTAAAGTTGTCCTGTAATTATTGCAATATTGCATTAATATATTTTGATTTATAAAAGTAATTGTATATTAAAGATAACATTAGTTGTGAAATAAAGTATAAACTCAATGTATATTTAAAGTCAAACTTTAGGGAGTTTGAAGGAGAACTACAGAATGACTTGACCCATGTCAGGCATGCTTGTACTGTCTGTACATAAGCTGCATTCTGTTTAATGATAACAATGTGCCATAGTATGCAAGCGGCTGTTATTATTTTACATTATCTATCATCTTAGTCATATATAATGCTATAACAGTAAAACAAAATTTCTTTTTCTACAAACAAAAAAATTCTATAGCACGGAAACTGTGTAGTGCCATACATTAAATACTGTTAACAATGTATATTAAAATTTAATTTCTATATTAACAAGTCCATTAGACAAAACTAAGTTTGAAAGTCAATATGATTTTTTTTATAAACTAAGTTATAATTTTTTTTTTAGCTCTAGTAAGCATAAGGAGAAAGACAGAGAAAAGTTAAAAATTAAATCTGATTCGGATTCTCAAGATTCACCAAGAAAAGATGATCCATTGCAGGTGTGCTTATATTGTAGTAATTTATGTTAAGAATACAATGTTATTTAATTGTGAAATATATAAATATTAAGTTTTGGGTTCTGTTTGTGTGTTTAACATTGTATTCTGAGTTGTGAAAATGTAAAATTAAATAAATAGTGACAGGAACTTAATATGCATGATATAACATTTTTGGTCCAATCAAGAAAAAATTCAGACATTAATTGGAGGTAATTTTTTATTTTTTTACATAGATTGATGAAGCCTCTATAAAGCTAGAGATAAAAGAAGAAAGCGAAGATGGATTTGCAGGAGCAAATACAACTGCCTCGTCATGTGATTACTCCCTTTCACAATTTAAGGATGAGCCTCTCGGTGAACTACCGGATGAGAGTGAGAGTGAAGAGGATATTCCACTGGTGAGAGCTTAGGTTATCTGGTCTCTCTAATTAAATAAACTGTCATTTTATCTATGCTGCAATGATGCATCAATGCTATAAATACAATTCCTAGGAAGGTATGGCAGCAAAAGAGAAACTATCAGTTAATGGAAAAACTGAAAATAAATAGTAAAGTAATAGTTTTCTTCTTAACTGACTTGTATAACACATATTTAAAGTTTTATGACTCATTTTAGTTCTATTTAAACTATATATTTATAGAATATAAATAAAACATTCTACTCCTGTAACAAAGTTGTGATTTACAGTTTAAGCTTATTACAAGTCTAAATATTTTTAATTTTAAGACTGAACGCAAGGCAATAAAGAAACGGGCTATCAGTGATGATGAACAAGATATACCACTGTTGCAAAGGAAGAAACCTAAGAAAAAAATTAAGAAAGGTAAGTAAAATCATGACATGCTACTTGTAGTCGTGATATATATATTTCCATTTTTGAACCTGGTAGTTATTTGATTGGCACAAGGTTTTGGAATTAAAATATGTGCATTGTGCATATATGAAATTTAAGACTTTATTCTTCATTTTCTCTTCTATATTTAAAAACTCTGGTCTGACATCCAAAAATAAGCAAAGAAAACATCTTTACCAAAAATGCTATTTTAAAAAATAAATAAAGCATTCAGGATTTATTTGTGGGTTAAGAAATAATTATAGTCAAAGCAAGTTTTCTTCCAGAACCATATGCAACACCTATTTTCTAGGTTATAAAACTTTATTGTTGGTTATTCTGTCTTAGAACCAGTTGATTATGATGACGACGATGAAGAAGAAGAAGAAAAACCTAAAAAGAAGAAGAAACAAGCAGAAAAACGAAAAGTTAAGACTGAACCAGATGAAATCCCTAGCCCCACCAAGCGAAAGAAGAAGGATGGCAAAGACGAGGAACAAGAGGTTTGGAAATGGTGAGTTGATAAATCTTTAAATTACAATAGATATAGGCGTCCGTTACTTGGGGTGAGTGTCGTTTCTGAATCAACAGTCATAAACTTGATACAAGAAAGCCAATTTAATTGTTTTACTATATTTTTATTTCAACAAAGTATAGTCTTGATCTCTTTTTACTCTTCTATAGGCACAGAAAGTATATATATATATATATACATAGACCTAAGGACGCTTCAAAGCCGACAAAATGTTTTGCAAGAGATTCACAAGTACACTAGTAGATGGCGTTAACCTATAGTGTGATAGTTTTAAATTTACACGAGATGGCGTTGAGATTGCTTGTGTGACGCATTATTCGCATGACGTCTAGGTTATAAACGTGACGTTCGTGACGTAAGAAACTAAACATAACTTACCGTAATGAGGTTATCTCGATATAGCTATGTTAATCAATGTAAGAGTTTGGTTATGTGAAGTAAAATCGATTTTACGAAGTAATGTTGTTGTAAACACTTTATTTGTTAGACAATTAAGAGTACCTAGAAAAAAGTAATATTGTTGTTGTGATAAGCAAAACATGGTTGTTTTTGTCATTATCTTGATTACATACATGTGTTTTTAGGTGGGAAGAGCAGAAAAAGGATGATGGAACAAAGTGGCGGTTTCTGGAACATAAAGGTCCAGTGTTTGCACCTCCCTATGAACCTTTACCACCTAATGTCAAATTTCGTTATGATGGAAAAGAAATGCGGCTTTCTCAAGACAGTGAAGAAGTTGCTGGATTCTATGCTCGAATGCTTGACCATGATTATACAACAAAATCTACATTTAATACAAATTTCTTTAATGATTGGCGTAAAGTTATGACATCAGAAGAAGCAAAAATAATAAAGGATCTTTCAAAGTGTGATTTTAAGGAAATGCAAACTTTTTTCCTTCATCAATCTGAGAAAAACAAAAATCGTACAAAAGAAGAAAAGGCTACACTGAAAGCTAAAAATGAAGAAATACAGAAAGAATATGGTATTTGTGTTATTGATGGGCACAAAGAGAAGATAGGTAACTTTAGAATTGAGCCACCTGGGTTATTTAGAGGTCGTGGTGAGCATCCAAAAATGGGTATGTTAAAACGGAGGGTTATACCAGAAGATGTGTCTATAAATTGTTCTAAAGATAGTAAAATACCCAAACCACCCCCAGGCCACAAGTGGAAGGATGTCAGACATGACAACACTGTTACATGGTTAGCTTCATGGACGGAAAATGTACAAGGTCAATCAAAGTATGTTATGTTAAATCCAAGCTCAAAACTTAAAGGTGAAAAAGACTGGCAGAAATATGAAACAGCTCGTAAACTACACAAGTGCATTGACAAAATAAGAGACCAGTATCGTTTGGATTGGAAAGCAAAGGAGATGCGTGTTCGCCAACGAGCTGTAGCATTGTATTTTATTGATCGTCTTGCTTTGAGAGCTGGTAATGAGAAAGATGATGACCAGGCTGATACTGTTGGTTGTTGCTCACTCAGGGTTGAACATATTGAATTGCATAAAGAAAAAGATGGCAAAGAATATGTGGTTGTGTTTGATTTCCTTGGTAAAGATTCTATCAGATATTACAATGAAGTCCCAGTGGAGAAACGGGTGTTTAAAAATCTCGAATTATTTATGGAGAACAAAAAAGACAGTGATGATTTGTTTGATAGATTGAGCACTCAGACGCTAAATGAGCATTTGAAAGATTTGATGCCTGGTTTGACTGCCAAGGTCTTTCGTACTTACAATGCATCTATCACTTTACAGAGACAACTTGAAGAATTAACAGACCCAGATGCTACTGTGCCTGAAAAAATTTTAGCTTACAACAGAGCAAACCGTGCTGTTGCTATACTTTGTAACCATCAGCGTGCTGTACCTAAAGGTAGTTTTATGATTATTTCCTTTTAAAATTTTAGATAAATAATCTTAAAGTCTAAGTTAAGTTTGGTGTTCTTAATAAATGAGCAGTTCAATCCCTGGCTGACTAATGGTCTTTCTGACTATGTGTGCCTTTAACACTTTCTTGTATGCTGTAGGATAACATTGTTAGGAAACCGCAATGGGTTAGACCTAAAAAGTCAATGCCCTGTGTAAGTCACAGAAGGCTGCTCACCTACTTAGAAAACACTACCATGAAACAGAAATCTAAGGCCCTAACTTGATAAGTTAATTTATTTATTGCATGCAACACATTTGTATATAATAAAAATCAAAAAAAAACTTACTAATAATTAGCACTAGGCTCCTTGTAGAATTATGGTATGTGTAGATTTAGATTGATTGTTGTATAATACCCTTATCTTTAAAATTATTTGATTATCAAGGCATGTTATTCTTTTAGGTCATTCAAAATCCATGGAGGCTCTCAAAGAGAAAATACAAACAAAGAGGGATCAGATTGATGAAGCCGAGGAAGATTATAGGCAAGCCAGCAAAGCTGCCAAACGAGGCTCTGTTAAGGAAAAACTTAACTGTGATAAGAAAAAGAAAGCTTTGGATCGCCTCAAGGAACAACTGAAGAAGCTAGAATTGGATGAAACAAATAGAGATGAAAACAAAACTATAGCGCTTGGCACATCAAAACTGAACTATCTGGATCCACGTATTTCCGTATCATGGTATGTAAATTTAGTGTAATTTATTGTTAAAAATAATATATTTTTATATAAACTCAGATAAACAAAACAAACCCTTGAATTAAGAATGCCTGTAGCCAAACTTGTCTTTAAGTAACAATAGTACGCTATTTGGTGCTACTTTAAATCTATATAATATAGATTGAATAAAGAAATCAAGAAATTCTTGATAAATGTATTTTCCTTTTTAAATGTTATGTTCTTTATTGAAGAAAACTATTTTATTTTTCTATAGGTGCAAAAAGCATGGTGTACCGATCGAGAAGATTTACAACAAAACTCAGCGTGATAAGTTCCGCTGGGCAATTGACATGGCCGGGCCGGACTATGTCTTCTAAACTCGTAGCATCAGCTACTTTATATATTTTGTTTCAATGTAAACGTTCCACTTTACAAATTTTTTACTTATTTAGTTTTATGGTCTTTTGACATGAAACAAATTGTATGTGAAAATCAAAAAAATAAAGTTGTTCCTCACATTAGGATCCAAATTAGAAGTCTGATTCTAATTTATTTAGACAATTTTAGTTGCCCTTAGCTTAATTTTTATTTGTAAGTATTATTGTAAAAATCTTGGAACTTTTTCGTATCTCATTTTCTGTTTTAGATAATTGACATAATTGTATGTGAGTGAATGATACGCGTGTATGGTATTTCAGTAGTGGCTTTGTAAATATTAGTGAGACTTTTAATTACACGGTAAATTTCATGAGCAATAGATCATTAATTTACAAATAAAGCATTCGCATACATCATAAAGTGCTCCATAGGTTGTAGGAATTCTAAGTATTTTCTGCACAATGTGCAGCAATAATGTTGTAAAGTAAGAAATAATGTTATTTTATTTTTTATAATTACAGGCAGTTTTGGAATAGTGAGGAATTAAAAAGGTACAATGTTGTAGATAATTATAACTATAATGTCTACTTCTTGTAAATAATGAATTTTTACCAAGTCATAAAAATTGTGAAATGAGATTATCAAATAAAAATGACACTAGGAGGTTATTCTTTTATTTAATTTTGATTAAATTGAAACATTGGGTCAAACAAGACCATCTTTATTCCCTCTACCAATGTCCTATGGTTTGTATGTGGAGTGAATGTACGAGGGGAGGTCCAAAAGTTCGTGGAATGAAAGGGTTTTAGTAAAAATGAAACAGTAAATTTATTTTTCCTTTTCAATATAATCACCCTTAAGCTGAATACATTTATTAGATCTATGAATTAATTTTTCTAAACCATCGTAAAAATATTTTTTATCTTTTCCCTCAAAATGAGCCAAAATTGCCTCCTTTACCTCATTGTCGTCGGAAAATTTCCTTCCCCTTAAGATTTTTTTTTAAATTGGGGAACAAATAAAAATCACTTGGGGCCAGATCTGGACTATAGGGTGGGTGGACTAGTGATTCGAAGCCATGCGTGTGTAGAGCAGCCATTGCAACTTTGCTCTTGTGAACCGGCGCGTTGTCTTGCAAGAGCAACACACCCTTGGTCAATTTTCCCCGACGTTTTTCTTTGATGGCATCCTTTAATTTTTCTAGTATTGTTGCGTAGTATTCTCCGGTTATGGTCCTGCCCTTTTCTTTATAATCAATCAGTATTATCCCCTCACAATCCCAAAAAACAGTAGCCATCAACTTTCCAGCCGACTCCGACACTTTGAATTTCTTTGGCGGTGGTGTCCCCTTTTTATGCCATTGCATGGACTCTTGTTTGGACTCAGGCTCGAAGTGATGAACCCATGTTTCATCGCCGGTAACAATTCGCTCCAAAATCGATCCAGGATCGTCGCTACACAACTCCAAAAAATGTTTTGACGCTTCGACGCGCTGCTGTTTTTGAAGCGGCGTGAGCATTCTCGGTACCCATCTTGCACTGACTTTTGTCATACCCAGGTGGTCATGTAGGATTCGCAAAATTGTGGTATCTGATACTCCAACTAATGCAGATAACTGTTTTTTCTTCAAACGGGTGTCCTCCAGTACAATTTTTTCCACTTTTTCGACGATGTCTGATGTGGTGGCCTCAACTGGCCTTCCTGAGCGGGGGTCGTCTTCAATCGACTCCCGACCATGTTTAAAAAGACCATGCCATTTGTAAATCATTGATTTACTAGGGCACTGTTCCCCGTAAACAGTTTCCATTTCATTCAAAATGGTCTGAGCGTTCTTTCCTTGCTTGGTAAGGAATTTAATGACAGCACGGTGTTCAATTTTCTTCATAGTTTCAGTTTTCTTCCGGATTGACGTGTTTAGCAGGCGAGTGTTCGTAAACGAATGACGCAATAGGGCTGAAACTCCATTTATATACTAATTATGAGTCCCCAATTAGTATGACACTAAGCGAGCGCCCCTATCCCCACTCCATCCCCTCCATTCCACGAACTTTTGGACCTCCCCTCGTATGATCTCCTAAATATTTTTTGAATAGTTTATGCCGAAACCGGATAGATATCTAAATTTTTTTATTGTACACAAAAACAGCTGCAAAATATCACTATGAACCACAACTTTTCGATAACTCAACAGCAGCAGTGCTTATTTGTAAGAGCTTGATTTACCCAATGCATTTACTTGAGGTCTGTGGGTGAGATTCAGATAACTAAGACTGGTATGAAAATCCAATACATTTTTCGGTACGGGAATTAAGACTTAGCGCTAAGCCTCAGTTTTTACCATTTGGTTATTCTCTGCGAAATCCAATTTGGTTCAGGTTGGAGGGTAACCAAAGCTGCTATGCTAAAGAAACTATTATATCTAACTGGTGTGTCTGCTCTATCGGTCCATATATAAATAAATCATTCTACTCTAGGGAATATACAAAATCAAATGCAAAGTAGTAAATTATTGTTTTAATGATATCACAGCAACATCTTAAACTTTTAAACATAATTAGCAACCATTTGAAGCGGTAAAAAAATTAACACCTTCCATTCCTTCTGGCACATATGTAAGTCCAGAACTGTCTTTATGGTTTTTATTATAGCCTTTCGCGTATCCTGAAAATGAGTTCAGTATGAACATTTGCTACCAATTTGGGTGAATGAAACATTAACATCTTATACTCCATTTATTTATCGCTAAATCAATATTACGTTTTTACGGAAGCTATCTTCCGTACGTCAAAAACGTATTGGAAATGACAAGTCTCACTTAAGAGTTAATATAGTTGTACCACTGTACCTAAATAAATAGTTTGGGGAGTCTTAAAATGTTTAACACTCTTCCCAAAGTGATACAGGTGATTAGCACATATATTGTATGGGACGAATTATTGTCAAGCCATTCGTAAAAGTATATTTACAAAAAAGTCTAACCAACATATGTAACCATTTAAACTTTTGTTACTAAGAGTTACATTTAATAATATTGGATATTTTATCTAAACTCACCTAATTCTTTCATAAGTTTCGTTGGCGCGTTTCGCAAATGCATTGGAATCGGAGGCAAGGATCCTTTAGTATCTCTCAATGTTTGTTGAACTCTTTTCATAGCGTGATATACCTCGGTGCTTTTGGGTGCCCGAGCTAGTCTCACCGCACATTGTGCGAGAAGTACTTCACATTCCGGCATTCCTATATGTTGGCAACCGTGGAGACATGACACGGCTTCAACTAGTGCATTAGGATCTCCCAAACCTTAAAAATTTTGAAGACTATGTGGTTTCATCCACGTTAGATAGGTCGTGTTATAACCCTTGGCCGTCCTTAATAAATAGACAGACTACTATCAAAAAAAAAATTATTCACACTTCATAAGATAAGCGTGTTCAATAAAAGAATAAAATCCTTAGTAAAATCGAATATATACTGCTCAAAACAATTAGCGGAACAAGATTTTTCTCCTTTCTATTGCTTAAACTAAAATTAGATTTAAATTAACTTGTACGCTATTTTTTACCTTGTTAATTTGTTAATTACTACAATTAATAAAAAAATTCAATTTGTATTTTTTTTATTAAAAAAAAAATTAAAATCTGCATTGTAGACGAAAAACTAATTGGTGATAAAAAAGGTCCATCAAAGAAATATTCTTATATCGTTTGAATATTCGTCTTTAGTGACTTTCAGTAACGTGCGTGGCCTCCATGAGCCCTAATCACGGCTTGACAACGACGCGGCATGCTTCGTATGATCCTCCGAATATCTTCTTGTGGAATTCGCTCCCATTCTTCAATCAACGCTTCAGTGAGCTGCTGCAGTGTTTGAGGTGCAATCGGACGCTTCCGGATGCGCCTGTCAAGCAAGTCCCAAATGTGTTCAATTGGATTTAGATCAGGGCTCATGGAAGGCCACTCCATTACACGGATTTCCTGCTGTCGTAAGTAATCTGACGTGATGGCTGCAGTATGCGGCCTGGCATTATCTTGCATTAAAAGAAAATCTGGGCCCATACCATATGCTGCGGGCCAAACATGATCTTCGAGCACATTTTCAATGTAAGTTTGAGCACACAAGCGCCCGGGAACAACGACGAGATCTGTGCGCTCGTCCAAACTCCAAACTAACTCCGCCCCAAACCATCACAGAGCCACATCCAAATTTGTCATATTCCTGGACTGCTGCTGCACTATATCGCTCGCCTGGGCGTCTGTAAACACGGAGACGACCATCGCAACGTGTTAGACGGAATCGTGATTCGTCAGTAAAAAGCACTGGCCTCCAATGTCGAAGTTGCCAATTAGCGTGATTTTGCGCGAACTGTCGGCGAGCTTGTCTATGTTGAATTGTTAGACGCACAGCCCGAACTGGTCGGCGTGATCTCAAATTGGCTTCCAACAACCTATTTCTTACCGTCTGGTCGGAAATTTCTACACCAGTAGCCGTCCTTAGTGTATTTTGTAGATCTCTTGCAGTTGTGGTGCGGTTACGTAAAGCACAGTTGACGATGTAGCGATCTTGCAAACGTGTAGTTTTTCTCTTTCGACCTTGACCACGCCTTCCTGAGTATTCTCCCGTCTCACGGTATCGCTTCCAAAGTCTGTAGATAACAGAAGGGGCTACTCCTAGATCATTTCCTACATAACGCATAGTTCGACCCTCTTCAAGCAAAGCGATAGCTCGGGAGACATGCAATTCAGTCAGATCTGGCATTATGACCTAAACTCACTCGCTTCAATGAATAACAATACTCAAAAGGCTCACTTCAATTTCTATTAATACTCAAAAGATTGAAAAAAACTACTTAAAATGTGTTTTCTTTTCTGTGATTAGAAAGTAATGAAAATTCAAAGACGTCACTTTGTTTTTCGTCTACAATGCACATTTTAATTTTTTTTTTATAAAAAAAATACAAATTGAATTTTATTATTAATTGTATTAATTAACAAGGTAAAAAATAGCGTACAAGTTAATTTAAATCTAATTTTAGTTTAAGCAATAGAAAGGAGAAAAATCTTGTTCCGCTAATTGTTTTGAGCAGTATATATAGTATATTCATTACTGTTTTATTTAAGAAAAAGAGTTTAAGTTTTTGATTACCAAGATTCCAGAACGCTCCCTTATGCACTTACGATTTTTTAAATTTTAACTTCAAATGTTTGCAGAATGTTAAGATCCCCATGTATTTTAGTTTCTCGAATTCTTTCGAAGACCGATGAAGAGTGAGTTCAGAGTCGAAACTTAGTGCTTAGACTGATTCCCGTATGTAAAAAATTTATTGAATTTTGACATACGGAAATCATAGTTCGCGCTAATTTTGTCTCTGAAGCCCCTAGGAAATAATGATCTAAATCCAAAAATGCTAACCAATATCTTCACAAGCCGTTCTAATCAGCCTTCGAGCGATATATAAAGGGTCCTCCCCTCCATGTAGGGCTCTAGTGGTCCAATACAAAGCTGCATTATCGTCGCTCGCACGAATTGATTTTTGTATAGCAGAAATTATATTGTAATGTTCATCCCCTTTTTTGTCATACAGTATATGGGTCCTCTGGAATTAAATTATTGGTTTGATTTAACCATTTTGTTTATTAGATACTTCGTTGCATTACAAAACTAGTACAATGGGATATTTGTCAAAAGTTTAAAAACTATTTCAGATTATTCATAATTGACTATGGAACCTATATATTTTTTTTATTAAGGCTATGTTCAGATGGCAAAAACTTGACGCGCGTTTTCAAATCGCGCGACTAGACATTGTGGTATTTTCATACAACTGTTCACATGAGCGCGCGTTAATGCGCTTTGATATTAATGTAATGTCCGTTTGCTGTTCAGTTGAGCGTGCGCTTTCATCGCGATCGCATGTAATTTTGTTAATTTTCGTAATTATATTTATAACAAACTGGGTCTATTTTTCAAAATTGGATGAACCCAATGTGTACGTTTTCTTTTTCTATATATTTCTTTATAAAATAACCACAAAATAATAGCCTCTTCCACGTCCATTTTCTACGTTCTACCGCACTAGACTAACGAGTAATCTCGCAACGCGCATTAGCGCTCATCATCTGAACTCTCTTCAAATTTGATCGCGCGTTACATGTGAACATAGCCTAATTCTATTAAGAATTGGTTTTAAATTTCAAATTTAACGTTTATAATTTCTTCTCTAGCCAATAGGGCGTCGCACCAGACCCTACGACGTCACAGTAAACAAAAGTCAAGTTTTTTACGTGTTAATTATCATAAATAAATGACGCAAATACACATATATTATTAATTATTGATAAAAAGTTGTCATCGAGGAAATTATCTTTCAAGATAGTATTAGGATTAGACTGGCGAAGACATTCCTAACTGGCATGGCATCGTCGATTCGACTAATCTGTGACCGTTCTGTGTCACGTGACTGACGTATAAAAAACAATATTTTTAATTATCGACTTTCTGGTAAATTAATTTTTATTTACTAGTTATTTTACTCTTATAACGCATTTTAAAGCCAATAAAGCTTTATTTTCATACAATAAAATAGCCCATTAGAACACTTTAATATTTAGGACGGCTACGGGCGGCCTTATCGCTTAGAGCGATTTCTTCTAGGGAACCAAGGAAAGTTAAATAAAATATGGTAAACGCAAGAAGTGCAAAACTACAAATGACATACAATAACTTAAATAAAGAAAAACAATCAATTTAAACATAAAAATGTAAAGGACACATGAATCACGAAATTTTTAACTATAGCTTCACCAACTGCAAAACCAGTAGTGGTACAAACGTTGGTCTTGGTCATTCTTTATAATAATGAACTGCTTTAACATGTGATGAGGGGCATGATGTAATAGTTGCAGGCTTACAAACATTTTGTAAAAAAAACCTAAGCAATTGAAATTTGAATAGAGCGACAGAGAGTTTACTGCCAGTTCTTCTCTTCCGTTCGACGCTCTTGATTAGGCGGGAAATTTGAATTCAAAGGCAATTTTTTTTACCTTAATTCCACCTTTTATTTCTTCAAGAGTCACACATGGGACTGATTTATCATTTGGTTTTTGTGAGTTAAGTGTTAGTTCCAAAGCGCCTAAAGCAATTCTGGCATCACCATCACACATCTCTGCCAGCCATTGTAGTGATGATCGTTCTATAAAACATCTGAAATTTATATTTATTTTCCTATAATAAATTATGTTTGGTTTGTTTACTTTAATATTATATTAATAAATTAATGTACAATTATGTTAAACATGTTTTAGTTCAGTAAGGTATCTTGTTTGTGTAATACTTACATAATATAAAAAAATATTTGTGTATCCACTCCCTTTGCTAATGAAAGATTGTAGCATTTATGAAAACCTGTCATTTTAGTGTTGAATAACTAGTTGTTAGAATACTTACTTAGTTTCACCAAATTTACTCTGTCTCTCCTTTAGATTATCTACAATAACGGCCAAATTATTTTTGAGAATAGCTTTCTCTAAAATCTGTAAAACATTTTCAACTGATAATTTTTCCAAAACAATAACTCGGCAACGGCTTAAGAGGGCATTATTTAAACTGAAGGATGGATTCTCTGTTGTTGCACCAACCAATGTTATTGTTCCACTTTCCACATGAGGAAGAAATGTATCTTGTTGTAACTTATTAAATCTGAAATAATAAAAGATCACTTTAAATATGAAAGTTTTTAGAAGATATATTGACATTTTGGTTTTATAAGTCGGTCTTAGCACAAGCATTGCAGGTTCACAGGTATTCTATTATAAACACTTGCAGGTTGTGCAAACAAAGCTAGTAATTCTTTATTAAATTTAACATACAATCACCTATGAATCTCATCCATAAATAACACTGTGTGCCTCTTAAACTGACATTCATTTTTAGCCGCCTTCACCACCTCCTTGACTTCATTTACACCACACATGGTTGCTGATAATTTGACAAATCTAAGAGTTTTTAGTTCTTTACAAACATTGGCTATTACATTGGCTAATGATGTCTAAAACAAAAAAAATTGTTAGTCATTAATTTAAAAATCCTGCCTTATTTTAGAATCACACAAACTATTGATTGACTTTCAAGATACATAGAAACTATTACAATGTTTTATTAATACAAAACTGGCTTCACTTATATCACATTACATCTTTATTGGTTTTAAATATATAAAAAATATGTTGGGAATGTAAACACCAAAAGTTTTAAAAAAGACCTAACTAGAACCTGAATTAATAAATAACAAATATAAATGAAATTGTCTGATAATAAAAACCTGAAGATGCATAATTTATTTTACTTTATGCATTTACCGTTAAGTTTCCATACCAAACCATACCTTTCCACAGCCTGGTGGACCCCATAAAATCATATTTGGTATTTTTTTCTTAACAAGCATTGAATGTATCATACAGCCTGGTCCAAATATATCTGTATGTCCAACTAAGTCCTCTAACAGAGAAGGTCTCATAAATTCGGCCAATGGAATATTTTTATCAAATGTAAGAGACTCCGTTATTGGTATCATTTCTTGGTTCACATTTGACTTATTTGTCGTCTAGAATATAAATATTACTACTTTAAATTTCTTTGGAAAGTAAAAGTAAATATTATAAGACAAATAAGCATATATAACATATTTCTATAGATACCTTCACTGGCACCGAGAATTCTTTTGAAGTTGTACTTGCACTACCAACATCTGTTTTTATACGTTTGTGTATTGCCGAGTCGACAGTTTCATTGTCATCGCCATATGATCCCGCTCTCTTTAGTTTATTTTCGGTTTGTGTATTTAGAAAAATACATTTATTTACATGTGTTTCAATAATACTTTGTGAAAACTGTCGTTCACATACAGGACATTGAAACAAATCAGCTTTTAAATTAGTATCCACTGAATGAGAAAGGGACATAGTAAATACTTACAAGCGTATTACATCAGTTTAAAACCCTATATTACATAAAATAAAGGAAAAGATAGTTTATTTTCAAAAGTTTAAAACTTTGTTTATAAAATTCAAAATTCTGTAGTCACAGATGAGAATTTCGACCATAGATTTCGATGTTTGAAAGGTTGTAAAGATTAAAGTGGCGAATATAATAAATTTATATAAAACTTCACATTCTATTACCAAAGTTTAACTTTAAAGAATAATAATAATAAAGTTTTTTTGCAATAAATCGTCAAAAATCAACGTTAAACGTACCTTAATAGTTGACATTGACACAAAAAAAAAAAAAAAAATTACAAATGCCACAATTACAAAACAACCGAATGCGAATTGAGGTTCGCAGTAATATTTAATTATTAATTTCACGTCGATAACTATTTATTTCACATCCTTATGATAACGAGCTACATTATAAATCAATTAAGAGATGCGCGGGAAATACGATCGTAGACTGACGCGTTTTTCGATTTAATTAAATTTTATTTTATTTCTAGGGTTTGGATCAGTAGTCTAGTGTATTTAATGTATATATTTTTGTTATTTCTTAGTTTTATTTAATAGTGTATTAAAGAGAAGATTTATTGGTAAGTTATTTTAATATACTTTTGCTCCTTATGGAGCCGCCTGATGACCCTGGGGGCGGAGAAGTCCCTGGGGTGGGCTGTATAGTAACGATTTCAAATGATGAGTCTGGAATGGAAACAGATGGATCTATAAAATCTAGCAGTGGTGCTCGAAAACGGAGAGCCACTGTGCATAAACATTGCACCCACTGTAATAAAAAGAGACGTAGTCGGAAACATGAGGGCAAGGAAATCAAACCAAACGAATGTCATTGCATTCCTTTAACCAATACCCAAATTAGCACTGCTCCCTTGTTCAATGAGTCACAATCCAACCCGTCACAACTTAATTCCTCTAATGAATATAAAAAGCCAGAATCAGTAGCACGTTTAAGATACCAGCCAAGTGATGCAGCACCATATGTTGTTCACATACAAAGAGTACAGCAAACTCCAAATGATAGCGTTTCAGTCCACCCAATTGCTTTTGGTCGTTTCTTAAAAAGAAATTCTATACACAATATTGTTAACGGAAGCCTAAAACGAATTGGTCGTAATAGACTGTCTCTGTCTTTTAATAATTACCAGGACGCAAATTCTTTCCTAAATAACTCTGCTTTACAATCAGTCGAGTATAAGGTTTTTATCCCAACATTTACTGTTACCCGTATGGGTGTTGTAAGAGGCATACCTGCTGAGTGGTCAGATGAAGAAGTTACGGAAAATATTAATTTACCTGTTGGATGCGGTCCAATTTTAAAAATAAGAAGAATGAGACGGCGTATCATTACTAGTAATGGCAGTGAGTTTAAGCCTACTGAAACTGTGGTTCTTACATTTGATGGACAAATACTACCTAAGCGAATTTTTATTTGCTACACTTCCCTCCCAGTTGATCTTTACATTTTCCCCACAATACAGTGCTATAATTGTTGCAGATTTGGTCATGTTAAATCATTATGTAGATCAAAACCAAAGTGTTTCAAGTGTGGCCAAGACCATTCGGCTGATCAGTGCTCTATCCTAGAGGAAGATGCATACTGTTGTTTATGTCAAGGTTCCCATTTTGCCACAAGTAAAAGATGTTTAGAATTTGATCGCCAAAAAGCCATCAAAGAATCTATGGCCAAGAGCTGTATTTCGTACGCTGAAGCATCTAAAATTCATGCACCTATCTCAAAAATATCTTATGCTGATGCTTTACTTTCTTCTTCCAATGTAGGTGCTTCTACTATTTCTACTCCTCAAAATGAACAGTCTCATAAACAGTCTTTGAGTAACTCTTACAAAAAGACTTTTTTCTCAAACCTAAATCTATTCCTAAACTTTCCAAAGGTTATGACAGAAATACACAACAACAATTAATTAAAGATTATGATATGCCCTCACCCAGAAATGGTTATGGATTAAACTTAAACAACAATAATGATTTGACATTACAATCAATTGCAGACCTAATAAAAATTCTCATTAACACTTTATCACAGTCAAATATTCTTTCACCGTCCAACGCTGCTCCTTTAATTGACACTATTGTTAGCTTACCAAATTATATTAATAATGGACAAGCAAGCCAAAGCTCTACAGTGGAACTGTAGAAGTGCTTCGTCTAAGAAAAGTGATATTATTTATCTTATAAATAAATATAAACCTTTTATCTTCGCTCTACAGGAAACCTGGTTAAAACCAGGTGCTCCTTGTAGGTACTCAGGCTATGCCTGTCTCCGTGAGGATCGTATTGACGGGTATGGCGGAGTTGCCTTACTAGTCAAACATCATCTTCCTTTTTCTCACTTTCCTATTCCTTCTCATAGTAATGATTTTTCAATTATTGCTGCTATTGTTAATAATATCTGCTATGTTTCAATATATATTCCTCATCCTAGTTCTTCTATCTTTGTTGAAATTGACTCTATCATTTCTACTCTTCCTAAGCCTTTTATCTTATTAGGCGACTTTAACAGTCAACATAATTCTTGGGGCAGTTCAACAACCAATACATACGGAGTTTCATTGATGGAACTGTTAAACTCTCATAATCTTTGCTTTCTTAACGATGGTTCTGTGACCCGGCGGACCTCTCCCAATGAAGGCTCAAGTGTCCCTGATTTAAGCATTTGTACTCCTAGTTTAGCTTCCACTATTTCATGGTCTACACTTTCTTCTTCATATGGTAGTGACCACTTCCCTTTACTTCTTAGATTTCCTTTTCACATTAATTTTACATTTAGACATTCACCTAGATTAAAACATCGACTTAATAATGCTGATTGGGATACCTTTAAATCCCGTATAGAACAAAAGATGACTTCCCTTCCTAATATCTCACATGGTTCAGAATCAATTTGTGCTGATGCATTAACTAAATTATTTATAGAAGTAGCAGACAAAACCTTTCCGCTTAAAAACGGTGCTCTGGGCTTTATTCCATCTCCACCTTGGTGGGATCAAGAATGTTCAGATGCAATTAAAAAAAGAAAACAAGTTGAGCTCCAATATTGTGAGAATTGTACATCTGAAAATTTTGATCTGGTTACAGATGCTTTCAAGGCCACTAGTTTATTATTCAAAAGAGAAAAAACAGATAGCTGGAAATCTTTTTGTCTCTCCATCTCCCCTAATGTCCGTCCTTCTGTGGTATGGCGTAATATTAGAAGATTCAGGTGTGCATTTACTGAAACTTCTGGTTCTCTCCCCGATTCATTAACAAATCAATTCCTCGACAGACTTGCTCCTACTACAGTTCCTGAAACAATAATTATACCTCTGATGCCATTGAACCCCTCTGGTCTCAATAGTCCATTTTCTATGTATGAAATTAAAGGAATACTATCTTCAGTTATAGACTCTGCTCCTGGTGACGATGGAATCCCATATTCCTTCATCTCTCATTTAGGTGACCAAACTCTTGAATATTTCCTGAAATTGATAAATACACTTATGTTAACCGGTTCTATCCCTCCACGCTGGAAAAACCAGATCATTATACCAATTCTAAAATCTAATAAAAATCCCTCTAACGCAAATTCATATCGTCCTATTGCATTATCCTCGGTCTTGATAAAACTCTGTGAACATTTAGTGAAAACTCGTCTTGAATGGTTTGTAGAAAGCAATAAATTACTTTGTGACAGTCAATTTGGTTTCCGTCGAGGGAAGAGTACGATGGACAGTATTGCCATCTTTATAACTGACATTTTTTTAGCATTTTCAAGGAACGATTCTGTTGTTGCCACATTTTTAGATGTACAATCCGCTTATGACAATGTAGTGTTGTCAGTTCTTCATAAAAAGCTACAGTATTTGAATGTACCTGTAATGTTATCAAATTTTATCATAAATACTTTTATACGAAAGACACATCACTCTAATTTCACAAGACTCCACTGTTGTAACCAGAACCTTATGGAGAGGTCTTCCTCAAGGATCAGTCTTAAGTCCCATCTTATATAATATTTATACCCATGATTTGAAAGCTTCTTTTGGGTAATCGGATTTGTATTCTCCAGTATGCTGATGACCTTTTAATTTATTCCATTCATCAATCACCGGCCATTGCTTGCTCATTACTGTCTCATTCTCTTAATTTATTAAAAACTTGGCTTGATACTAATGGCCTTGAAATATCCCCCCACTAAAAGTGTTGCCATGCTTTTTTTCTAGAATGCGTCTCCCTCCTCCAATCAACGTGTATTTTGATAATAATATTATCCCTGTTAAAAACTCTGTGAAGTTCCTTGGTGTGTTTTTAGATTCTAAGCTCTCTGGTGTAAATCATTGTGACTACATTTTTAATAGGTGTGAGCGAAACCTGAACATTCTTAGATGTTTATCCGGTGTATGGTGGGGTGCCCATCCCTTTTGTATGAAACTCATGTACAATGCTTTAATCCGAAGTATTTTAGACTATGGTACCTTTTTATTATCTCCTGGAAATGCAACCCGTTTAAAAAAATTAGATAATATACAGTCTAAGGCATTAAGATTAATCACAGGAGCTATGAAAACTAGTCCAATTAATGCTTTACAAGTAGAATGTGTTGAAGCCCCATTACATCTTAGACGACAATATTTATCTGATAAATTCATATTTCGCTCCCTTCAATATGCCAACCATCCTCTCCGTTCTAAGCTGCAAGAACTATCTCAATTGTTGACATCTTCCAAGTACTGGTCAAATAAATCTTCACCTTGTCTCATCGTCAGCTTCAATAAATTTATCAATATTCAAGCTCCAACTCATACCTTACCAACTTACCCTTTATTTGGAACAAACTTTGAATCTCTAATTATTTCTCCAGACATTAGATTCAATATTGGTATAAACAAGGGCGATTCCCACGCAAGGATTACTTTTAATTATTTCTGTGAACAACACTGCCATGAGTACAATTACATATTTACAGATGCCTCTAAACACGGTTCGTCTGGTAATGTAGGCATAGGAGTATTTCACTTACAAAGTAAAACTACAATAAAAATAATGTTTCCTCCAGAGTCCTCAATCTTCACAGGGGAATGTTACGGTATCTTTAAAGCTTTAAAATTAGTTTTGAGCAAGAAACTTAAGAAATCCATCATATTCACAGATTCACTTAGTGCTCTTCAAGCTCTCCAAAAATATCCATTAAAAAACAAATTAATTTTTCCTATCATTATTGAGATTAGGAGTTTGTTGTATGAATGTGAGCAATTGGGGTTGTCTGTGTCATTTGGTTGGATACCTGGACATTCTGGTATTTTTGGTAACGACATAGCAGACCAACTAGCAAATGAAGCTGTTAAGGATGGCGATTCTAACTCGTATAAAAATTATTATCATGATTTGGCCTCACTTCCTGCTTCTTTTCTTCGACAATCTTGGACTGACCTTTGGATTCAGAGCAGTTTAATTAAGGGTAAATATTTTTCATGTATACAGCCCACAATACCACTAAAGCCATGGTTTTTTAAAATGAAATTTAATAAAAAGGAAACATCGTCTCTCATTCGTATGAGATTGGGCCATGTGTACCCCAGCCCACCTTTCCAGATTTCATATTATTGATAGTGAAATGTGTGAGTGTGGGCTGAATATTGGTGATTTAAACCATATCATTCTGTCCTGTCCTCGGTATAACCACTCCATGTTATTCGATCATTCTCATCCTTCTTCTAGTATCCCGTTACCTACATCTGTTCCTGTTCTGCTTTCATCTTTAAATAATAATATATATAAAAAGTTATGTTTATTTCTTACTCTAAATAATATAAAATTATAAATATGTACATACATATGTATACAAATCGTATTTTGTATGATATATATTTTATTAATAACTGTTCCTTTCCATAATGTAGTACTTTGTATTAGAGATAGTTTTATATCCTGCTGATCCTATCCTTTATCGATGTAATGTTCATTCGGTGTAAAATTATTTTTCTTTACTATTCCGTTTTCCTTACCTTTGTCTGTGGCAATACGCTCTGCGTGAGGCTATTTAAAAAAAAAAAAAAATAAAATAAATCAATTAAATGGATACATCGAAAGGAGTTTTGAAAAACCGGAAGGCCAAGAAAAAAATTGGTGAAATCCAAGAAGTTTCAGATTCAGAAAATTATACAAAACTAGAAAAACGAGAAGTTGTACGTAACTTAAATTGTATATTATTTTACTGCAGCCAGAGTATATTTATTGCTGTAAACAAACTTAAGTTTTTGTAATCATTGAGAATTTTCATTGGATCTACTGCTAATTTTGACCTATTTAAGAAATTAATTGTGGTTGTAGAATAATTTTAAAGGCCCCAAATATTAAATAGATATAAATTCTATCAAAGTTATAAAATTTAGCTGTTATGTGGTTGTTCCTGTTTTCATTAAAGAAATAAAAGTTTATTTTTTATCTCAGGGTGACGGAGCACCAGCAGATAAAGGTTGTCAGGAACAAAAAGAAGTTTTAATAGAATCTAAAGAAGATGGTGTATTAAAAAAGCAATTTTCTATAAAATTTGAGATCGATATAATTTTTCTTATGCTTTTAAGTTTGGGTCTTTGCACTAGACTGTACAATTTAGACAACCCTCATTATATAGTGTAAGTTTCTTTTTATTTAACTATATACATATAACATATTAAAACATTGTTTTATCTACTTATCTATCAAATTTGTCTTATGGTAAAACGTGGTAATCTAGAAACTACTGTTTCAAATTGAAAATTAAATTTATCTTAGTTATATTATTAATCGAGTAAGCCTAAATATATCACACTACTACCAATAGAAACAGACCATAATTGATAAGTAAAAAAATCCATGGCAGCATCTTTTGTTGACCACAAACACACACTAGCAATTTTTATGGTAATAAATTATCTAGTCAAGTAATGCATTATTTGTGAAGGTTTTAATTGTCTGATCTAATCTTATTTGTATCTAAAATATTATATTTTAAATAACTGTAATTTTTATAGTATCTTAGGAGATAACAGTTTTTAAACAACAAAATTTTGATGAAACTGCATTATATACTTATTTTTTTTATTCCATATCATTATAAGTATGTAAAGGAGAATTTTATTGTTTGATATGGATAGGATAAGTCATAGGATTTGATAAAAAATAAAGATTTTCAATCATTGTTTCAGTTTTGATGAATTACACTATGGTCGATATGTATCTTTATATACAAAAGGTGTGTTTTTCTTTGATGCTCATCCACCATTAGGAAAAGAGCTTCTTTACATGGCCAGTAAGATAGCTGGCTATGATGGAAACTTTACATTTGATCGGATAGGATCACCATATGCTGACAATGTGCCTGTCACAGCTTTAAGAATAGTACCTGCTATAAGTGGAGCTCTTTTGGTGGCTGTTTCATATCAGTTTATGATAGAGATATGTTTTTATCAATGGACAGCTATACTTGCAGCTTTATTGGTGTTATTTGGTGAGTTTTAATATATTTCGTATACAAACTACTGCTGGATGTTTATTGATATGATCCCCATTCCAAAAAAAACGATTTTCAACTCATCTTGATTCTGCCATTTCTATATATATAACACTTTTACATGAGCAACTAAATGAATTTCTAAACAAAAATTTCTCCACTTCAGTCTGGGTATTGTCCTGGTCATAGCACGACTACCGCGCTGGTCAGGGTTGCTGATGACATTCGCGTAGGCATGGACAACAAACAACTTAAAATTCTAACGTAACTCTTCCTTTCTTGCCTAATGCTTTACGGTCTCCGCAGTGAGGGTATGGAATTCTTCCTGTTCCTTTCCTAAGATAGAGAATCTTCCATATGCATATAATATATATATATATATATATAGCTTAAGCATTACCTGTCCGCATCGTAAGCCAACTTTCGTACTAACTGAAATTATTCAGGTGCCCTTTTTCATTGTCAACATATGTTTTTATTGTTTTTTTTATTCTTTATATATCTAAGTAACTATATATCTTATGTAGGTTTGCCCTTCTTGCGCTTACGTTATTTAATTTATTTTTCTCCTTACAGTCAACCATTATCTATTGGCTACTTATTATTTAAATATTTTAATTTTATTGTAATTTTACTGTAGGTACCTACATGTGTATTTAAATGATAGGAAAAAATAATTGCCTATAATTATCACAAAACTGTTTAATTTGGTTTATATTTTTGTTTCAGAAAATAGTTTGTTAACACAGTCCAGGTTTATGCTCTTGGAAAGTATACAAATTTTATTTGGCATTTACGGAATACTTTGCATAATTAAAAGCAATCGTAAAATTGGTATTTCATCTGTGTTATGGCTTTGCTTTGGAGCTATATCTGTAGGATGCTGCTTCTCGTAAGTATTTTCAAACATCTATATTATAAAGAAAATGGATAAGCTGTTGAAATTGCTTTTTTATAAATTAAATGTATAATTGAGTAATAAACATTTATATTTTGCACCTTTCATTCATACTAATACTCAATTGTTTTTCAGAGTAAAGTACTCAGGATTATGCACATATTTCTTAGCATTCTTCTTAGTGGGTCAACAAATGTGGAGACGTATTAGTGAAGTTCAATCAACATTACGTCTGACTTTTTCTATTATATGGAGGCTAACTATATTAATAGTTATACCATTAAGTGTGTATTTAGGAGTGTTTTATATCCACTTAGCTTTACTTCCAAAGGCTGGGCCACATGATAGTGTGATGACCAGTGCATTTCAGGCATCGCTTCAGGGTGGCCTTGCAAGTATTACTAAAGGACAACCATTACATGTTGCTCATGGATCTCAGATCACATTAAGGTAAATGTTATAATGAATATTTGATTTAGATAATTAAATCTCCACTAGGTTTATTAAGAACGTCATAATATTTTACTAATAATTGATTGTCCCCAGATATAAAAATCCTAATCTTTTATAAAACGACTTATTTCTCTTAGTGGTGGTACGCCCGTTCTAGTATTTTTATACCTGTTGCGAAAGGCTGGCATCGTACTCGAAAACCCTCTTGTATCACTTCACATCAGTTGAACCGCTGCCCATTTGTTCCCTATTTTTTTCGTTTCTATTTAAAAAAATATTTACAACATGTCAGAAACATAATATCTATGTAAATGTTTTTGACACGTATTATCGCAATATTTACTTAAATTTTATGCTTTCGGTGCTTTGTTACGTTACTTGATCCGGTATACTTTTCTAATGTTATCGATACATATGTAGAATTTCTAATGTATTGCGTATTTTTAAGCACACATGCTTTGTCACGTATATGAATAAATACTTTTACGAAAAACGGCTTTTTTCAGAATTTATTCTTAACCTTCAGCTCTCTTCCTGAAAATTACATTCTTAAGTATCCAGCCAAGAATTCCGAACTTATAATTCAACACCCTGGGGTGGGCTCTATACCATTCTGGGTAGAAACGAATCAGCCTTCTATATACGCTTATGTCTTTCAGACACTCTCACGGCCGAACATGTTGGCTCCACTCGCACGCACATGTATACCCAGTAAAATACACGGACGGCCGTGGCTCCTCTCATCAGCAGCAAGTCACCTGCTACAGTTTCAAGGATGTCAACAATTGGTGGATAGTAAAGAGACCTGATGAAGCGTCTCTAACTGTCTCTTACCCACCGGATGCTATTCGTCATGGGGACGTGGTGCAATTGGTACATGGGTTGACTACGAGAGCGTTGAACTCGCATGACGTCGCTGCGCCCGTCTCGCCTCAATCACAGGTAAGAAGTTGGCCCGCGCGTAGCTCCATGGGGCAATTAAGCTGCTTTACTGATAAATGTTCAAATAGGACCAATAGAGGATAATGACCAATATAAATCACTATGTATCCTTTATGATTCATTTAGGCTTTGACTCTAGAACCTTGGTGTCGCTGTTATTGCTTTGCGTTAGTAAGAAGCACAGCACTTTAAAAAGATTAAACCGACTTCAAATACCTTTCAATTAAATATACATGTCTCCTCTAGAAGGTATGGATGATATTTTAAAAATCTTAAAGCTTTGATGAAATTTTGATTCCTCTGAGATTTCCTAGGTTGGAACGATTTAATATAGTTTAAAAGATTACGAAATTTAGCACACGTGCTTGCAAGACTAAATACATCACTTTACTTAGATATAAATCCAATTTGAACAATATCACATATAGGTCAAACTATCGAAAAGTTGCTTAACGTCGAAACAATTTTGAATTAACAAGAAAATGGCAGAGGCTCATAATGTATAATTGTGTGCCTCCTATATTGCAAAGCTATGCCGCCTCTTAGTGGTGAATGCAAACGCAGGAGTAACACTGGAATCGATTTTATTCGAGAAGGCTGATCTGCAACATTATTGAAAAATTATCCATGATAGAACAAAAACATATTATAGTGTTTTATAATGAACCCTTTTTTTATACAACCACTTAACAGTCTACAATAATAGTAACTATAATTTGAATTTAAAAAAACTCTGTTTTATACTAATAAAAAAAACAGCATAAAGATACTACGAAGCTAATTATTATATGACGTGTCATTCTATTGAAATTTCGTTCGAAAATCTTTATCACCAATGTCCTCAGACGGAGGAGATATGCTTAAAAATACACCATTTTTTTTTTCAAATTTTAGGAAGTATCTTGCTACATCGATTACAATATATCGATGTCAGCACAGAATTTATGGCGGGTGGAGATTGTTAACCGGGAAACGGATAGAGACACTTGGGACAGCATCAGGTCACTTGTGCGGCTGATCCACATGAACTCGGGGTCTGCTCTCCGATATAGCGGAAGGCAGTTACCCCCATGGGGATTCCATCAGCATGAGGTGGTCGCTGATAAGGTGGTCACGCACCAGGATACGGTGTGGAATGTTGAGGAGCATCGGTATTCCAAATGTATGTAAAGAAATAAAATTATAAAACCTAACTGTCACAAACAATATTATAGGTATGTTATCTAAAGCTGGCGGCTTCAACACATTTACACTTTGTGCTTGTGTAGTGTCTGTGAATAAGCGCGAGGCGTGATGTCAAACTGAAACTCAATCACAAATACACCATGAAAAGACTGTCCGTCTCTCTCGCGCTCGGTCAAGCTTATGAGTATAAAAGAGACAGTTATTGTTTTGCTTTTGCTACTGTTTATGTTGATCTTTTTTCAAACATTACCAGGGCAATCTCGTGAAATAGTGCACAATGTTTTTAATTATTTTAAGCATCTTAATAATAACAGTTTAATGAAAAAATGTTATATTTCATTTGACATCAGATGCGACTGGGGTTTCTAAGAGGAGTATTGAAAGAATAGTTAGTGAAGTAAAAGTGAAGTGTGTTGAGCTAGATGGAGCTTATGTCGAAAAATGAAAAATTATTTACACAAACTACTCTTTTACGTTCTTGGTCGGGCTTAGAACTTTTGGATCCACCCTCGTATGCACATAATATTTATATGTATTTGACACATTTTTATTTATTTACAACCCACCCAACCTTACTAAAACCAGAGTAGACTAAAATATATAGCTTGGCAAAAAAGTCATATTTTTAAATATACTGTATAGTGAAATTGCATTAGTGTGAGTACTGTGAACGCGCCAGCTTTCGATAACCGACCTATACCATATTCTGACCCTTTCATTTTCGAACATCAGAATTAAATGTCTTTGTGTCTCCTAGTACATAACTGAATTATTATATTGTGATTCTAAAGAAAACTTTATATTTAAATGTAAGTAATATAATTAACTATTACTTTAGGCGTTTATAGGTAATCCAGTGTTTAAAATATAAACCCGGTCCCACCATTTTACATAATATAAGGCGGTGAATGCCAAAATTTTACCAAAGAAAATTTTATCGAAATTTGTTTAAACCTAGTTTTCTTTATAGCGGAGGACAAAAAAGAGCGTGAACGCGAACTAGTTACCGCTGAAATGATACCAACAGCGGCTACAAGACTATCATTTTGGGCTAAATTTTTGGAGCTTCAGTACAAAATGTGGTCGCATTCTAGTGACGCGCCACAAGGTCATATGTTCGCAAGTGAGCCCCAAGATTGGCCCTTGCTCCAACGGTCTATTGCTTATTGGCTTTCACCTCAGTCTAATGTAAGTATGTATATAGTTGCCTCGTAGAAATCCCTTGTAAGTAATAACACGTTCACCTCTCAAATATGAAAATACCCTATTTGTTTTGCATTAGTGGTTTCAAAGATTTTTTTTCCTTAATACTTTCCTATTGGGTAACATTGCTTCAGTGATTATTCTTATATAATGCTGGTTTCCTCACGTATGTGTGTTGTTTCCCACATAGTAATTCTAACCAGTGGTGCGTGCACCGCTGGGTTTGAATTCCTCCAAAATTCTTACGGCGCCGGTTCTCTGTAACTTGCAATAGCGATCCCGGTGTTTTTATTTTTCACAATTTAGATATAGCTTTTTCAATATCCGTAGTTCTTCGAAAACAATAAAAAGTTTCTTACAATGCAAGTGATTTGGTGTTTTACAGGCTCAGGTACACCTAATCGGCAACCTAGTGACGTGGTACGCTGGTACACTATCCGTATTAATGTATGGAGGGTTTCTTGCCCTTTATGCTATACGTACAAGAAGAAACATTAACGATTTACCGCCTCGCGCCTCACAAAAGTTCTATGACGCTGGTTACATCCTCTTTTTAGGATATTGGCTACATTATTTACCATTTTTCTTCATGGATCGAACACTTTTTTTACACCACTATTTACCAGCTTATATCTTCAAAATTCTTCTCCTATCGTTTGTAATAGATCATCTATTTTTCTTCCTTCACATTCGAGAAAAAACAAAATCGTTAATTCATGTTTTTATATTTTTCGTTGTCGTATTTCTTGCATATGTAATACTCACTTTTAAGAAATTCAGTGTTCTTAGTTATGGTAACACTGATTTAACTGAAACTGATCTTATGAATCTCAGATGGAAAGATACATGGGATTTTATTTTACATAAAAAGAATTAGATTAACATTTAAGACTGCTATGTTGTAAATCCGTCCATTAGAGTATATTTTATATAACTTTTTATTTTAAATTATATTTTTTTATGAACAAGGGAATAAACTCTTATTATTTTCCATGAGGTTGTATGTAAATTAGTTATTTAATGAAATCTTAGAATCTCAGTGTAACATTTTTTATAGAGAATTCTGTAGTACATACATATTATATTTTTTTATACATACTGTATCTGTTTTATTTACCTTTCGTGAATCTCTGTGTAAAATAAATTGGACATATGAAATACATTAAGAGTGAAACAGAAAAAAATTGTTACAATTTTATTAAAAGTAATATGATTTAGCAAGATGGTTCAACTTCCATAGGTTGTACTTGATGCACTGATACTGACTCAACTTCTAGAGGTATAACCTTTGTTTTCAATACTGCTGTGGTGCCTAGTGCATACCTGTAAGAGCCTTGCTTCTTTCCCTGTAATTTTAATAAATAATTCCGTGAGAATCATGCAACTGGTAGTTGCTTGAATAGTAGAAATGCTGAAGTAAATTGGAAAACATATACTGATAACATTTTTTGAAATAGGGATTTGGTTAAATTTATTAAAAGCTTTCATTTTTATACAGCAAAATAAACAATATGAATACTAATTAGAGATGTGAAAAAATAATCGATTATTTTTATAATTGAAAATCAATCATAATCGATTTTTTATCTACCACTTCCCGACATTATGTCTGGTCTTTTATAACCCGGACCTCGAACTATTAGGGATATTCGATACACAACGATGTTTACAATGTGATACATTGAATCCGATTCTTTGAAGATGTATTGATATACTCGATACATTGATGTTTTTTTTGGAAAACATCAAAAGTATGATAAAAGTAGTTTATTTTACAAAAACTCAAGTTTGAATGGAACTCTATAATTTAAAAGTAAAATAAATTTATTCAGCAGCACAAGACGACATACAATTAAAAAGACAACAAAAATACAGCAATGTGCTACTGAAAAGGAATACACTCAGCATTTATCAAAATCCATCAAAACGAGATTAAGTTAATTTCGATTTTGATTATTCTTAAACGTTAATTTGTGTTTATAATTTCTATTGTTTATTTTTAATTTAAAAAACCATGAAAAATAAAATATTTAGGGTGTTTATTTTGAAATTAATTTAAAAAAAAGGAAAAAATCGATTAATATAAAATCGATTATTTTTTTAAGAAAAATCGATTATTTATTAATTGATTATTCATGCTAAAAAAATAATTGATTAATAAAAAATCAATTTTTTATGAAGAATGTCACATCCCTAATACTAATGTTGAATGACAATGCTGTCCATGGTCACTAGCACTGCTTGCAAGTCTGTTGCCAGCCTTTTATGGGTACACTCTTTTCTTTAAGTCATATATGTGGTAAATTTATCTTCATATTTACCTTAACATTGGCCTCTTCATATGTTCGTAGATATTGGGCTGGACCAGAACTCCGGATTACACAGAGATCAACATTTGACCCTGAACCCAAATCATTAAAAATACCAGCAGCTATAGCATCTCTTACAAGTTGCTTGCCTTCTTCCTCAGACATGTTTGGTTTCCAACGAGACTCAAAAACAGCCATTGCTGCTAGAGATCCAGAACCTTCAAAGAAATGTTTACATATAAATAATTGATCTAATTATAAATATTTTTTTTGTAGATGGAAGCATGATGAAAATTTGCTTTGTTCATTGTTTATATCTTTTCTTTTAACTTACATATCTGTCTATCCTATTTTAGAAATTAAAACTTACCCATGGTAGCATAAGGCAACTTATCAACGGATCCATGGGGGTAAATACAGTAGATATGAGGCCCAGTACGATCTACTCCACCTAGCACTAAAGCAGCTCCAATATGACCTTGGTAACGGAATAGCATTCGCTTGAGCAATGTTGATGCAGTTTCAACGGGCACAACGCGACCCGTGTGTAAACGTTGTAGCTCTAATTGAGAAGAAACCGACTGCGTGGTCATCTCTGTATCAGCAGCTGTACCGGCCCCACAACAGTACATGTTTGCCGCAAGATAATGAATTTTTTCGCAGTTCTTGTCTGAAACTACGGTATTCTCAGTAGCTCGTGTGTCAGCCCCGAGGATGACACCATCTGCGTAAATTATCCCAACGATAGTTGTGCCGGTCTTAGTCGCTTTAGGAGCAGGAAAGCCTTTATGTTCAAGAAAAGCATTTCTGTAAGTAATTGATAAATTAGGTCTGTGTTTCTGAAAAACTTTATAAATCGCCAGTCAAACGTGAGATTTTACTTACCGTTGGCAGTTTTCAAAAGAAAAACCAGGTATAGGTAGTTCGGGAACTAAAACTGATGCCATATTTTAATATAACTTTATACTGTTTAAAATAAACTTCAGTAACTTTTTAGTTTTCCAATTTCCAACAATGAAATAGCAAAATTTGATGTGATTTATTTTGAAAGTTTTAACCACAGACTAATTAAATAATACAAGAATGTTTTTTTTTTTTAATACAAGAATGTTGTAAGGTTAGACCATAGATTAAAATCTTAATATGAACGGAGCCGAGAAAGAACTAAAGCGTAGAAACCACGTTAAATCAGCAAACGAAGGAATATGTTGATCCTTTATTTTCTTATGGCATCCTAATGCGTTAAACTTAGTTAAAATGATGTTTGTCATCTTTTATTTTACGTAAGTTGGCAAAAGTTTTCTTTTGAGTAATATTGTACTTTTTCAACTTTTTTTATCAATAGAAACAAAATATAGAAAATATTTATTTAATTTTTAAATACAACGATTAAATATTATGTGTACGTTAATGTATTATAATTATTGACAGCCAAATCTTTTTTGTGACATAAACTGATAGAGTCTGGCTAATGAAAGAAGATAATTGAATTATTTGAAAACTTTCGGATGGCAACACAATGTCATTGAATTTCTTAGGTTAGTATGATTTATAGTCTTGATACTTGATGCAATTACTCATTTTTATTTCTATTACTTATTTTTTCCGAATTTTTAACAGGTATAATAGCCTAAACTTTGTTTTATTTAATAGAATATTTCGTTTCTTTCGCAGGATTTGATTATTCCGAATAAAGTTGTGTTTTATAATAAATATAATTTTAGTTTTCCATGCAATGCTAGTCATTTTAAGTATCAATAGTAAAAGTCTAAATATGTATAGTATTTAATTTCATAGAAATACAGTTAAAAGCAATGTAAAAATTAATAATAAAATCAAGTATCAAGTAAGTTTAATCCACAAGATATATCAAACTTTTAGGGATACCATACTAATTTTTTTTTAAATTTGCCACGCTTTTTCGTTTTCTTCTTTCATTAGCCAGACTATAACATATTTATTTTTTTCGGTTTAGATTGAAGTAAAAACTAATATACTTATGATAAAAACACAAATTATTATCGCCACTACAATTCATCTATCAAAAAACACCATGGTGGCAATCAATTAAGTATGCACACAGCGCAATTGGACTAATTTATATATTAAGTCTCACAAAAATAATTTTCTGTTTAAGAAAACCTGCATTTTTAATTATTACCTGCGTTTTCCAATTACAGAGCATAATGCAACTCAGTGCCGCACAGTGCCACATAATGCTGAAGCTTAATTGGAAAGTGAAGTGTGCGAAGCGTTGCTGTAGTTGGAACATTCAACGTTGAGGATTATGCCGCATAATGCGCTCTAGTGCTGTAATTGGAAAACGCACACTGTTGCAGCATTATTGTTCGACATTAAGGGATATTAGAGTTAGATTTCAGTAAAAGGAGACTCCGCCTCCGGGCGAACTCGGTCTATCGACTAATTTTTGACGTACTGGAATCAGCCCAACCCTAATATGAAAAAAATAAATTAAATGACGCGTAGCAAATAGCAATGATATTAGTTTGCCATTTTCACTATTATTTGTTATCAATTTAGTGGGCAGATAAGTAAATTTAGTGGTTTCTACACCCATTATTATATTATCTTATATATTATTTACTCAATGGTGTCAACCATACTTTATGTAACGACCATAGAAAAGGCGCAGATGTATACTTTAAAGTATCTGCCTTTATAGTGAGTTTTCCAATTATTAATTATTTTAATTATTAATTTCCAATTCATTAACATTTTTTTATTGAAATAATAGCAAACCTTTAAAGAATATAAGGTTTTAACAAGCTAAATTAACAGTAAAATATTTGGTTTCATGTAAGAAGTTTACATCATTTACGTTTTGAGTAATATTTTTAAATGATTTCTAAAAAAATTATATACTTTTTCAAAACCATTGCAATTTTTTCTAAAGTATAATCCTGTAAAATAAATTTGTTTACAGATCCGAATTTTAAAATAAAATTGTATTCATATTTTAAATGTGGAATATAAAAAAAAAGGGTGGGGTAGCTGGTATGTATCGCGCGTGAGGAGAGGTATATACTTCTTTGGCATTATTAAGAATAGTTTGGCTTTGTTCCACCTCCAGTTTTTGATGTTTCACAGCGATAAGATGACAACTCTTTTTTTGTATTCAATTTAGTGCACTTACACTGATTCATCAATTGTTTTTGTCTCTTGTCCTTATATTTGCTAGAGAAAAATTACATGTTTTGATTAAACAATATGGTAATTTTTTTATCAAAACATTACTCGATAATAATAATACAAACTGATAGTTAACCTCAATTGTAATGAAGCACTTAGGAAGGTTGATGGGGGGCGGTTTTTCACAAATATTAATTAGTATTGGTTTAAATATTCAATTTAAATCACTTCTGATTATATATAATTCAAAAAGCATTGCTAAATTTCTTTGAAAAAATAATTAAAACTCCTTTATTTGTTTAAAAGGTAAATGACAAATGTCATTATGGTCATTCAAAATTCTTGGATACGAACTTCACGCATATTCTATTTTTTTTTACTTGTAGATTGTCTTATTCCTATCTCGCTCGCGCACGCTTATAATCACACTCCTAATTTTGTGTCACGGTGCGCGCGCATCGTAAAAATTAAGATAAGACAATCTACAAGTAAAAAGAAATAGAATATGCGTGAAGTTCGTATGCCAACAATTTTGAATGACCATAATGACATTTGTCATTTACCTTTAAACAAATAAAGGAGTTTTAATTATTTTTTCAAAGAAATTTAGCGATGCTTTTTGAATTATAATCAGAAGTGATTTAAATTGAATATTTAAACCAATACTAATTAATATTTGTGAAAAACTGTGCTCATCAACCTTCCTAAGTGCTTCAATACAATTAGGTTAACTATCCGTATGTATTATTATTATTATCGAGTAATGTTTTGATAAAAAAATTAACCACATTGTTTAATCAAAACATGTAATTTTTCTGATTTTATCTAGCAAATATAAGGAAAAAGAGACAAAAACAATTGATGAATCAGTGTAACTGCACTAAATTGAATAAGTACAAAAAAGAGTTTTCATCTTATCGCTGTGAAACATCAAAACTGAGGTGGAACAAAGCCAAACTATTTTTAATATTGCCAAAGAAGTATAATTCTTACGCGCGTACATAAGTACACGGACCCTTTTTTAGCAGTTTGAAATAACTTTAATTATTTTCAAAATCTACGAACAAACGAAAGCCTTACAAATTTTTCAACAATAAATAATATTTACTAACGAAAATTTCGATAAATGCCAACTTAAAGAAAAACACTGGTCAATTTTCTGCCACTGTGTTGGTATTGTTTGCGAGAAGCACGCGAGAGTGCTCAATTGTGCGAAGCGTTGCTGTAGTAGGAACACTCAACGTTGAGCATTATGCCGCATAATGCGCTCTAGTGCTGTAATTGGAAAACGCACTACATGAAGTAGGTAAGTATTATGAAATAAATACACTAGATTATTTAAAATATTACTAAGTAAAATGTTTTTACCAGCAATAAGTTAATAAGTTATAGGTGTTGTAACTTTTATATTCATTGAATTAAATTGCCTTATAGGTCGTTTACAGTACTCACACTAATGCAATTTCACTATACAGAATGTTTAAAAATATGTCTTTTTTGCCTAGCTATATATTTTAGTCTACTCTGGTTTTAGTAAGGTTGGGTGGGTTGTAAATAAATAAAAATGTGTCAAATACATATAAATATTATGTGCATACGAGGATCCAAAAGTTCTAAGCCCGACCAAGAACGTAAAAGAGTAGTTAGTGTAAATAATTTTTCATTTTTCGACATAAGCTCCATCTAGCTCAACACACTTCACTTTTACTTCACTAACAATTCTTTCAATACTCCTCTTAGAAACCCCAATCGCATCTGATGTCAAATGATAAAATGTTTATAAGATGCTTAAAATAATTAAAAATATTGTACACCATTTCACGAGATTGTCCTGTTAATGTTTACATTAACAGAACAATCTCGTGATATATTTCACAAGACATTTTTTTTCAAAGTATTCTAACCTCCAATCAAATAAGTAAACAATCACAGACAAAATAATAATGAGAAAAAAGATCAACATGTACAGTAAAGATCAACATAAACAGTAGCACAAAACAATAACTGTCTCTTTTATACTCATAAGCTTGACCGAGCGCGAGAGAGACGGACAGTCTTTTTATGATGCATTTTCAGTTTGACAACGCCTCGCGCTTATTCACAAACACTACACAAGCACAAAGTGTAAATGTGTTGAAGCCACCAGCTTTAGATAACCTACCAATACGATTAGTTACCTTTCTATGGAACTAGTCTGTGATGGCATGAATCGCGACTATTCTCTCTAGTCTGTGCCTTAAAGTTGCGACTTGCGGCCTGCGTCTGCCCCTGCCCCCGCCTCACTCAGTCATGAACCAGAATCAGTACTTTCGTAAATTTTCATAAGCTTTAGATCTCGTTAAATACAACTAAGAACGATCCAGTTTCTTTGAGAAACAAATAATTTTATACGATTTAATATACCAAAGACTCTTTCTTATAAGTGATTTTTTAAGTAACTAAGGAATTTGGACATTTTGCTTGTAAAATTTCTTTTTGAACAAAATATCCGATTCTTCCTAGTTACGAAGGGGTAAGATTCCATCTAGACTCTAGAGCATAAAATGTCTGTAGCTTTTGCACCGCGCGGTAATCGTCCGCCCTTAAGCCCGGCACAGATTCAGAAAATGTTAGATGAAAATGCTCATCTGATACAAACCATACAAGAGTATCAAGCAAAGGGTCAGCTGGTAGAATGCCACCAATATCAACAAGTATTACACAGGAATCTAGTTTACTTAGCTTCCGTGGCGGACGCTAATCAAAATATTCAACAAATTTTACCGGTAAGCATCTTTATGTTTATTATGTGTTAACAAAACAAAAGCCATATTATATTCAATGTGAACCATGATTTAGATATATTTCTGAAACAACATGTAGATGTTTAGAAACAATTTTTTAGGGACTATGTAACCACATGTCAAATATGTTGCCCAAAGAAAGTGTTGTTGGATTTGATATGTAATTTATTTTCATTAGACAATTTATGAAACTATTGTAACAAAATACTGATGTATTTCAAAATAATTTCATAAACACAAAAGTTTAATTTCTGAAAGTGCTTATAAAAAACATTTGTTTCTCAGTGAATACATGACTTTAATTGACAATATCAAATATAACTCATTAATCACAATATTGTATTGACCACATTTCATTATTTAACAAAGATGATCAATATGCAATTTATACAGCGGCATCTTACCCATTTATTTTTAGCCTCCGCATCAACTTGCTCAAACGGGGAATGTACCCCAAGGTGGAGTTAATCCTCCAGTCAGTGGTGGTGAAGGTCCTGGTTCCCCACAGCAGCAGTACCGGCCACCCTCTGGAGTATCTACAGCTCCAACAAGACCAACTCAATCATATGGGCAAAGACCTTACCCACAAAATCAGTATCAAGGACAATATCAAGGGGCTTATCCACCACAAGGTGGATATGGTCCACCAGCACAAGGATATGGTCCGCCTAATCCGGGACAACAACCTCAGGGATATCCTCCAAATTCTACATATGGACCACCGATCACTACAGCCCCAAATAACTATCCTCCAGCAACACATCCAGGACCTGGTTACCCACCATCTTCTGGACAGCAACCTTATGCACCACCTCCAGGTAATCCTCCTGCAGCTGGTTCTCCCTACCCAGTGAGAGGACCTAGTCAACCAAATTATACAGGTAATTCAGCATATCCACCACCACAGTCTGGTCCCAACTATCCAAATGTTGGTGTAAGCTCATATAATGCTACTACATCTCAACCGCAACCATATCAATCTCAATCTTTTCAAAATACAACACCAACTACAGGGTATGGTTCAACTCCTGTCTCTCAGCCAAATAGATCACCTCAGCCACCCCCTAGTGGTTATACTTCACAAAATCCTCCTAGTTCTGGGTATGGCTCACCTTCAGCCCAATCACCAACCTTTAATTCAAGTTCCCAACATGGCAACAATCCACCATCAACAGCCCCAGCTCCATCAGGTGTGCCGCCACAATCTGGACCTCCTCCTGGTCAACAATACCCTCCATCTGGACAACCATCACCTTATCCGCCTGCAAGCCAACCTCCATATTCAAATCCTTCTTCTCAGCCAGGAAGTCCTGCTCCACCAGTTTCTACAGCTCCGCTCCCGCAATCATCATATCCTCAAAATCCACAAAACTATCCTCCAGCAGCAGCAGGTTATCCTCCTCATGCTTATCAGCAAGGCTATCCTCCAAGCCAGTATCCCCCCTCGCCTTATCCTTATGCCAGAGCTCCAGCTCCCGGAGCACCCCCACCTGCAGGAGCCCAACCATATCCAGGTTACAGCTTCCAACCCCCTAACCAACAGTAAGTATTTATAATTGTACTGTTCTAGTTTTAGTACGTAATGTTATGAATTATGATTAACTTTAGGTACCTATAGTGTTATGTGTGGTTTATTTGTGAATGATTTTGTAGTAGTACGACTTAACTTAGGTACAATTAGTTTTATAATAAGGTTTTACTTGTAGTAATTCTATTTATAGGTTCTGAATCATCCTAAATAGTGTTTATGTACAAAAATTAATACATTTTATGAATTAAAGTTGGTGTTTGTTTTTCTAAAAACCTATTATCCTGATTAGGATTTTGTTTTGATACAAATTTTATTAAGAAGCACTCTTCACATCTTTTACTTATTGTTAGCATTTAATTAACACTATTAAAATTTATCGTAATTGAAAATTTGAATAATGATTTAACTTGGTATTTTGTATTGTAAAAGAAATTAAACTGTTTAGTATTTATATGTTTATTAAGTATTTACACAATTCTAATATTCTACTGTTAGGGTTTATGCCTCCTCAAATTTAATAGTAGGTTGTTCAAAAGAATGAATTGATTCATCATAATATTCCAATGGCAAACCATCAATATGCATGTTTGTTGGAAATGGCGGTGGTGTTTTAAGTTTCTTTAATGGCAATACTGTGTCATACAAATAACACATTGCACCTGTTTCCCCTGGTATTGCTACTCCCAACATCCATAAAACATTGTGTTCTGTATTTACACGTAGGACCTTTACACCTCTGATAATCCTCCAACTGAAAAAAGTTTTATTTTATTTTAACAAATGTAAAACCTTTGATGTACCATGTGCATGACATCACTCTGATTTTTATGTCCTATACTAGATATTGTCTAAACACATTTCCAAAACAGCCTTGAAAGCTTAGCTAAAAAGCTTATCAGAAAGGTACATATTGTGGTCTTAATTAATTTTTAAACTAAAATATTGTTATATATTTAAATATTTAACACTTATTACTGCAAAACTCTAATGTGCTACACTGACTTTACTTTTTATGGCATGTATAATTCACCTGTTTCCCATATGTCCAGGCATTTTAGTACCAGGCCAAACTCTAGCTTTTTCACCACCTGCACCAATATTTCCTGGTCTTCTATGTGTTTTAGTTACACCATGAGATGCAGGCATTCCCTTGAAACCCCATCTTTTTACAACTCCTTGAAATCCTCGGTCAATACTAAAAGAGATTTCAATAAGTATGCCTGCTGCTTTTGGGCCCGCAAGCAATGCAAAGCTAAGGTTAGCTTTCCATTTGCTTACCCTTGAAAAACACTAGTACATTTTAAGAAGATATTATAAAAGGTTACATCTGTCAGTTTTTCTACAAATGAGTAGACTACATACATTTTATAAACATTAGTATCTATTTGTAAAGAAACTATTTGATAAAATTTTAAAGTATACAAAAAGTGTTTATCTACGTGCCTGATTCAGAAAACAAAACAAGACAAAATATTTCTGCATCAGTAATAAAGTTTCTGTATGGGATTTCCTATACTAGTAAGGTATAATAATCTATTAATTAATAATTACGTTTTGGCACGGATATCTACACAGTCACCAACTCTAAAATGTGTAGCATACAATGGTGTCCCTGTAGGTAATTGAGCATGTGGTGATACCATAAAACGGCAAAGGTGTCTCTTAGGCAACATTCCGACATTAGTGAACATTCCACAATAGTCTTTAGTGACAGTGCTGGGATCTATGGTTTCAGATCCTACCAATAGGCAACCCAGAGTTCGTTTTTCTTTCCAGGGCTCTTTTTTCATTTTATCTGATTTCATTGGGTTAAACTCTTCAGGAGGGATATATTTAATAACATGATTGTCTACCACCTATAATTAATAAAACTGGTTATTTATGCTTATAAATAAAAAAATAAGGGAACATTTTAGTAGTAGTGTCAATACCTGTAGTAGAGTTGTTTGGAACTTTTTACCATCCTTAGTCCAAAGAGGATAATTTCCTATTTTTCGTGCAATTAATCCAACTCGTCTTGTAAATGGTGTCCATTCAGTTGCCTGTGGTATTTCTAAATTTGCCAAAGGAGATTCTATTTGATTCTGCAAAACTTGTTTATCTTGTTTTACTTCTTCAAGAAAATCCCTGTTTTCTTGTGTCAACATGTCTTCACTCACCTGGATAATATTAACTTTATTTTAATAAGCCAGAGTTTACAATCATAATTTCATTGAAAAAACTTTCCTGTTTATGATTTAGTAAGGAATTATACATGAAACATCTTTCATAGGTTATAATGGTAAATACACTTTTTTATTCTTTTAGTGATGCATAATAATTTTTAAGTACTCACTACTCTCTCTTTAGGCATGAACCAGTATGGGGGACGATATTTCGGTTTTCTTAAAGTTGTATAATGGCCAGTCCTTTTCACTATATGATTGACCCTGCAAATCAAGTAAAAGGTTAATATAAATGTAATGCCATGTTTAATTTATAAGTTAAGATAAAAAAATCAATGAAGTAACAACAAAGTTGTATTAAATTAAAGTAGGAGTAAATATAAATCTTAACCTTAAATTATTCATAGCTTTACACAGCAAGTATAAATTAGAAGTAGCCATTGATATGACCCAATAGCCCTCCTTGTGAAAAATATATTTTAAGTTAAGATTTTAGAGTAATAAAAAGGAAAAAAAAAAAAAAAAAAAAAAAAAAAAAAAAAAATTTTATATGGGGGGGGGGGGGGGGGGGGGGGGGTGTAGGAAAGGGAAAAGGAAGGGAAAAAAAACAAAAAGGGGGGGGGGGCCAAAAGGGAGGTGGGGGGCGGGGGGCGGGCCAAACCCGCAAAAAGGGGGGGGGAAAGGGGAAGGGGAAAGAGTTTTCAAATACATCAGCACCGTGCGCTAAGTCAGTGTTGAAAAAATGTTGAATAGATTGATTAGCAACCTCATTAATGATATAATATGAAAAATAAATTGGAAAATTTTTACCTTTTTTAATCATCAAATTATTTCACTTGAACTTTTTTTATTGAAGATAATAGAAAACCTTTAAAGAATATAAGGTTTTAACAAGCTAAATTAACAGTAAAATATTTAGTTTCATGTAAGAAGTTTACATCATTTACGTTTTGAGTAATATTCTTTAATGATTTCTAAAAAAATTATATACTTTTTCAAAACCATTGCAATTTTTTCTAAAGTATAATCCTGTAAAATAAATTTTTTACAGATCCGAATTTTAAAATAAAATTTATTCATATTTTAAATGTGGAATATAAAAAATAACTATTTATCATCCATACTAAATTTTTTTTTTTAGAGTTCGAAAACTAAAAACTAGAGAAACGAAAGCCTACAAATTTTTCAAAAAAAAAAATTTTTTTTCAAAAAAAATTTTTGAAAAAACCGCCCTCAAAGAAAAATACTGTCAATTTTCTGTCACTGTTTGGTATTTTTGTGAGAACAGAGTGCTTCAAAACAATAACCACAATCCACAATGTACTTTCCGGCGTTGTCAAATTGACAATAATCTTATATAGATTACTTTCAAAATTTATAATTAATATTCTGTGGTTTACGTTTGTTTATTTTTCTTAATGCTATTTAATTCCTATTTCCTAAAACCGTTTCAGAAGACAGATCAGTGATCACAGATATCACATTAGCTACAAAGCTTTGTACTAATCGTACGAACAATGTAATCATGTTTTTACCATATTATGTTTTAACTAGATTTATTGTATTTTTAAGCATTACTATATGTTACATTACATGTGTTGAAAATATATCTATATACGGACCAGGTCTACAACCTCACAAAGTAGTTTTGCCGGCAAGATACTTTTTTATAAACTTTACCCATTTAAATGAGGAATCGTAAGTAGGATAATTTCTAAAGAGTCATCATTTAGTATTGTTGTGTTTACTGTTAATTACTTCTTGCGTTTAGGTATACCAGTGAGTATGGCCACCAGGTAGCAGTAGAAATCACTGGAAATTCTCTTAAAAAATCACACTGTAGAATATGGTCTAATGTACTAGATAGAAAGGATGGAACATTTATAGTACGATACAAAGTGTATGAAGAGTGTTCAAAACTGGTTATTAATATATATTACAAAAGTAAACACATAAAAAATTCGCCTATTGTAATAAAAGGTTTGCTATTATTTAGTTAATGAAATTTAATGAATATTCTTCAAGTTTACTTCTGTAGATATTCTTTCACAATCTAAGTTATCAAAAACTCCAATCAAATTATGTCAAACATTAATGGTTTATATTTTTTAGAAACAATTCTACCAGATCAGTGTGCGTGCCCCGAAAAAGACTTAAATATATGGTTATTAAACAATGACTGCCCTACCACCTATGAGCAAATACAAAATGATCTCATTCCCTACAATAAGATCAAAATAAGAAATGCAATCAAAAAGATAATAAAATTATACCATAATCCAGAGAGCACAAGTTTTTGTCACTATGTTATAAAAAATAATGAGATTTATAGAGAATGTTATGGAAAACACATTGGTTTTAATATGTTTGCTGATAACATTTTACTAGCCATTACAAGGAAAGTTGTTCTACCGGATATGGAACTTGTGATAAACTTGGGTGATTGGCCTTTGGTTAGAAAGGGTGATGAAAACTTACCAATTTTTTCATGGTGTGGAAGAAATGACTCAATTGACATAGTAATGCCAACTTATGATATCACAGAATCAAGCTTAGAAAATATGGGGAGGTATATTTTGTATTTTTGTTGGACATTTATCTTAATAATGCTTGCAATTTAAAAAAAATTAAGTTCTGTTACCGTTGCTTTACAGGGTCACATTAGATATTTTATCTGTGCAAGGAAATGTTGACCCGAAATGGTCTCAACGTGAGCCACGTGCCTTCTGGAGAGGTAGGGACTCTCGAGCTGAAAGATTAAAGCTGATCGACATTGCTAGAGCAAATCCAGATTTATTTAATGCTTCACTCACAAACTTTTTTTTCTTTCGTGATAAGGAAGCTGAATATGGTCCAAAGTTGCCCCATATATCTTTCTTTAAGTTTTTTGATGTAAGTATTAAACAACATATTTTGTTAAGGATGAGTTACAACTTAAGATCATATGCTTTTTTCATCTGAAGGAAAGATTGTGCAAAAGGGCCAGTAATAAATGTAATTTATTTTTATTGCTAATTGAACATAAAATGTTATCTATATTTTTTAAACTTAAAAAGAAGACTGTTGTCAGTTAAATATTAACTAAGGTCAAATATGTTGATGATACTAGGTTCAATGATCTGACAGAATGAATCATATGTCAGCCACAATATAACCACATTTTTTAAGAGAAAATTTGATCTTTTAATTTTTTCAAAACATTTTTATTCTGAGCCATTTATATATTGTTACAAATGATGTATTTTTATAATTCTTTTATAGTACAAATATCAAATTAACATAGATGGTACTGTGGCTGCATATAGACTGCCTTACCTTTTGGCCGGTGGTGGATTAGTTTTAAAACAAGATTCACCATATTATGAACATTTCTATAGCCAATTGAAACCTTGGATTCATTATGTACCAGTAGCTAGAGACCTTTCAGATTTGAAGAAACAAATTCTTTGGGCTCAAGAAAATGATGCTGAAGCTTACAAAATTTCCAGAAATGGTAGAAAATTTGCAAACACCCATTTACTGCCTCACCATATTATCTGTTATCATGTTTCCTTGTTTTCGGTAAGTTTTATCTGATTTCCAAACATTGAGTCCACTCAATATGTCTACATATGAAGGTTAATTATGGATTAAAGCAGTCTTTGCATATCCTTTGAAAGCCAACATATTATAATTGTTTTCTGTGAGATTTAACCCAAAAAGTCAAAGACAAACATATTTACATAGTTGTACGACTTTTCAGACTGTATTAAATTAAAGAAGCATCTTTACCATTTAAAACTATTTTTGTTTAATGAATATTTTTTTTGTACAGGAATGGAGTAAAAGAATAGATGGAGAAATAACTGTGGATGAAAATATGGCACATGTACCACAGACCAAATTTGAATGTACTTGTGATTCAAAGAAATCAAAAACACATGAAGAACTCTAGAATTAACTTATAGTATTGTACATTTTCATTAGTAATATAGTACAAAAGAAAAACAAACTATTTAAATATATTTTATTTTAAATTGTAATTTGTATAAACTACAAAATTTAATTGTTTTTAGTTAAGAACTATTGCTTCCTTTTTACCTATTGCAGGTATGATTTATACCTATAAGATTCAGAGTCGAGACTAAGGGACCTTTCGATACAGGATTTTGACATAAGGCAGTCACAGTTACCTCTTAAGTCTCGTTTCTGAAACAGTAAGTCTTAACTTTTGTATGCGCAATAACGTATTGGGTTGGACATACGGCAGTCATACTAAGCTTAGGGCATAGAAACTCAAGGTTGTAAACACCCTGCACACAATATAAAGCAATAATATATTATATGACTTAGGTAACAAGATTTATAAATAAATAAATAAATTTAAAATCATTACAACACTAGGCAATGATTTTAAGATTCAAAATGTGAATTTCGATTTTTCATTTAAAAAACTTTGAATTTGTTATAAAGCTACATACAACCTTTTTGGTTTGGGCCTAATATTTCTGGATCGTTTTGTGATAATTAGCTTTTTCTAATAGGCAAGTAGGTGATCAGTGTTTTGTGCCTGATACAGGTTTTGTTTGGCATGGCGGTTGCCTAACTTGAAATATAATGACTTCCAAATGCGAAAAACGTATTGGATTTTGACGAAGGGAGTCACAGTTCGTGCAGTCTCATTTCTAAATCCTACCTTAAGCGGGCCATAGACGGACCGCATGTTGCAGTCAAGACCGACTGCAATAGGCCGCACGGCGATCTGCAGTTTCCATACTAAATTCATATTCGCAATACACGGACCGCTCGAGCAGTTCCTGAGCAAACCGCATATTGCAGTCGGTCTTGACAGCAACATGCGGTCCGTCTATGGCCTGCTTTAGAGTCTGTGCAGAAAGAACTGGTGAAGCCAGTGTAGGTGAAGTAGAGCGAACTGATTCATATTTGCTAAATAAATTACTTATTTTTTTCATATCAGGGTGACAACTGTCACGGCTCTCCGCATAGGCTATCAGTTATAACTTGTCTATCTATACATAGCGACGTCTGGGCTCCTATAGAAGCACATATATGCGTCGGCGAGTAACCGTTTAGCGTGGGCTGGTAGAAGTCGATCATGAGGCGCGGAAGCGTGTAAAGCCCGACCCCCTTCGTCACTAACCCAACCCGCTAATTCTTCTATTTCTATTATCTCTGGTATGTTGTAGCCGTTGCGTTCACCTGGAATTAAGCGGTAATCATCTATACTAATATTAAAATAGAGTTTGTGAAGTTGAAGGGGGTAAGGAAATCTCTGGATTGGAACTGATTTTGATTTGATTAAAGTTAAATAGAAAGCCTTACTAACGCTGCCTTAACAATGAGAAATATATGAATGAGTTGTAGAGAAAATTTGTAGCGCTTGACAATGCCTTCAAAAATGTCAACGTCTAAATTTTATATTTAAAAGTCATCCAACGAAGTGGGACAAGGTCAGCTAGTATACAATATTTTGCGTATATATTATTAAACTATCTTTTTGTAAACGGTATAATGCAATAGACTGTACATTTTCTATCAGCTTACATTGTTTTTATTTTACGTGGTTAAAATTTTAAATACACTTTTTGCGAAATAATACTTCTTAAAAATTATTTATATTATTAATTCAAGAGTTTGTCAAAAGTTTAATATAAACTATTTTATGTTATATATTATACAAGAGTATTGTTTCCTAATAAAAAATACTCCTGAAATATATATACTAAAATTTCAAATGATTACAAGAGCAACAAAAATTATTACAGATAACCATTAAAAAACGATTTTGTAGACCAAATTTAAAAAAATACCTTTTCGGTCCGCCATGGAATCAAAGAAGCACCAAGGAGCATCATGTGCGACGCCTGTCTTCACAAAGGCAACATAATGACTTGTCTCTATACAAAGAACTGCGAATAACTCCATATAAACACGTGGTACGGGACACGACTCCAATATATTCGCGTATTCCTCACATCTTGCTAACGGTGTTGCCTGAAACAAAAATAAATTTCTTTTTTCTTTTTCTATATAACACTTAATTTACATCACAAAACAGGTAAAAATAAAAATTGGGTGCAGGATGTTAATGGGCGCTGCTAAGAACAGTTTCTCTAACAACAATAAAATAATAAAAATACTACAACTAAATATAAAATTCCGGTATCCCCTCCATGTTTTCCTTCACCGTACGAAGCGGTAATAGCGCACATAGATTTTTTTTTATTATTATTTACAGGCTAAATTAAATTCTTATAATTTCTGTTGTTAATGGAAAACATAAGTTGTGACCTTGAAAAGATTACCAAATGGCCGACCAACGGAAATATATTAATTCAATTTTAAAACGACTGGATTCAATCGATTTATCTTCGTTACTATACCTTATGTGTGGGGCGAGTAGCGTGCGCGAGTCTTAAACAAGAAGTACAGAGGGCGCCTGTATCGAGGGCTCCACCCGTTACGCACGCACTGCATTCCCAACGCGCAAGACTGCCGCATACCGCGCACTGACGGGGTACTAGATCCATAAACAATGCAGAAAACATCAGTTTGCTTTTCGTAAGTGTATGTATGTTTGCCTACCATTTTTACGGAAAGTAAGACATTGATATAAATTAAATAGTCAATGTTTCCTTAAAACCGTTTCAGTAATTCTTAAAATCATTAACCAAGGTGATTGGTACATTAAAAACAAATTTGGAGGCGGTTAAATATTTTAAAATTGCTATTATAAATTATTTTTTTGACATTTAACGATGAAATTTAATCTCAAATTATATCACTTAAGATTATTGTTACAAGTCAATTAATTTTATCTAAAATCATATAACATTGAGACAAAACGTGACTTGTTCGCCTTAGGGACAAAACCATCTCATCTATATATCTTTCACGCGATAGGCATAAAATATGGTTTACGAAATATCGCTTTGTAAATAACTCGTTTGTAAAATGTATAGTTGCTATATTTGTAAATATGTGAGCACCATGTATCAACATAATAATTTTTTTAGCTGCTGCATTGCTTTTTCATAACACCATGCGCCTATTTTATTTTAGTATTATAGTTTTTTGTTCACATATAATTATCAAATCAATGTATGTTTATTATGGAACAAAAGATACATGTATCACTTGTATACAAAATATATTATACTATTTTGTAAGAGTAAGTATGGAGTTTCTTCCCCATTCTTCTACATATGAAGCTACCTTTTGGAAGAGGCAACTAGTCATTTTAAAAAAATCTTTTACTTGTAATTTTGCCTTTTAACTTTCAAAAGTTCCTTTTTAATAGGCCTAATAGAAATAAGTAATTTGCTTTGATTTTGTGTACAAAAGTTTGTACTGCTTCAAAATGTGTAATAATGCATTTTTTTAAATTTACAAAAAAATATCTTAATAAATTTAGTGTTAATATTCAAAAATATGGCTTACGTCCTTCAATTAGATCAGTCACATCCAAAAGTGGTGACGGCAAAACCCTTTGATACAATTTGTAGTTCTTTCCAAACCTAGGCATCTGAATAATAAATGCTGCAGGGACCTTAAAAAACAAATAATATTGTCATCAAATAAAATAATCTCTCGCTAACGCTCAAGCAGCAGCATTGGAGCAGTTGAATCGGGAATGTAAATGATTTTTATTTAAATTCTACTCATTCCATGTTCCTGCCTACAAGACTCGTAATCGTTCTTTGTTTCGCGTTCCACACATCAACACCAACTATGCAAAAAAACTCAGACATACAACAACCAATATTTAAGCATTGACTTGTGTTAGCTATACACACCCCACATTCACACCCTCACTTTTACACAATCACGCAACACAGCCAAATTAGGTATTACTTAGTTAAATGTATTGAATAATTTTTATTGCTATTTCCTTTTGTAAATGTTTTAACATTTTTGTAAATATTATGTATTCCATCTTTGACTATATATTTAGTATAATTGTTTTTGAAGTTGTACTTTGGCGCGTATGAAAAATTATAGAGTGAAATTTTATGGCGACTTTGACACATTGGCAGTGTGATATAGGTGGGGGAGTGGGAATAAGACAACTACAAGTAAAGAGAATAGAATATGCGTGAAGCTAACTTACGCATATTCTAGCTTAGCAGTTAAAAGAATTTTGAATGACCATGACAATTGACATCTGACAATGACATTTACCTTTTAAACAAATATAGGAGTTTTAATTATTGTTTAAAATTAATAATTATATACCTAGTTATTTTCATTATACAAAATATTTGTGAAATAATATAAAATATTTGTGAAAAAACTGTGCTAACCTTCCTGAGTGCTCAATACAATTGAGGTTAACTATCCGTATGTATTATCGAGTATTATTGTTGATTAAAACTGAAACATGAACCATTATTCATTGCTTTTGTTTATTGCGTTTGTTACAGCAACTTTTTAGAAATATTCTACGACCCTATATATCAATATTGAGAACAAAGATTTAAGCACGAATACTAATAAGGAGAAAATGAAGGCTTGGAGCGATATAACAGAGAAGTAAACATTTAAATAAGTACCTGCATCTCAAAAAAATGACCACATTATTTAATCAAAACATCAGATTTAATCTAGCAAATATAAGGACAAGAGACAAAAAACAATTGATGAATCAGTGGAAGTGCACTAAATTGAATACAAAAAAGAGTTGTCATCTTATCGCCGTGAAACATCAAAAACTGGAGGTGGTTCAAAGCCACCATCACCTTCTGAGACACAATGGTTTGAAGTAGATTTCAATGAATTTGATGGATGGTGTCGAGTAGGAATGTTAATTATAAATATGATGTATGGTGAGTTCAAGGTTCAACCTTTCAAGCATAGGCATATGTTACAACATTACTTTATCCCCTACAGGGTAGTTAGAGATATTGTATACCTCAAAACATCCATGTTGCACTTGTAGTACCGAAACTCTGTCCGAGAAGTGAGCCCATTCCCATTATAATGGAAGTGGTATAATACACCTTAATACCTGAGTGCGAACCACTCACCATGATACTTAAATTAATAGATTATTTATATATTTCAGATTATTACAAATAAAATCATTTTGGAAACAATTGATATCCCAAAAGCAAATAAAGCCAACAATGACAAGGTAATAAATCAGTTTTGACATAACTTGAATACTAAAAAAGCCAAACAAAGGTGTGCACAACAGTGACAACATAACTTAACAATTTCATTATTTTGTAGGATTAAAGAAAGGTTAAAGAAAATCATGTCGAACTGAACAACAAGAATCCCCAAACAACTCCAAAGAAACCTACAAGGAAGACACCAGTATTATATTTAAATTATCTCTTTCTCTAAATAGAATAAAAGAAAGTTGTTATCCAGGTCTGTAGCATGTGCTACAAATTATATTATTAACACATTTATATAATTATATTAATATAAATGTGTTAAAAAATTTATAATATGAATATAAAAAATTTTAAGTTTTGGGAAGAGCTTAAATTAATATTCTCTTTGTTGCAGAAAGCAAGTAGTTTTGGAGAAGCCTCGTAGATGCACACCAAGTAATGATTAATTTAAAATTACAAACCGAAATTCTGATGAAGACATTAGAGTCACTTAAAAATAAATAGTATAATGAAATAAAAATGTTTTAAAGATAAATATTTTTATTTTTTAATGTAGAGAATAATAATAAATATTTATTTAATAAATTTTTCAAATGTAAACTGAACTTTATTGACTTTAATGACTCCTTTTCCAGTCTTTGATTATTTAATTGTAATTAATTATTTGCATGCAATCAAAAACTATTTGTAAAACTATTTTTAATAATGCCAAAGAAGTATAACTTCTTACGCGCGTACATAAGTACACGACCCTTTTTTTTTTATTATATATAATTTATGTTGTATGCTGTATAATTACGAAATAAATAAATTCATTAAAAAAAATAATTTGCGTTAACTTATTCACTCATCTAAATAAGTATAACAATAATAAACTAGTATTGTCTTTTATAATAATAAACTAGTATTGTTTTCTTTAAATAATAATCTAGTAGCGCTACAACCATTTATGGGTCTTGATTCTTGAAATTAGATTGCATCCATTTCTTCGATCATTTTTATTTTATAGACAAAGTTCTATAAAATTAGACTTCTGTGTCTGACACGTGTCATCGATTTTTGGGCTTGACAAATGCCGGTTTCCTCATAACGTTTTCCGTCACACTACAAAGTAAATACAATATAAGTGCATTGGTGCACGGCCGAGGATCAAAACCTACGACCTCGCGACCGACGGATGCGAGTCGCACGCTGAAGCCATAAGGCCAACACTGCTTTTATAAAGTGGTATACAAGTCCAAAGTGTTGGCCTAGTGGCTTCAGCGTGCGACTCTCATACCTGAGGTCGTAGGACGGTGCGTGGTTTCTTTCTATATGCGCATTTAACATTTGCTCGAACGGTGAAGGAAAACATCGTGAGGAAACCGACATTTCTTAGACACAAAAAGTCGATGGCGTGTGTCAGGCACTGGAGGCTGATCACCTACTTGCCTATTAGATTTAAAAATGATCATGAAACAGATTCAGAAATCTGAGGCCAAGACCTTAAGAGGTTGTAGCGCCACTGATTTATTTTTATTTTATACAAGTCCAAATTACCTCACTAAGTTTAACCCCAGAAGTGGCGAAAGATTGCTCTAGCAATTGTTGTACGCTCGGCAAAGTAACGTGTTCGTCCTTTTCAACGAACAATTGGTAGCAATATGACTCCTGTCCTGAAGATAACTTTAGGAATGGTTCAGCCCTTAATAACTGTGCTACTAGACCGTTTAGGAATTCTTCAGGATCCTGTAAAAATTGGAAAACTTTTATGAGCAAAATTACCTTATGGTAAATATACATTATGTAAACACTAAATAATTTTCATAATACCTTTTCTTCTGAAGTAAGTCCGGGCACGTCCGAAAGCCTTTCAAGTAACGTACGCAATTTCATAACGCGGTCGGCTCGCACGTAGCCGTGACGTCGTAACGGGTTCACTATCTCTTCGCGAAGTACGCGTTGTACTTCACTGTAGTGCGGTGAATCCTATTTAAATTAAACTTTAGGGTATCTTGTCATAGTTGTAACAACAATATATGATAAGACTAGCAGACCGGCCAAGCGTTGCTGTGGCTAAGGTTTTTGTTATATTACATAGTAGCAAACTATTCAAGGGAAACGGTAAGAGAACACCAGTCATGGGGACCACCATGCGTTTTTGGTGGTTATGCCATTAAATTGTAGCTTATGTGAAACGTTAGTACTTTCAACACAGCGCCATCTGTTAGTATTGTGAGTATCAAATAATAAACAAATATTTTGCAATAAAATAATATTGCGGGTATAAATTGAGATGTAAGCTATCCTATCTTTTAAGTTAGATCAAACTGCACACGGTGTGCAAATTTGAATGAAATCGGTTCGGTAGTTTAGAAGTCCATAGCGGACAAACAACGTGACACGTAATTTATATATATTAAGATATGTAATTGGACTTGCAAAAGTTAAGCAAATGTGCAGTTCCAAGTTCGAAAAAATAATATATTAGTATTACTCCCGGAACTACAAGGCTACTTTATTGTATTTTGATGAGGTGTCAAATATCATATGTTAAATGGGCCCTTCTACAGTTGAAAGTAATTTAAAGAATTAGAAAGAAATTGATCTCGTCAGCAATCAGTCAATCTGTATGACTATAGTAAGAAAAACAGTTTTGATACTATCTAATCAAGTAAATATATTTAAAGTACTATAATTTAATTTATATATTGAATAGTGAAGACATTATAATTCACTACACCTTCCAGATCTTAAATAGAGATTCTCAAGACCATAGACCGTGAATTTTTTTTGTTGTTTAAATTGTCACTCATACTAATGTCAATGAAAATATCACTTACTTCAGGTTCTGGTGGTCGATATAGAAGTGCATCAAAAACGCTTGTAAAAGTGAACATAGCAAACAAAGTTGCATCGAGATAACAGGAATTGTGGTGGCCTTGAATACCTCGGTTCTTGCCTGCTAAGTCGCCTAAAGAGTTTAAAGGCGGCACAACGCCTGGGACTACTGGGCAATCGGGCTGGAAATGATAATATTAATTTAAATAAGTAAGCCCACAGGAACTGCCATGGAGGTTCAGAAACTCATGTACAGTATAACATACAAGCGCTCCCAACAAATAGTAATCTAGCTTAAATTAATACAAAATAATAAAATTAAAAATAAGGACAAAAATTTTGGTCAAGTATTACGTAACGAATTTTGTCCTTTTGTAAAACGTTACGATGCGGGGCGGAGATTGAATTACGCGTTATTGTTAATATTACTTTCGATTTTCCAGTACTTTACACCACATAATAGAAATTTAAACGTTTTATTATTGGGTACAGAAAAACGTTACGGCGCGTTACATTGGGGGGAGGTGTCAATAATCTCCAAAAATTGCGTGACGTAATACTTGAACGCTCCCTTAAGATAAGTACCGCTTCACTTCGATCGCTTTGATCATGGACGAAAAGTGGTTTTAAGAAATACAGAGCCAGGAGAAATGATCTCCCAGCCTCGAGTGAAGGGCACTATTAAAAGAGCGCACGGTTTTCGTTAAAGGCTTGGGGGATAAATAATTTGAATAGGCTCAGCGACTCAGTACTTTGTTTAGGTATTTTTGTAATCATCTTATAGTATGACGATAAAGTGACTACATTTAGTGTATTTTTACTTAAAACAACTTTTACTAGAATTTATAATATAAGTATTGGTTAGTACACCCCCTAGATGGCCCCTTAAACTATGTTATATAGAAAAAATGGTATCAAACTCACACAAAATGTTTATATATCACTTTCGACTCGTTATTTGAAAAAAAAAAATTTTAATTTTTTCAATTTGTTCCTGTGTTTTAAATATAATTAAGATAACTACTTATATAGACCAATTATATTATTTTATTAATTGGAAGTGACTGAAAGTAATAAGATAACGTTTAATAAAAAATGAATTTCAACCTAAACTGACAACACTGACACTTTTGTATGCATTGTAAAATATATCCTAACCCAGACATTATTAAAATGTCCATTTTTAAGGATCCCCACGAATTCCTACTCTATTGAACAGTTATTAGGGTGAACCATTCCTTTCTTCAGGACAGATCATATTGTCCAATTGTTGTTGAAAAGGACGAACACGTTAGTTGCGAGCGTACAACAATTGTTAGAGCAATCTTTTGCCTGGAGTTAGACTTAGTGAGGTAATGTGGACTTGTATACCACTTCATAAAAGCCGTATTCTGGTATTGTGCGATTAAATTAGGTGTTTTTCCCAGTGTACAATGGAATTCTCTTATAAATTGTTACACTGTGGTGAAAGCAACATGGAGGAAACCGGCTTTTCCCAAATCTTGATTGATGATTGTCTATGAAATTAAAATTATCAAAGAAACGGATGCAATCTCAGGCCAAGACACATTTAGGGTTTTGAGTGTGCCACCATATTGAAGCTTGATTACCTGATCAAAATGTTCCTCATTACGCAAATGTCGTTCCGGCGGGGGCGTGTCTCTAAACCTTGCATCACGTCGACACAATGCAAGTGGTACGAACAACGCACGACCCGGAGCACAGGGGAATAATCGTTGCCCGTTACGAATGCCATCTCCCAAACCACACACATTCTGTTCCAGCTCTACACCTGCTGTTGCTGTGTCTAAGAAGAAAACAAACCGAATGTTATGAAAAATTATTACATTAAAATGAGGTAATAATGAAGTAAGAATAATGTTTTGTATGAGTAACCAGATTGAATAAACTTTACTTTATATTATTAATTTATATCAAACTTATCGATGTTCCATACAATTTATGGGGACTAGCGTCGTACTAATGGAAACCATGTGTTTTTATTTTCTAAATTGTATTCGACCGATGGATTCAGCTACGTTTAGTAAGTACCAAGCGCTGATTAAGTTTTCTATTCGAGATTAGGGTCAGACTAAATTGGTTTTCAAATAATGCTCGTATACAACAAATTAATCTAATCCTAGTTCTATTGAACTAGGATTAGATTAAGCCACATATTTATCATAATATTGGAATAGTTATTTTAAAAATTCCGATAGGCTATGTTACATACACTTTCTAAAAACGTATACTTAGTTTCAGCTTCTTAATAATCCGATCCGCTAATTCTACAATCTTCTTTCAATGTTCACTGTTTTAGTGAACTTATTTCCATATTTTTGTACAGATCAAAGTCCTAGTCAATTTGTGCAGCGGACCGAAAAATGATAACGGCATTTGAGATGTGGTGATGGAGATGTAACGACCTGCTTAAAGAACCAATAAGTCCATTCTCAACCAACTAAAGATTGTCAATAACACAAGACTGTCAACTATCGTTTACAATGTTGTTGAGCTACTTTGCCATATTGCTAGGATAGAACCGAATAATCTCAACAAGCAACAAGGAGGAGTGATGGCAGGAGAATCGGTGTCAATCGCCTATCTGTTGGTAAAACTAAATTATGACAATTATGGGTCTCAGCATCCCTAATGCACTGAGAGTGCAAGGGATGCTGAGAGGATAGAGTCAGCAAGTCGACGTATCGGTTAGTGCTTTTCAATACAGGCACGACCTACAGTAATGAAGACTACGAAGAAAAGCTAGAAACTGGAAAAGCATGCATTTAATTTTTTATTAAAATACAATAAATACTCACCATCAATAATTCCAATCCATCGGACCACACCATAGTAATGCTGGTTTACGTCAGTTGCTACTTCAACCAACGAACCAACGCCAATGTCGTCTTGCAAGTGTATGGGTGACTGTCTTTCCTGCCATCGAGGTATTGATCTAGGCGATCCAAGAGATGGTGTGTCATATAGTTCTTCCGGAATTCCATTACCGCCTACATCTGAAAGATGCACTTAATAATGTCTCTTGCTGGCAAACATTTAAAGAAAGCTAAACATTTTAGCTAGTCACGAGAAGTGATGTCCTGTTGTAGTAGATATATAATGAAAAAAGAGCCAATATTTAGAAGGCTTTAAGGATCTCACGAAATTGGCTGCGGCGTAGATAGATAACGAAAGTTACAAGCGACGCAATTAGCCGGTACCCGTAGTACCGGTAAACAGTAAATCTACGAGCTCTGCACTTAATGAATACGTTGGTCTAAGCACTTTCTCATGGTGATTATACATATATTTATGTTACATGTCACATCGATTTAGAAATACTATTCTCTTAAAAAAATAGAATTTTCATGTTTCTGAACTGATGGTCACTGTGACCGCATAGATACGTCAAAAATTTTGTAATAAGAATATTGTTAATAACAAAAACACACTCGTTTCGTATTGGAGTACGCATAGCGGTATTTCGTCTCTTGAAAGTTCCCTAAGATAATACGTTTGCGACATGGACATTGCGCGTAACAACTGACGATCGACGTCTCACCCGCATATTCTATAATTAGAAATAGGAAAGTTAAAATAGGACGTCCTACTACGTACGTCTATGTTTTAATCTGTTGAGTAGTAAAAATGTTTACGCGCAAGAATGGATCTTTGTAAGGATAATATGTGAATTATGGTAAGATTAAATCGTCATGCTTGCTTTAAAACTCTAGATTAATAAGATCCATTTCTAATTCATCTATTGGTTATTAGGTTTACCGTGATACTGCGCGTAATACCAATAATTTTCAATTTAGGCTAAGCTAAAGCATATTTAAATTATTTAAAGATATTGTAGTACTATGCTTATACTAATATATGTATATGTATGCAGTAAATTATAGTGTTGTTTTGTTGACTTTTGTGCAAATGTATGTTTGTTAGATTAAAACACCAATTCCTATATTCTGGCTAAATTATATACTTACTTACATTTTATATAGATAAGGGAGATAAGCAATCATGTGCATGATATAAAACTTAAGAAATTAATGAATAAGCATCATACCGACTAAAACTCCAGTTTCAATTTTTTTTGTATCATGCACCATCTTAGTATAAAAATTACTGCTTGAAGAAGAATTAAACACTGGTTTTTTCCTTCTATCTGGTACTATGTGATTCAATAGATTGACTGACTTCACTCTTTCATGAGCATACTGTAGAGTTTTTTTGGGTGTTCTTGGTACAGTACCATATTGTCTCTCAGGTTCTCTTGGTGCTGGTGGCCAACTTCCTCCGATTAAACTGAACAGATCTAGCTATAAAATGAAAAGAAGAAGGGTAAGCAAACAATGTAAAGAAATCAGGGATGAATTGAAATTGTATCCTCTTATAATTTAAGTAAATTAAGTTATAAATCATCTAGAGACCACATTATTAAGTTTGTTAAACAAGTAATCATAGACTTGGCTTTCCATGTTAAAATAATAATGTTAAGGGACACTTAAATATACTATTATTAGTTGAATTAAGATTATTGCTATAATAATACAGATAATTAGTGACACAATACAGTATGCAATACACCTCATGCTTCTATGACTCGCCCATCTGTCTCAAATGGCCAGTATTAAATTAAATTATAAATATGGTGGTTACAAATTAACAGTATTTATAATTTTAAGGAACTGTTTATTTTACTTTCTGTTTAATCTAAAACAGTATATGAGCACTTGACCGTATTTACAATTATAAATAGTTTTACTTCATAGTTTACAATACTTAAAGTTTATAACAATCATTTCTTAAAATGTTTGTCTCCAATAAATATCCAATCAAAAGCAATAACCAGACCAGACATACACACACACACACATACCCCACCACGAATGTTTGTTATGGACCCAATGTCTTTATTTATTTGATTTTAATGTGAAAAGATGCATGGTTAATTTATAATATGTGAACATTGTAAAAATCCATTCAACCTGTGACTCTCTGTTGCTGGATGTCTTGGGCTCCTCTTGCACCTCATGATTCATTTTATTCCTAACGATAGTAAATAATCTAGAGTAAGAAGTCTAAATATTAAAAGAATCAAACAATATATTTTTTTTTAGTATAATAAAAAATACACGTAACGTACCTTGGAGATCGCTAAAGATTGGCTATCATCGACGAGGATTAATAACCATTTACCACCACTAAACACTATATATTATGTTATTTAAAAACAAATTGATAATTATTAGTTAAAAATGCGACCTCGTTAAAAAAAGGAATATTAATATCTACATAAATATAAATATTTGTTGTGTACACAACTCGGGAAACTCGCAGAATTTTATAGTTTTCAAGTTAAACATCAAGTGTCACTTTACACTTATGTGTCAATAAATTCATGTTCATTCAACTGATTATGTTTGTAAGTAAATTCGACTAGATCATATCCTAAAAAAAATTTAAATTTTAAATTAGAAATGTCTATAATTAAAATTCATTCATTGTTTATCGAATTATTTTATGACACAAGTGTTACTATGTAGTATGTAGTATGTACCTTAGTAACCTAAACTGTCTAGTAATTGGAGTTTATGATTATAATCTGTGAGTGACCTTTTGACCTTAAAAGTACTATCCAAAATTAAGTACAAAAACATTCAACTGTCAAATATCAAAACAGCCGTGAAGGTGTCACCGTGTTACACACACTTGTGTATTCACTATTCAGATTTCACTGTCTTGTTTATTTATTGAAAGTAATGTCTTATCATGATTAATTTCACCTTCATTTATATTTTAAACTTATGTGGGATTTGCTTATTGGTTTTTTAAACTAATTGAATAGTCTATTTAAACTTAAGCTCACTGTCCTTAAATAAAAATTAAGAAATAGTATTTAAATTTGTTTTTAGGATCATCCGGACCTAATGATTCGCCAGGGCAGCATTGATGACATCAATGCTCAGCAATTTCTGAAAATAGCTAATTATGAAGACACTGTCAGGCAGCTAGATATTTATTATGCCATTGGTAAGTGCCTTTTATTCTTAAGAATTTAGCCATTTGATGTTTATTACATGATACAATTTTTGAATCTGAAGCATTTACTTTTTTATCATAATTTACAGTTAAACGGCAGTTACTACGATTTCAAAGCCCCATAACTGGTTTATTCCCAGTGCTTTCCTCTGATCTTCATATAGCAAGTGTGAGGGATAGCATTTACTGTGCTTCAGCTGTATGGGGCCTATACCAAGCTTATAGGTAGGTCAAATTCTAATTTGAATGAAAAACAACAATGCCTAAACATTTGTGTGCTCTTTTTTCACAAATTATTATTTCTATTAGGCCAGTGGGCTTCTGTTTCTCTAAAACATTGTTTCTCTAAATCTCAGCTTTAGCACATTGAAACAACTATTTAACTATACTTATTTCAGACGTATAGATGATGATCGTGGAAAGTCGCATGAATTAGGGCAGAGCACAGTAAAATGTATGAGAGGTGTATTAGAATGCTGGATCAAGCAATCAGCAAGAGTAGAAGCCTTCAAGACTAGGCAGAGTGCGGCCCATGCGTTACATGTTAAGTTCCATCTTACAACAGGAGAACCAGTACTTGATGACGAGCAGTATCATCACTTACAAATTGATGTAGTGTCCTTATATTTACTTTTTTTGGTACAAATGATTACATCTGGACTTCAAATCATTTATACACAAGTAAGTTTGTAAATTATTATACTTTGTAAACTCTTTTCTTATTAGTTTCTGGTCTATTTCAAGTCAAGATTTTCTTTATTTGACTATATACAGAAAGTTATATATTATTTTTTTTTTGAAGATGGAAATTTTTAATGGAGTATAGATATATTTCAAATTACATTACATACATTATACTGCAAAAATAATGTCATCTTACACAGGTTATTCTGAGTTGGGTCTCCAGGAAATAAAATTATTTGTGTTGTGACTTTAAAAATACAATTTCAATTTATAGGATGAAGTTGCATTTGTTCAAAACCTGGTATACTATGTTGAAAGAGCATACAGAACACCTGATTATGGCATGTGGGAACGAGGTTCTAAGTATAATGATGGCACACCAGAAATACATGCATCATCTATAGGTAATAACTTATTCTTGCAACAGTACCAACTTAATAATATTAAGAATGTAAATAAGGGAATAATTTCATTTCACCGCTTGTGAACATAAATTAATTGCATTGCATTGTGGATGTAGAGGGCATTTCTTTTCTTTTAACCCTACAGATACTAGAAATAAAAGTCCCTAAGCTTTTATGTACCTACGCTTTGCTTATCATCTACTGTTTTATGTTCTAATGTAATTAATGTGTTTGTAAAATTTTTAATGTCATATTTTCTTGTATAAATAGCTTGCATGATGTTTTAGAACTTATTAACTAAAATAAATATATATTTTTGAGATTACACATTTTGCAGACATCAATACTTTACTGTTTACACTACAATATTATAGTGTTTCGTTTAGAAAATCGTTTTTTTTAGGTATGGCAAAGGCAGCCCTTGAAGCGATCAATGGATGCAATTTATTTGGTGACAAAGGAGCATCATGGAGCGTTGTATACGTAGATATTGACGCACACAATAGAAACAGAAGTATTTTTGAAACAATGTTGCCACGGGAGTCTAGTTCTAAAGTAAAAATTATAATAATTTTTTTGAACTATTCAGCGCATATTGGAAACTACTGGTTCCAATTATAAAATGCCTGTCTATTGTATAAAAAACTTTTGTCTTAGATAGTTCTATAATAGAAAATCAAGCTACGATCGAATTAACGTGAGTGAAACTGCAGGGTAGAGACAGGTTCTACAATTTTGCATTTGTTTTCATAGTAAATTTTCTGACCAATTTTTGTTTTTAATTGCTGCAATTATTGCCAAGCATCTGCCCGTAATTTTTCTGACTTAACAAATCGATGTAAGAAAGGATTTATTATAAAGATATTTAAATTGTCTTTTTTGTGTTGTTTGTTCGCAAATAACTCTTTCTAAAAACTCTATGTCCTTACAGGGTGTTGACGCCGCTCTTCTGCCAACAATATCCTTCCCAGCTTTCGCAACACACGAAGATATCTTAGTACAATTAACGAAAACGAACCTTTTGAATCGCTTGAAAGGGAAATATGGTTTTAAAAGGTTTAGTCGGGACGGTTATAAGTGTGTGTTGGAAGACCCGAATAGGCGTTATTATAATAAGGGTGAATTGAAGGAATTTGATGGAATGGAATCTGAGTGGCCGCTTTTCTATGTAATGATGATCATTGATGGTGTGTTTAGGACATTGCCGGAGCAGGTTGAGGAGTATCAGAAGTTGTTGAAGTCGAGAATATATATGGATGAATTTGGTGGTAAGTTTTGATTAACGTTAATAAATAATTAGAAAATAATATCTGAATCTTCGGTTATTATTGTCTATACTTCTAAAAATAATATAAAGTAGAACGAGTGTGTTTTGTATCTTTGTAACCTCAGCTCAAAAACAACTTGATCGAAAATAAAATATTGTAATAGGAAATCCGTAGGTTAATAAAAAAAATTATAATGTATCCGTAATATCATTGGCTGTATTTAATATCAAATTAAAAAAATAAATAAATACAGTCTTTAGTTAATCATGTCATAAATAAGATGTTATATGCATTAATTTGCCTCATTTGATGATTTTAAAAATTGCTTTTAGATCCAGTCATTCCCTGGTACTACTACGTGCCTCGAGATGGTGTTGAAAGTGAACGCAACGAACCCTATTCCGTACGAAGAGTTCCGGCAAGTACGTATTAGTAAATTGTCTACGCTTACAGTTTAAATATTTCGATATTAGTGACGTCATACTCTGAATCGCGTTATACAGTTTTCGACCCTTAAGAACATACACAATACATCAGTCTCCAGGCCTTCAGGCCGGCCATTGACTGGTCTGCTAGGTTGGTGGAACAGTGCACCTTCAGTCCTCCACAAATTAATTCTTTATGGTTAGCTAGTTACCATTCAAGCTTTCAAAAAGGTTTTGAGTAATAATTAAATTCAAAACTTAGTTTATGTAATACAATATAAATTATATTACCAAAGTTTTTTTTTTACTTGCCTTTTTTACTAAAATGCCTTTAGAGTACTTAAATAAAATAACGAATAAACACTGGAGTTATGTATAAAGTGATATTCGGAGTAAAGTCGGTCACAGATGTTTTATCATAATTTCTCGATTAATTGAGTAGTTCGAGATCGTCTGTTGTTTGTATTAAAATATATTTAAACCAATTTCAGACCAACCAGGAGATAATGACAATAAAGGTAAAATGTATGTTTTGTGCTTTTCTTAGCACCGCTCAATCTTGCACTGCACTCTATTTTTCTTTCTTCCTTTGTAAATAATATCTTTACTTCTCGCTTGGACAATCACTAATGCTTAGCAAAATATTTAAAAACTGATTTTTCTGTACCATTTCATACTCTGTATTCAGAAGAAAGAGTTCTTTCAAATGTCTATAATACAATTAATTCCTATCAGTTTCAAGCTTGAAACTCTATTGAAACTTATGCATTCTTTTTTAGATCAAAATCATTTACAAATATATACAATTATATATTTTTCATATTCTGTTGGATATTTAAAATTTCAAATTAAACATGTAGAATTTCATCCCGCCAAAATGCTTCTCTGGGCAAGATGGCGTCGCACCAGTCCCTACGACGTATCATGTCAGTAGACATGTAAACAAACGTCAAGTTTTATACGTGTTAATTGTTATTCTAATTTATTAGGATTAGACAGATAAAGACATATACTATTTTCTGGCATGGTATGTTATCATCGATTCGACTAATGTGTGACCGTATTGTGTCACGTGACCGACGTAATTTTTTTTTATTGTTGTTGTTTTACTCCACTACGCTTTTTTAAGAAATGTTTTATTCAATTACTTATACACGTCATAAATAATATACAAGTGTTATTTGAAATTAAGAAAAAACTTAAAGATCTAAACAATCCAACTTCTCATGAAGCTTCAATAATAATTAATATTCTTCTATTATTTTCTTTACATCACTTATTTGAATACAAACCCTTTATACAGATACCGGAGGCTTATTCCTGTGGGCGCAATCATTGTTCGTGCTGGCTCAACTGTTAACTGGTGGGTTACTACACGTAAACGAGTTAGATCCTATACGACGGTATCTCCCTTCATATAATCGACCTAGGAAGGCTGGACGGTATTCTGCTTTTCAGGTAAGTTAAAACTGTTTTGATATAATAATAATACAAAAATGTTCTTAAAGAGTTTTTTAACGATTTAAAAAATGTCACTGCCGAAAAAAATAAGTGAGTTCTAAATGCGTGCCCAGTGCTACAGCTTATCAAATTCTCTCATATCAATTTATTATTAGGCCAATTAAATATAATATGAAAATATCCTGATTTAAGATAAAGTAGGTATATTTAATTCTTAAAAAGTGTAAAAATCTAGAAATGGTTGAGATAAAACATCTTGTTTTCCTTTTCATGCTCCAAACTTAAGGCTAAACCAGCGTTCGTAAGTACCTGTCCTGTATTTTAGGTAAATGATAAAGCACATTGTGTTCACTTGGCCAAGTTATGCTTTTTAAGATGAGTAGCGAAAGTAGTACGTTGTCACACAGTAGTAAGTTTTCAGAACGTTAACGTTACACGTATTGTGTTACACAAGAAGGTTTGTTGAGTGTTTATTGTAGCGGCATCCACAATATGCGACTACAACAGTTTGATGATTCAAGGAATCGCGTAAGCGAAGGGCCAAGAATGTATATAACAGTCACTAAGGCCTGGGGGTGCGGTAAAACTGTTGTTCGACTGGTTGACTTTAGCTTGGAGAAAAGGTCCTTTTCCACAATATTGATCGAAAATGTTTTATGCAAAATATTCCCAGAAAATTTCGGTTTCTGCAAATGAGATTTTTTTTCTGAAAATGTTATACATGATCGATCGTAATCGTAAAGACTAACAATCTTATTCAAAAACGTTAAACCAAAATTAGTTTAAGAATCTTTAATCGCTTTTATTAATATAGACACCAGAGTAAAATACAATAAGCTCGACTAAGTCTCACAACTAAATACATATTTCAATTGAAAAACGGTTTTTTACATTATAAATTGTTCCTATATATAGATTTCAAACCCAATGTTTTTATTTGCAATCGTACTAGTTGCCTTTATATTGCACAAATCTATGCAGTATGCACAAACAAACAAGTGAACGCAGCTTCGCTAACATAGCTGATATGTTAGACTAATTATTCATATGTTTTGCCTGAACCATTGGAGAGCTTTTGTTGAATAGTTTGTCAGTGGAGGTGTAGACTTATTTAATATCCTCAATTATCTTGAATTGGAATTCCATCTTTATTACTTCTCGCTATGGTGCATTTTACGATGCAAACAATTGTTATATAATGCTTTGAGAGCACATTGTCTCAGGTACGGTATTTATTAAGTAATCTTATATTTTCAGGGTATTGCTACTGACCTAGTGGTTCAAGTTGTTCTAATAGCTGAATCAATGCGGCTTCAAGCTATGATGGGAACGTATGGAATACAAACACAGACACCTCATGAAGTAGAACCAGTGCAGGTATATTTTAAACAATATGCATTATCTAGTTGGGCACCACCAAATTGTAAATATTCAGCAAGAGTAAATTCTTGTGAAACGATTCTGGAACTAAGGATACATTTTAGTTTATTTATTTTTAAAAATCAAAAATATTTCATTTATTTTTACACAGTGGGGTTCTAATAACATTCATTTTGTAAATGAAAGAATAGTATAATTTATCTTATTAAAGTTATTAAAAACGTTATTTTTTAACAACAGTATTTGTTTAATTTATATTTACCACGCAGAATGTTATGTAGTGTTTTGGTATTGGCTTATTTGTCGAACACGATTTACGGAATTAATAGTTAATTTCTCAGAACTCCAAAAATGAGTTTTTTTATATTTTCTAGGTTTGCAGTTCTACTCAATTGGTACATGTTTATCGCGAATTGGGCGTATGCGCTAAGTTGAAACTGACAGGTCGTCCCATTCGACCCGTAGGTTCCCTAGGAACTAGTAAGGTAGGTTGCAGATCCAAATCATATCAAAATAAATTTGGTCAGTAAAAAAATTAAAGCTTCTAAATTTACATTTATTGTCAATTCCCAAATCAAAGGTGAAAAAGAGGAACTGGAAATAAACTCCGTCACTCCTTTAATCCGTCAAGGTTTTTGTACAAAATGTTTGTAAGCTCGAGTTAAAAAATATTCAAATGATTGTTTTTTAGATTTATCGCGTGTGCGGAATGACAGTTTTGTGCTATCCGCTGATTTTTGAAGTGTCAGAGTTCTACTTATATCGGGATATGGCTCTTCTAATTGATGATATTAAAACTGAATTGCAATTTGTTGGGAAGTAAGTACATATTTTTTAAAAATAAACAATTTAATTTGTTCTTGGCAAATATAAGGTGAGTAGTGCAATAAATAGTTTTAAAGTAGAAAAAATAGATGGCGATTTTTAAATTTTAATACATTATTAATATGTGTATATATCATAGATTAAAACATTTCTGTAAATAAATTGTCTTTACGGGGAGACGCCAGTATTGGACCCAATTCATGAGTAATAAAGTATTTAAAGTTAACTAAAATTGTATATTTATTTTTCGCGTGTGGCAACACATATCAGGTATCTTTAAAAATACTTCTAATAAGTGTTGATTTGTCCATGTAATTTAAAATTTCCCTACTTGCTTATCAGATATTGGCGTCTTTCGGGAAGGCCAACAGTGTGTCTATTAGTTCGTGAAGAACACATGCGAGACCCCCACTTTAAGCAGATGTTAGATCTCTTCGCGATGCTGAAGAAGGGGCACTGTGATGGGGTCAAAGTGAGACTGGGGCGATTGCAGAATCTTATATCAAGCTCTTGCATAGGTGAGATTTTAGAAAATGTATTTTATAGAAATAGTTTTTTGAAGTATACGTTCTGTAGCTCTGTCTATCATAAAAAGAAATCTTAAAGATTTTTTTTATTTCCTTTATATTTTGGCTATAAACTTATATTTATGTTATAAGCTATCTATTGTTTGCAAACACTTAACGTGCCAGCATCCAATAAGCCATCAGCCGATATATTCGCGTACCATTGATACATATTTTAGAAGCAGCGTTGGGCTAGTTAGTGGGTTCAGCAAGCGACTTTCATCCCAGAGATTATAGACACATGTAGCACTCGCTCGTGTGGTGTAGCAAAGCATCGAGATGAAACCGACATATCTCAAATCAAAATGTGTTTGAAATAATGCTGATCACCTAGTTGAATGTCATGTTTATGAAATAAAAATGATCATAGAAACGGATGCAATGTGAGACCATGACTAAGGGTTTTTCTGCGTCACTAGATTATTATTATTAATATTTTACAGAAATAAATATTGTCCATCGAATACAAATCCTTTTGATATGTGATTTCTCTTAAATATTTCAGAGCATCTAGACTTCATGAGTCAAGGTGAATTTCCATCGGAGATGTTCACACAATTTAAACAATTGCAGCACGATTACATTGGCTATCAATCGTTAACTGATGTACCTCGGACACTAACATATAGAGAACAGATTCTTAACTTTGAGTCGTTCAAGCACAGATCTACGTCAGATGTAGTCGAAGCTTTGCGATCCACAGAGAATATATTTGCACAGAGTCAATTGTGGGGTATTTTGATGGATAGAGAGGGACCTATGTATGAGGTGGGTTTAATACGTGTTTTAACAAGTTTTAGGAAAATAAACTTTACAGTAAGTACAGGTGAGATTTTGAAATGAGACTTAGTTTTAAGTCTAACTCGTATGTCAAAAATGTATTGGATTTGACATTTGTTTTATGACATACGGGAGTCTACTCTGAATCTACTCTTAACGTCTTTACAAGGGGGATGGGGTGGGATGGAGTAGTATACAGGTGTAAATATGTGGGACTATTGCTAAAAATATTTGTATGAGGAAAATAAGATTATTTTAATGATAATATGAACTGAATAATTTAAATTTTTATTTATTAATAAATTATTCTTTCCTAATACTATCGGGCAAGTTTCCAAATAAATAAATTTAAAAAAAATTCGACGTATATTAAAAATATTGCCAAGATATTTACTTTGTCTTTCAAAGAGTACAGTAGAATTCTCTAATAGCGGGTATAAGTTTTACGAACCATATAAATCTTTTCACATTACTAAATATATTTCAGGTAAGTGGAATGAGTGCCTTGGAGTCCCTAAAAAGCCTGTACCACAGTGCCGGTGTGCTTCGTCAGTGGCGCGCAGTGCGATACTGCTCATCGTTGCTTAACCATACTGTGGACTCTATCAGCCCCTTTATTACCACTGTACTCGTTAACGGAAAGCAGGTATGAATACATTTATTTTTAATTCTAAAAAAAATGCATAAGTATAAACTAACAAAAAAATTTTAGGTAAAAAATGTGGTGCTTTAAACATGTCATTTCTGCATCAACAATTTTTTCTTCCATTATTTTATTTCTTACAAGAGCGCAATTGGCTGTTTGACACGATTTTAAAAACCATTTCAGATTATTCATTCAAATTAAATATTCATAATTTTACGCGCCAAATTGTTTTGGTTGGTTTAGTCCCTACGAAGTAGCATGCCACAAATACACATCATGTTTCGATCAAAAAAAAAACTAGGGGGGGGGAAAAAAGAGAAGAAAAAAAAAAAAAAAAATTTTTTTGGGGGGGGGGGGGGGGCCTCCGGGGAGGGGGCTATCACAGATTAGCCAGACGTTTTGTATCACGGCACTGACGTATACATAAATTTGGTTGTCTGAAAGTCGGTTTACGGACGATAATTTTATAAATTAATCGCACTCGTTAGTTCAACCTTCACTCGTCACCGCGCTCTCGCTTGCACGCTCAGCTCACAGCTTTTCGTACGTGCAGTCGTTCATTGATTTATAAGATGAAAAACTATTGACTTTTTGATAAATTAATGATTTAAAGAAAAAAGTTTTTACCGGATTAAAGTTATGTATTATTATAAATTTACAATTATTTAACATAATTTTGTTAGCGTGACCAAGCACGCTGTAAAGCACGCGAAACGTCGGATAAATAAATACATAACTTTAATCCGGTAAAAAAAAAGTTTTTTCTTTAAATGTGTAAAGGTTATGTCAATCAAAGACAATATTAAATTAATGATTACTTAAAAGCTATTTTACTCTGTAATGCTCTAAAGCCATATTAGAGATAACCCTGAATAACACTTTATTTTAAATACTGTCAAAAAGCCCCTTAGCGCTCATTAATGATAAATACATTTCATTACCTTAAGATGTACACGCACACGGTATATAAATTTATATAAACAATTCAAAAATATTAAAATATGCTTGCAGTTAACAGTCGGTGTGATCGGTCAAAAGGAAACTGTCTTCGATAAACCAATGACGCCGGGCGAAATACAATCTGTCATGTATTCTACTATTCAACCTTATGACGTCATTGGCGCTGTGTTGCAACAGGTAAATTAACGTAACCGCTGACGTCACATTATGGTGCCAACTGAACGTATTTCTTCTTTTCGTTAAGTAATATAGATATTTAAATAGGAATACTCAAAGTAAATCAGATTTAGATATTAGAATAATAATAACATTAATTTATTTTTCCTCATCCTTTAATTAAACAACTTTAGTTACTTAGTTTTTAAATAACTTAAGTTATTTAGATGGACAGATACTAAATTTTGGTGAAACTTTTTTATTATAGGATTACCTATATAAAATTACCTTAGAGTGAAACTCCTTACATTCTTAACATGATCATTCAGATGGATTCGATTTCCGGTGAAACATCTTTTGTAAGGTTTCTTACGTTACATGTTATACTTACATTTTACAGGAAGTCGTGCTGTACTGTGGCCGATTGATTGCCACAAATCCTGATATGTTCCGTGGTATACTAAAGATACGTGTGGGGTGGGTGTTGGAGGCGATTCGGATATATTTGGAACTATTTCCCAACGAAAAGAAAGCTGATGCCACCCTCGAAAGTCTATCGCCATTCAAATTACGGACCCTGCTTCAAAGGGTGCTCACTGTATCCGACTGGGCTGATGAAGCGGGGTAAGGTTTAAAGTTCAAAAATTGTCAAGAGTTGTGAGCTTGTTTAGTGTATAAAGTATGGAACTTTTAGCAAAGTCGGTGTCTTGTAATAATTTGATTTATAAAAAAAACTCTATGTCTAAAGGGCAAAGCTTAACTATTGGCGCGCAATAGTTTTTCCATTTGACTAGTTTGAGAACAAACTAACAAACCCCGCAAATCGGCACCTGTCATAGAGAAAAATAAATTGCTCACCAAGCTTTTTTTTTATTTAATTAGCGGGCCAGGCTAAAGTCTTGTTGAATTACGTAGATATATATCTTTTTGAAAATTGTTTAATAACTTTAGTAATCTGTGCGGAGATTTGAGGTCACTACACTGCTATAGTCCTTTTCATGAAAGAAGTCCCCCAGACGCGGAGCTGCAATCGCGTGACGTAATTTAGCAATTTATGAGTAAAAAAATTTACCTATTTTACATTTAGCATAGTATGTAATTTATCAAATAATACCATTTTCTGCATACTTCGTGAAACAATATTTCTTTATTAAAGTATATTTTTATTTACTTATATTAGCGGTTTCTACCTATTAAGAAAATGAAAAATAGGTAAAAAAAGATTACAATTTTTTTTAGAAACATTACTGTCTGAAAATGGATAGAAACAGAATCAGATTCAGTTTCAGTATCACCAGCCGTAGATATAATTTTCTTTTTATATTAATACTAGCGTTTCGCGCCCGCTTTGCTGGACGAATAAAATAAATTTTATGTTTAAATTTTTTTTATATTTTTATTATTCTTCTTTTAACTTCCCGCTAAGAAAATTGAAATATTTCGAAAATCGAGTTTTTAAAATTTATTAGAGTTTAGAACTCCAATGTTTGGTGAAGTCCGTATGGATAAATTTTCATAGTAAAACAGCAATAAAAAAATGAAGGAACTTGAAATTTAATAAGTAAATAGCCATAAACCATCTAGGATTTAGAAATTTATGAATGGTGGTATTTATGTGATAGATATTTTAGGTAAGGACTCAAGAAGACCATTGTTCTTTTTTATATTAATACTATTTCGGATGCGGGCGACTCTTCCCCAGGGTGACAATTTTTTTCGAAGTACCCGCCGCTGTTATACCTTCTTTAGTAATTCTTGTTACAGTTCTCTCTGACACACCTGCAATTAAATAATGAACAATTAAAAATAATAGTAAATAAGTTTATAATGCGTAATGTACTATGTAATATATGTCTTAATTTCAGTTACCTAGTTTCATTCGTTATGTATTTGTTCAAATTTGTCGCAAAATTAATTTATATCATAGATTTATAAAAGTCCCATCAATACAGCAAAAAATTATTATGTGACAACTCTAAAAAGTACCTGTTATGGCGGCTACTCTCTTCTGAACATTGTTTAATGGTATTAAAACACCTTGATTCTTTTGTTCCGCTTCACAGAACTCTTTCACCTTCAATATCATTTCTCGAGCCGAACTTTATACAACTTTTGGCATTGTAAACAATCTTTAAAATGCACTAAGCTAGTTAAAAACTCACAAAAATCTACCACAACAAACGAACTTGATAACATCGACGATCGACAACATGGCCGACCTGTCAAATTTAGCTCCGAAAATCACCGCGGGACTTCTTTCATGAAAAGGACTCTACTTTACCTTATTTATTATGTTCACAATACTACGTCATTATAGTTCGACAGTAATCATCTTGATACTTCATATGAAATTAAAACTATAAACTATTATGAATAAATGAAATGATGCGTAGCAAAAAAGAATTATATGTGTTAGCATAACCACGCCAGTTCTCTATCGGCACAGACCAACTTCTTGATGGAATTAACCTTTGACCTAGATTTTTTCGATAATATGTTTATTGTTATTATATTGACGTTCTAAATTGAAATATGATGTTTGACTATATACAATGTTGACACCTTATCATATAACAATTCCAGATTAACCCAGTTACAGAGACGGCAATTGGAAGGCTGTCTATGTCGAGTTCCTAAACACTTTTATGTGCACGTTTGGGATATTCTATTGAGTACACCGCAAGGAATTATTGTTCAAGTAAGGAATCCTTACATATTTTTAAATAAAGTCCCATGCCGTATCTGTTTAGAAGCTTGAGTGAGATTCAGAAACAATACTAGGGCGAATTATGGTTCCCGTATGTTAAATCCAATTATCCTTAATATAAAGCCATGAATTTTTTCCTTATTTGCAAAAATAAAATCTACTTATTATATTTTTTGTTGCTATTTGCTGGAGGCATTTTGTAAATTAAGAATCGGTTGTCTGTAAAGTCGGTTTACTGACGAAAGTTGAACGTGACAACGTCATAAGAAAATACTGGAATGGTTGCATTTTTCAAAAGAAAATTTTATTTTTATTCGTTTGATAGATATTTTGTATGGATATAGAGGAGGTAAAAGGAAATCACAATGGAATTTATCAAGTTACATTTATTTGTACGCATAAATACAATTATGTCAATTTTTTAACAAACGAACGCTGCCGAACGCGGAGGCCGATTGTGTCTTTTTGTCGCTCGTTCCGCGCTCTCGCTTGCACTTCAAGCCTTAAATGGAACGCCTCAGAGCGAGGTAACGCCGCATGCGTCATGTTTTTTCGTGCGTGCAGCCGGCTCCATCGAATTATAAGACGTTGTCACGTCAAAAAAAACGTGTTTGTACTTAATACTTATGTACACGCGTTAAAAGTTATACTTCTGTCATTGATATACAAAAACCCAAGATGCACAATCAACTCTACTCCTCAAAAATGACGCAACATTCTAAATTGTGCCTCATTTCAAATAGTCTCCTCTTAATAGATCGAGTTATTTATTTGTGTTTTTTTATAAATAAATTTATGTACTCTTGAACTTTTTTGTTGTATTTTTTGACAAATATATTTACGCTATAAAATGTAGAGTAGCCAATTTAAATTTTTTTTTAATTTAAAGAAAAACTTTTTAACCGATTAATTATTAATATAAATTTACAACTATTTAACATCCAACACCTTTTTCTTCAGTCACTACCACTCAGCTGTAAAGCACCCGAAAAGTGATAAATTTAAAATTATTAAATAGTTTAAATAAAAAGTCATGTTCGACTCCACTCAATACTTGTCCTACGACCACGTCGGTCGTAAAATTTTATTTTAAGTACGTATAACTTTGTAATAACAACTTTAGAATTGGTATTGATTTTAATAATATACTTGTAACAATATGTTATGACAAAATAGTTTTGGACACTTTGAGCGTTATTTTATTCGAGACTGTGCATCTTGGTTTTTTGTATATATACTTCTGTGGTGTAAAAAGTTAAAAGTCTTTTCAAAAATTTTATCTTTCGCCTTACGTTTGCAAAAAAAAGGACACAACAATAGAAAAAACTAAAATGTTGATTATAGCTAACTTCAGGGTGTCGGTTTTTTGTGACGGTGTGCGCGCGCATCGTAATAATTTACTCTCATCATTCCCTAACGCGCTAAAAGTATAACTTCAAACTATCTCATACTTAAGAATTATCGCTCTTAATGACAAAGAAACTTCTAGGGCCATGCAATACCAGCTCAACCAACCCTAGTGAACATGTCCCGTTCGGAACTGTCATTCGCATTATTAGTAGAAGAGGCACTAGTCCGTATACCGTCGGCGGCTCGTCGCCAACTTTGTGTGGAACTGCTCTGTGTCCTCGCGACAATATTACGAAGAAACCCGGAGCTGTATCTCCAACAACCATTGGATCTGGATAAATTGCTGGATGACGCGCACTCTACATATGCAAAGGTAATCCAACGGCTATATATATCTTTGTTATATACGTTGATTGAAATGCTAGTATTAATTAAATACTAGTATAAAAAAATTATAGGCAAGTAGTTGCAGCAACTCTCAAAAATGATATCCCTATACTCTGATTTTTAATTCCGTAGAATTCTGACAGATATAATTTTTTTAAATGTCAGAGATTACAAACCATCTGCGTTTATACATACATTTTATTTGTTAGTGACTGTAACCATTTTATTGAGTGCGGTGCTCCACATTAAACGTGATTTTACGGCGAGTGATAATTACGTCGCATTTCATCACAAACAATAAAAAATAACATTTAACTGCTAACATTTCATTTTTTTAAAAGGTTTACTAAACCTGGAATTAGTAGGGAGTGATGCCAGCTAAAGAATAAAATAAAGTTCGATATATATAAAATAATAAATTCGATATATTCAAATATTTGATATTATTGTATTAGGTCACTTGAGTAAGTAAATATTTAGATTTACCTTTTTGTAGGTAAAACATTAAAACATTTTATATTTTATTGCCCTCAAATAGGTCAAATTTGTCCCTTATTCGTTGGAACTTTTTTATTAGCAACACTTATGAAATGTCAGAATTCTACGGAATGTAAATTGGAGTTTAGAACACTTTCTGACATTTGTCAGTGGATAATGACACTAAATTAGACTTCAGTTGCACAGACACACCCTACACTCATGCTCTCTGTATATATTATTGTTTAGTATGTAAACCTTTTAATTGGCGATTTAAAAAAATAAATAATTATAGTTAGGTAATCTCTAAGGTTTTTCTAAATAAATGAATTTTTAGGGGTTACGTTAACATGTCCTAAGTTAAATAAGTGTATTTATTCACTGTTTTATCGGAAACTATGTCATATCGATATAATCGTTTAATGATTTAAACCCGCAAATATTCAACGTAAAGAACAGTCATGTTTCGTCCAGGTTCAGTAAATTTAGAATATGCGTGGGTACGCATTTTTGGAGGAAATATGTGTTATAGGTTATAAATATGAAGCATTCATTGACCATTCATATTCCAGGATAGCGGGCAGCCGGTGTCCGATTGTTCTTTAGCTGGTGCGACCGCGACCGTTACGTTGGGATATCTCGCTCGGGCGGTTGTTAATAGCGTTTTACAAATGGCTGCCGCGCCTCATCTTGCCACAGCTGCCCCTACAGATCACGATTCATGTCTCGTCACCTAAATACATGAACATTATATTTTATTGTTTCTAGCCTGACTGTCAAAGTCAGGTTAATATGAATCGTCATCGTAGACGTTTACGCCAAATATGACGTATCAATATTGAATTTAAAACACAAAAATAATCACGTCGAATTGGTAACCGTGTCGGTTACAAATAGCAAAGAAGTATTATTTTACAAGCGAATAATAATTCATATTAAGTTTATACTGATGTGTAAAATAAATAAAATTTGGGCTTAAAATGTTGTAAGCAATCTTTTAGAAATAAATGTTGTTGCTTCGGGTCCAGCTTGTATTCTGTGGTAAAAAAAATATATTGTTCATATAGAAATAATAAATGATGTGTTAAAAATTGTATTCAGGAAAGAAGTTCCATTTGCAAACAAATATTTGTAGTAGACGATACGATATAATAAAATATGTTTATTATGATATATAAGATACAGGTATCACTTATTCCACGTCATTAAATTTGTATAGGCCCTACTCATCGGCAAAGAAGACAGAGAGTGGAGGACTCCTCCAGATAGGCCGCCCATTGCACTATCGTTTTTTTTATTTTATATTTATTAAATCGTTTTTATATTGTGAAATAGTGTGCTTAATTATCATTTTATTTTAAACAAAATTTATTTGTGATATTATAGCCACCTTATTTATAAACGTACTATCGCAAAAAGCTGTTAAATATTTGTTTTTATTGCTCTCAAAATAATTTAGAAATAACTAAATGTGTCATAAACAGTCTTTCGAGTTTAAAGTATGTTTTTACATAAGATGGTTATTGCGTTAACTTTGAATTAAAAGACAAAATATAGTGAGTTTTATCATATTTTATAGATTTGTATATTTATAAAATTATTAGATTTGTAGGAAATAAGTAAAGAGTTATTAGTAAGTCTGTCATTTTATTATACAAAAATTGTAGATGCACGAATCGACGACAATTCACAATCACATTCAAACTCACTACTACTTAAATAAATTAATTTCAATAATTAACTAGAGTCCATTATACACTTTATTATTTGGTGATTGTTTAAGTATTTTCCGTAGAGCTGTAACAAAGGATAATTTGTTAATATGATAATAATTTAAATTCATTTGTGTTGTGGCCCATAATCTACAAAGACGTAACTAATGTTAATTAATAAAACTTACTATTAAAATAATTAAAATCTTTTAGCCACATATACCAAAACATATAATCATATAGGTTTATATGATTATTTTGTTTTATAGGACATAATGTACACTTGTCAATAAAAAAAATATGCTATCAAAGCTTCTGAATTTACTGCCAGTAATCAAATCAAGGGCATAGAAAATACATGTCTATTGTCACTCTTTAGTTCCCAAGAATTTTGCTTTTTAAAAAGCTGCTTCACATGAGATCTTGAAGCAATTAATTATAATAAAAAATAAATAAATAAAAATTGTTAAGCCTCATCATAATATGTATCAACAGCAAACCGTGTGGGAATTAGAAAAAATTAAGGGTATATTTTTATTTATACACTAAAAAATAAAAAAAATTTTGTATGTATCAATATAGCTGTGAAATATGCCAAATTTCATACAAAAGTAGTTTAACAAATCTGAGTAAGATATTGAACCAATTTCAATAAAAGTTAGTGTATAAATTAGGACTAGTTAGGAATATACAACCTTTTTTATTCAAGTTTTACGTGTTTAAAAAGAAATCCAAATTCTTACCGCGGACTAAGTCTTTACTGACTGAGTTCAATAAATGTTATAAATTTAAAATAAAAAGGTACTCGCGCAAATTAGTCTATAAAAATCTACTACACTACTAGTTGAGATTTTAGTTATTATAGTATATTTAAGAATAAGACACCTAATCTTTATACATAAGTTTAAGTATACTAACGCGATACATACCTTCCTTTTCATCATCAGTAAAGTCTTGCTTAGGAAACTCAATATCAAAGGTAACATAAAGGTTGCCATTTAAGTTATTGTTTTCAAAGTTGGGCATTCCTTCACCCTTCTTACGGACACGGGCCCCAGCCCATGTCACTTTATCTCTTGAGATAGTCACTTTGTGGCCATCAAGGTGTTTCAATTCTAGTGTGAAGCCTGTTAAAGCATCCTGTAATAAAAATATTATATTAACAAATGGCAACATTTTTTTTTTAAAGTCAAATAATCAACATATACTAGATAATTAGGCCATAGTTGAGCTAATGCCAGATCTATTTATGTCATAGTTATTATGATTTCACTTAACTTGTACTATTATAGAAACAAATTTCTTATAACAATTTTCATATGATTATAATAAATTTCCACATGTATATAAATTCATATGAAATATTCTCTCTTTTAAACTAAGCTGTTATCAGCATGTGTGTTATCAGAATTTTATTAGTACTGAAATTTTAATTGAGTGTGAACTATGTCAAATATATTCCAGAATGAATTTTACAAAATTAGTTTCTCTTGTTTAGTCATTAAATTAATGATAAAACAATAAATGCATTTCAATGACATATATATATATATATGTAACAGGAGAATACAAACATTAGTTGGTATACACTATATAGTTTATATTAGTTAAGCCAACAAATATTTAGACTATTTCTAATAGAAACTTGTAGCATGTATTCCACTTGGTTTTACTGAATGACATAGAAATTCATAAAGACTATTCAATTACACCTGTTCCAACATACCTGCAAAGATATTGTGACATTTGTATAGAGATCATCTCCTTTCCTTGTGAACTGTGGATGCCTATCAGTATAGAACACAATTATGAGATCTCCGGGTTCACCATCCATGTGAGGCTCACCTTCACCTCTTAGTTTAGTTTTATGGTTATCAGGGGCACCTACTTCTACCTAGAAGACACTACATTATGAATATCAGAGAATTCAAAAATATGTTCACATGTTACAAATAATTCTGTATTGCCAAGATGACAAATTAAATATACAATGTAAACTTTATACAACAACACTCAAGGGACTGTGATATATTTTGACATTAAAAAGAGTTGTTGTTTAATGGAACAACGAAAAATCTATGTTAGAAAAGGAAAAACTTTATTTCCGGTTAGTGTTAATAATTACACAAAAACAATCCTTATTTGAATGTTATTGCGTATAGTCTGTTATTTTCGTCTATCGTCTTTTGCTGCATCAGTAATTAAGTTTATTTTTTTAGTTATTTTATTCTTATTTTGTGATATTAAGGCATCTTCGTGATAAAGAAAATCATCTCCTTCTTCTTGATCTTCAGTTTTTCTCACTGAATCCAAGATTTCTTTGTCTGTCAGTGAATCCGTTGTAAACAAGCAGTCGTCAACTTCGGTGTAGGTTTGAAGATTTTCGGTTAATTTTCCTGCCATGTTAAACTGTTGAATCCACTCAGTTAATAGAAGGTCATCGTCGCTATCAAACTCCGGTTCCGTTTACACCTCGTCAATTTGTACGAAGTCCATTCCACTTCTTCCCAGGCTTCATATAAAAAATTTACTACATGCAGCATAAAAGTAGAAGTTTTACTTTCGGATTTGACTAGCTCTATCAATAATTTCTTTCTATAGTGACCCTTGAGGCTTTCGATTACGATTTGATCCATTGGCTGCAAGACATTAGTCGTATTTGGAAGAAGAAATGCCAATTCTATGTTTTGACATAAGAGGATGGGCAGGGCAATTAAAGGGGCAGTTGTGAACAACTGCCCCTTTAATTGGTCATCCAAACTGATTTATTAGCTTTATACGTCACTGGCAATTTTTAAGATTCTTAAAACATCGCGGATTTTTCGATTCACCTATTACCATCAGCTTTTGTTGCTGTGAAAGAAGTTTAACCAAGTTGTTCAGCAAACTTCTCTGCCTTAGCTTTCACAATCGGCTAGAAAATAGGCATATTTATCTGGCGCTGTCGGTGAAACCATGATAGTGAAGCTTGAGCCAAATTTTGACATTTTTTGAAATATTTTCCATCCTCTGCTTGTAGAATATTTACTTTATTTTTCCATATTGTGGACGGGGTAGAGCGACTTAATCCAAAGCGTCAACATCACTTATCTACTCTCCCGCCTCTATTACGCGTATCAGTAAAACATTTTCGATACTACAGTGATTTTCTCTTACTTGACATGTTTGGAAATGTGTGAGCAACTAAAAATATGATAACATATAGATATCCATCACTCCTACTAACGACAGTCAGTCTACACATGCAAGAAATCCCAATTTGTAAATAAAAGAACGGATTTCTTAGAAAGTTTGGTATGTATAATGCCGACAGTCGAGTTTATTATGGGCTAGGACAACGCTACGTACGTACACAGCTTCGCAGTTTTAACTAATTTCGGCAACTTAAAAAGTATGATTTATTATTTAAGTATTGTAGTAATGCTATGTAGAGTGAATCATTGTATGGAAAACAAGCTAAACCAATCAAAGGCAAGTGTTTTCAATGCTTTAAGGTGTTTGTTGTTAAATTGAGGGATGTTACATGGAGTTTACACTGTATTTTAGAAATATTCAAAATTTACCTCGATTTCTAAAAGTCTTTCTTCATTAACTAACTTAACGTTAGGGCATTCATCGCAGACTGTTTGCTGCATCATCTGGAAACGGCCAGGGCCCAGGTTCCTAGTAACCATTTCTTGTCTACAATTGCACTTTCTTGTTCCTGATGCTGGCTTTATAACTGGTTTGTTGCGAGTGATCTGATAAACGAGAAAAATATATATATAAATAATATAATTTAAGAATAACAATGTTTATAATTTAATAGTGTAATAAAGTTAGGAACTTACTTCAATGAAATTTCCATTGTAAAGTTCCTCTAAGGATACAGTTAATTCCATAACTACATCCGCCCCTCTTGGTGTTTCGTGGTGCTGCGATTCCCCACCAAAATGAAAACCAAAGTCACCAAAGAAACTCGCAAAGGGATCATTATTGTTCATCATACCATCTTTCTTTAAACAATCTTCTCCACACCTGTCATACAGTTCTCTTTTCTCTGGGTCTGATAAAGCCTCATAAGCTGCGCCCAAGTCCTGGAATTTTTGGGATGCATCTGGATCATCCTGATTTTTATCTGGATGCAAGGCTTTCGCTAATTTTCTGTAAGCTTTTTTGATATCATTTGTTGTTGCAGAACGGGTTACGCCAAGTATCTGATAGAAGTCACGACCGGCTGTCACTAATAATATTGTTGATATGAAGAACAATAGACACGTATACGCTGAATTAATAAGCATTTTTGAAATACTAATAGTTAATTCTAATTATTTACATGAAACATTTACTTTTTATATCATACTCTTCTGTATAGATGAAACACATCTTACAGAAAAAACCAATAAAATTGAATTGAGCACGAAGTTCAAGTATTGCCCTACGAAATTGAAACTGACAGATGGCGATCATTCCAACAGTCAATTTGTCTCATCGTGATTGGCTAGAATGTTAATACATATTGAAATTTCTTGTTCACAGCGACCAATCGTAACATTACTCGTATTCTCGTTTCTCGTGTTTATCTATTTTGAAGGGGCGAAACACAGAGTGCTTTTGAATGTATAGATAATAAAACTAAATAGGAAATAGACGTATGTTGAATTCAACTTATAGACATATAATGGAATACTTGAAAATATTATTTTATATTTTTAAATTTGACCTGAGAAGGATAGGACATAAAAGCATTGTACTCATTTACTGAAAAGAGCTTTTAAAGTACTTACCTACTATCTAATCTGTCAGCAGTCAGTAATGTATTTCATTTGTGAGTTGTAAGTTACCATTGCCATAAAAAAAAAAATAGTTACAAAGTTCAAATCCAGACTGGATCCAGTTCAAACTACAAATAAAGTATAAACAAACTATAGAAACACTTAACCTTTTGTTAAATTATATAGTATTTGTTACTTTGCATATTGCAGATCATTTAGTATAGAAATTTTTATCTTACAATTTTGAAAAGCCATGGCTTTACGAGGCGTAAAAGTTGTTGAAATGATTGGACTTGCACCGGGACCAGTTTGTGGTACTATTTTAGCCGATTTTGGGGCAACAGTAACAGTAATCCACAAAGTTAGTGTTGTTTTATATCTCTTTAATTTTTTTTTCAACTTGGTTTTGTTACCGAAATTCCAATAATGAAAAATTGCTAATATGAATCCAGAATTTATACTTCTATTTTACTTCTTGCTGTGTGGTTCCTTACCAACCTTTCCTTGACCTAATCTGTTGTTTATTTTTTTTAGCTACAACCTGCCCCTTTTGATGTTATGTGTAATGGAAAGAAAATGTTATCTATCAACATAAAATCTAAGGAAGGTGCAGAAGTTGTAAGGAAACTGTGTTCCTCGTCAGATGTTCTCATTGATACCTATCGCCCAGGAGTTTTGGAAAAAATAGGACTAGGCCCAGAAACTTTAATGAAAGAAAACAAACAATTAATATATGCAAGGCTATCTGGATATGGCCAAAATGGATATTATAGAAATAACCCAGGCCATGATATTAATTATGCATCTATTTCAGGCATACTTTCAATGTTAGGTAGAGGCAAACAACCTCCAGTTCCGCCTATGAATATTTTAGCAGATTTTGCCGGTGGAAGTGTTTTAACTGCACTTGGGATAGTAATAGCCTTGTTTGAAAGGACTAAATCAGGCAAAGGTCAGATAATTGATGCAAGTATGACCGAAGGTTTGGCATATGTGGGTAATTGGCTATTCAGAGCAAGACATTTACCTTTCTTGAATGAAGAACCAGGAAAGAATGTTCTTGATGGTGGAATGTCATATTACAGAACATATAAGACTAAAGATGGACAGTTTATGGCTGTTGGTTCTCTGGAACCTCAGTTTTATGTGAATTTACTCAAAGGCTTAGATCTGTCAGAAGATATTTATCATCAATTGGCTGATCAAGATATGTGTAATCGAAAATTTGAAGAGGTCTTCCTTACAAAGACACAAGAAGAATGGATTGCAATATTTGATCAACTAGAAGCATGCGTTACACCCGTTGTGAACTTTAATGAAGCTAACAGAAACAAATGTAACGCCTCAAAAAATTCGTTTTATATTGATCACAACAATTTAGTGGCACCAGAGCCAGCTCCCAAATTATCTAGAACACCACCAAATGCTACTGGAAAAAAAATACCACCAAAACATGGGGAACATACAACTGAAATTTTATATGGTCTTGGATACAGCAAGAGTGAAATAGATGAATTAATCAATAAAGGTTGTGTTTATGCTTTGAAAATGTCAAATTTATAGATGCTAATTACATTTAACTTAAGGAATTGTGATATTTGGTGATTTGGTGATAAGTATAGAATTAAGGATAATTGTTATTTTAGTGTGTAAAAGTTTTATCATGGTTAAGAAATGTATTTAAACAATTTTAACACAAGTATGAATTTAATTTAATCTTTACATATGGCATATGAATAATACATCATTAATTCAACAATTGAAGATATTAAAGTGAATTTGTGATGAATTAACATATTTAAATAATTATTACTAAATACCTATCTCTTTAACAATATGAGAAAAAAAACATAAACATAAGTTACAGCCAAAACTTAGATGTGTTTATCTGGAGATTTTTACGTATAAAATTTGATTTGAAAGTTGGTAGGTATAGGTTAATATAATTATATAATATCTACCATCAAGAGAAAAAAAGGAACTCAACTAGAACAAGTAGCAAAAACAAAGGAGCAATTATAAATTATCATACAAAAGCAATCGGAACAAAGCATTGTGGATTCAAGTGCCTGAAAAATGTAACAACAAAATATTGATTTTATGTGACATGTCTTGTGCATAACGCATATAGTGTGTCCATATGCGTTATGCACAAGGTGTTCTGGCATTTTGAAAAACCGCGTCGAGTGAATTCCGTTGGTAAAACTTTTAGATATACACGTTCTACTATAAAATATTTCGTCGCATAATGCATTTTTGAAATATCAAGAATCGTTATTTTCCTACTCTATTGTATTCTTGATGAATTTTAATTACTAAAATCACCGATTAGTACACGTATACGTAGGTACGTACTCTTGTTTATACAAAAAAGTTCCTACATTTTTGTCCAGTTCTTGTTTTAAAATAGTTAAGACAATCAATATTTAACAATTAAATTATTCGATGAAGTGAGTGGTAGTCGTACGTTGGTAATCATCCTAATATTTTTTCAGACCGCCACAACGCTGGTAGCAATTTGCTAGCGTACATTTTTAAATTTAATATCTCTTTGTATCGCAGCCTCTAGTGAGTTTTACATCACACGGAATTACGGAAATGTCAGAACAGTGTTACGAAATTAAATGTTTTTTTAAAAGATTTATTGCGCTTTTACATATGTTGCGGTAATGAATGCAGTGGAAGCCGTTCTGTAATATGACAAAACCTAGGTTATTAGGTAAATAATTAAACCCTGGAAACAATAAATTCTATGATTCAAAATACAGGAAAGCACATAAAACCAGGTTCAGTGAGTAACGCGTCTCAATTAATATCCGTTAAATAAATTGTATTTATACTAAGATAAAATAATATTTTTTGGTTGACGACTATAAATAGGCAAATAATTAATATATCATAGGAATTATCCATGGTAGAGAAGCTGCAAAACAAACAAAAGTTATTTTGACACAGTCATAATTATGTAATTCATATATTCTCACTAAAAATACACCGAAATACGAATAAAAAAATCGAGAAAAGAATTCTACTCAATATATATTACAAATTTTCGTGAAATATTTTTTTCAGCTCAATGATTGAATGCTGATTTGAAGTAGTCATCATTTTAATAAGACTCTAACGAGGCGGTAACATTTAATGATCGCGCCAACTAAACAAATATTTATAAATAATTTTAGAAACGGATTGTACGAACAACACGAAGACTCTCATAGAATACGACTTTAAGAGACACCGAGAAAATAGGTGAAGATGATATTTTATAATCTAATCTATTATTATTATCCATTTCGTGGGATAATAATCTTCAGACATATATATCCTTAGGAAAAGATTTTGAGTAGATATTTAGCCCCTAAAATACGATTCCCGTATGTCAAAAACGTATTGAATTTGACAGACTGAAGTAATACTTATCGTTAAGTCTAAACTCAGAATCTTACCCATAGAGAGATCACTTCTATATGTAGGCAAGAAGATCAAGCCTTTAGAGCAGTCCGTTCCATATAAAAAAATATTGTTTTACCCTGTATTAAACCACAACTTCACAACTATAAACCACTGAGGCGATTCTGACTTTCAAACTGCAAGTTTTATGCGGGGCCTTTGGGCCGGCCAGTCAGTTAGACTGGTTGAGGATCCTCTCTTAGGTTAGTGGAACAGTACTAATTTAATTTGTATTTACGTCATCTGGTGTTTTTGCCTTGCTTAATGTACTAAAATAATATAATTATAAAAAAAGAGATGAGACGTATACCTTGAGAAATTGCCAGTTGCAAATACTTTCAAATTACCTATAAAATAAATTATTGCCAACGCGACCTACATAAAATTGAAAAGTGGAAATAAATCCTGGCTTCCGGTAGTGCAGGGCTTACCGGAAATCCTTAGGAAACAGGATCGCAGCTTGGAGTAAGTCTAAGGAATGCCTACGTTAAAAATCTATTTTCTTATTGACGTCGTTTCTAGAGATGTATTAAAAAGACCGCGTTGTTAGTGTGTAAATATAAAAATAAAAATGAATCGCAAAATATGACGCAAAGCGCAAAACTCGAAGACGGATCTCGGACGGAATTCGACAAATTTATTTTTATTCCTTGAACCAGTTTTCTTTTTTGGTTTGTCTTTCTTTTTCTGTAATAAATGTGAACGCAACAGTTGAGCTATATAATTTTTCAAAGTTTACGGATATCTGTTGCCCGTGCAAAGTCGGGGCGGGTTGCTTGTTAAATATAAAAATACGTTAAGTATAAGTACCTATCTAAATACAGTACTAAATACATTATTTCGGTCGAGATTTTTTAATAAATAATTTATTGTGAAACCAAGTATGGATTCTTTAATATGCAACAAACATATAAATATAATCGAAGTCAAGGAGGTTAGAAATCAGTTTTTTACAGTTTTCATTTTTGAAAATAAGCGCTCTACAGTGCTATTTAATATGGTTAAAACGCGAAAAAAATTCGAAGGAAAAGTTGTTTGCTAGTCAGAATTTTTTGTCGAAGTCTCGCAGCGGATCAGCAAAGATATGGTTTTTGTTTAACTAAATTTCACCTATAAATATTCTTTTGACGCTGTAAAGAAACAGTTGTGAAAACATGTAAAAAGAAAAATACATTTCTTATTTATTTAATACAAGAAAAAAACTACATAATCCTTTAAAATATAGTTCACATTACAGCACTCAAGATCCATTTTAAAAGGGAACATTATTTATTGATGGGGGTCGTAACACATCAACCTTAAATAGGTTTTTAGAGGTCTCCCTTTTAGAGGGTTACAAATGTTAGTGACCCTGCGGACCTCGATTTAATTAATGCTTTAGGTACGGCCAAGCGAGCCATGTTAAGTATGTATTTTAATTCATGTTTTATGTATGCGACAAAGTGTAAACATTAGGTCATTTAATTACAGCAAAATTCCTTTAGGTGAGGTGAGTCTGCTGCATAAAAAATGTTAAGGGTAAAAGGTAAGATCCCTTGAGACTTAAATTATACTCCAAAAAGATAGAAGTTATTTTAATTTCAAGTTAATTTAAAATCAAATTCTACGCATTTGATTTTTGTGTCTGTTTTTTTCACTATCACCTTTTAATTTTTCACAACTATTTTTACACCACTCCATAAATGTTTTTCTCGCACATTTGACGACATATAACACACTGCGCAAACTTGAATAAAACCTATTTTAAGGAATTTTTGAATTCAGAGCACAATAGTTTCGTGTACTTATGTTCCCTACCCTCAGGACGGTCTTATTATCGGTTCTTTACTCATACATAGATCAAAAATGTATTGGAGTACGGGAGTCAGACTTAGTGTTTATTGTTTCTATAGTTCTAATTATAGATCAAGTGTATGAAATTCAGGAGTTCACGCTGTCAAATCTGAATTATACCTACAGTTAGAGGGTACAAGATTCATCGAGTTCACGACTTTTATGTATAACGTTTTGTAGGAAATGAATCCTAAATTAGTCGACAGAAATAATTTGAGGAAGATCAGTCGTTGTTAATTTTTAAATTAACTCCTATATTTTCAGAGTATAATTTAAGCCATTATATCCGGTAACAAAACCTGAAACAGTGTTAAAAGTTTTATTCCAGTTCAGTGTTTCCCAAAAATATTACAGGTAACGAGGTCCAATCTGTTATTTTGAGCAGAAAAATTACTTTATTTTTATCTTTTTACTGTAAAACTTTTGATTCGAATGTCACTTGTTTTTTTAACGATTTTGTTAATTGTTACTGACCGTTGTACCGCTTAAATATTGATAAACATAAATCTAACTTGGTCTTTGCTAGAAAAAAAGAGAACAGTTTATTCATTTCAACGACCATCTCACCTACATTTCTAGTTATTCTATCAGCTTGTGGGAATTAAATGTAAAGCAATGTTGTGTTAGGAAACTGATAAAATAAATAAACTTATAAATAAGTTATTCCCATAACTCGAAATCTATTCCAAAGTATTGTATTACTAAGGGCCAGTTTTTTGATCCGAAGTAAAAAATGGTTTAACCATTTGTTACATTAACTATAGTTAAATGAATAACCATTGGTAAAATCGTAAATGCGTTTTTCAATATCTATTTTAACTATAGTTAATCTTAACAATTGGTCAATTTGTTGCCATTGCAATGAGCAATGACATCCCAAAAAATGTGGTTCTTTTTTGTGGGGAACATTTATTTTGTATGACAACACTAGACATATTGAGTGAATGAAATCCATTTTTGCCATCTTCATTCGTTATTTGCGCTTTGAAGAGTTTGAAGTGTCAAATTAATCTAAATAACACGATATAAATAAAGTTGTTTTTCTGTGTTTTAATACGGTTTACACCTTTTACGATACTTAAATATATAAATAACGATGTCCGCAAACAGCCAACGGTCAAACAAGTAAGTACAAACATATTTTCGTGTTATTTATTCCGGTTTATCTTGTGTTTCGTAATAGAAAGTAATACATTTATGTTTTGTTAAAGGGACCATACTGCTAACTTCGCCAAAAAAGAAACTGCCAAACTGGTGATGCTTCTCAAGGATTACACAGTCGTAACCTGCAAACAACTGCTCACTGCAGCAATCTACAAAAGATGCAGCTTGGAAATCTCTGTGACGTTTTCAACTCAGATGGGTCTAGACACCGAAGTGTTAAATTTAATATACATTTAATGAAGGTGTAGGCACATATTTATATTTATTTTTGTATAGCTGAGTCCTACAACAAAAGGAAAAAATCTTTTAACCCTTTGGAAACAAGGAAGCGGATTATGATCCACACGGATAAAACAATGGAGTTTTTGAAACAAAAACAAATAAGAGAGGATGATTTGTTCAATTATGCTAAGGAAGAGCATCAAAAACATTTGCTGCACCAATGAGAGGCCCACCAAAAATCCATACTGCATAAAGAGGAGGTGCACCAAAAAGTGATGCAGCAGATGGAAGAAAGGCACAATAAATATATGTAGCAGCAAAAAGAGTTGCATCAAATTGAGGTGAAATGCAAGAAGAAACAATTAGAAAATATTTAATTGCTACTTTAGGGTTTCATGTAAATTTTGTAATGTTTTTTTAATAAAAATGGTTTGTATTTAAGTTAAAATTAAACAGTTTATTAATCAAGTCACATGTTTTATTTATAAATTCTTGTAATAAAGTAGGTAGATGCTAACTCACAAATGTAATAAAAGCCCTAAAGAATATCATAGGTCCCTAACTAATGTGTAGTTGTAGTTTATTACAAGTATGTACTTATAATTATTATAAGTTAATATCATAGGCAATAAAATACATAATGAATTAGTAATATACTTAATTATATACTGCTGCGGTTCTGTAGCTAGTAATGAAGCAAAATAGGTTTGTATGAGCTGCTGTCTATATATACTCTTGTTCATTGGCAGTTTAAGATCATTCCCAATTTCAGTAACAATCCAGAGCACTGTTCCCTTCGATAGGGGGTAACAGTGACAAAAATCTACATCATCCCAGGTTTCTAATGGCGGATGGCGTTGCCTAAATATTTTTAGTCACTCATTAACACATTCTCATATAATATTATAGTCTCATTAATTAAAGTATCTCAATATGTTTAAATTCATCATTAGATAGTAATAAACGTATTTATCATAGTTTGATTTCTGTGACAAACAGCTGTTACTATTTAAATTACAACCTTGTTAACCCTCCGATACTGAGTAGTTAACTTTTTTGACTAATGGTTAGATATTTTACCATTAGATGCTCTTACCACGGATCAAAAAACGCATTTTGCTGATATTTAACTAATAGTAAGGATTTTTAACCAATAGTTGAGTTAACTACGGATCAAAAAACCGGCCCTTAGTTCACTCCGTCCATAAAATTGGAATTTCCAAGTTATTTTCATAGTAAAAACAATTGTAAAATCGTTTAATTTTTTTTACCTCTACTGTGTAGGCTGTATACTGATAAATCATTCAGGAAAATCAGTTTTAAATACTTTAAGAGCAAGGTGCTTGTTTATATGAGCACGCAACAAAATATATAGTTTTCAATATAATTCTACGCAGAAGTTTAGTTTTATTTTTATTATATTTATCTTTTATGAAATAAAGCAAAAGGCAAAAAAAAATATTCAAATTCTGACTACTACTACTACTACTAGTAAACGACTTAACAACTTTCGCTGAATCTTTATCTGCTGTTTTACCTTTACTTACAGTTTGCACAAAAATTATGATATTGTTCTTATATATTAACAGAAACCATTATTTTCATTGATATCGGTTCTTCCCTTTGATGCCCCGAAATCTCCTCTCTGGTCCGTCCCAGGGCCGCCAGACGTCACGTATTTTCTGACGGATGAAATGTGGACGATTGGGTAGTGTTAGTATGTACTATGATCGTATGCCTACCTGCTAGCTTGGTCAAACGGCCAATTTCCAAGTATCAGGTAATCAAGGTACACAAAAACATTACTTACTTCACGTAAATTCTCATGGCTGATTTTTATATATGTTTTCGAGTGTATAGTTAAAAATAAATTGTCAATACTCCCAGACACTTTCCGTCGGCCATATTGCTTAACAGACGCTTTAAGGGTCTCAAAATAATTAGTCAACTTCACGTAAATTCTGACGCTCCATTTTTATATATGTTCATCCGACAACTATTTTAAAAAGCTTTGACAAGAAAGACAGACTGATCCAAGGGGCCAATCATCCCCTAAACTAAATTTTAATATCTCTATGAGTGAGAGAGCATTATCTACGCGCATGAGACTGAGTGAGACCGACTGCGCTGTTAAAGCCATGAAAATTACTTGAAAAATTATTATTATTCAAAAAGGGCAAGCAAAAGCCGTTTAATATTTTGAAGAAAAATTAAGAGTACCAACAAAGCATTTCACCGTTTTGGTACGTTGGATTTTGTTGGTGATGTAGATGAAGAAGAACGTGTATTCAACATAATACAAAAATTTATCTGTGATGTTTACAATTTTCCTGGAATAATTGATGTAGATGCTGCCAGACTACAGTTGTTTATCATTTACATACATGGTATCTGATATAAATGAAGAATTCAATCGAAAGAATTTAAGAAACTTCAGCCAGTAATTACCACCTTGTAAAGTGAGCTTTGGCAACAGTTTCGACGGGCTAGCTTTGGAACAATGCAAGTATGAAGATGATAAATATTTTCAACCCCGAAAACAATGGCTGGACACTACAAGATGGTAAATATGATTTTCATCGGTTGATGGAGATCAATTACCGGGTTTTGTCAGTCAGTCGCTGGAAGAACAATCAGGTAAATTATTTTCGTTTCTCATATTATTTGTATCTTTTTAGTTTTTTCAGACCTTCATTGTTTAACTTGTTTTTACAGAGGAAGAAAATAAGGATAATGGATGAACATACATTAATATTCAATTTCAAGATGAATTGATGATGATGATAATGAAGATTAAAAGCACTTTAAGAAATATTGAAGAATTAATATTTTTCCACTTTATTTCCAAATTTCCAATAAATAATTAATTAAAAAATTGCTGCTATTTAAATATAAGTGGTATTTTTAAAAATATTTTTAGTTCTAATTAATAAATTGAAAAAAAAAAATTGCTAACTTTAGTATTATTTATTATGTGTAAATTTTTTCTATTTTTGTTGCTATAATTTACTTGTCAACAAAATTCTAAAAATTATAAAATATCTTTCAAGTAATTTTATGGAAAGCGCAGTCTCTCACTCAGTCTCATGGGTAGATAATGCTCTCCCCCCCATAGAGATATTAAAATTTAGTTTAGGGGATGATTGGCCCCTTGGATCGGTCTGTCTTCTTTAAAGCTTAAAATAGTGTGGATGAACATATATAAAAATGGATCAGAATTTAGTAAGTTACTATTATTTTACCCTTAAAGTCTGTTAATATACGGGTTTGGGAGTATTGACAATTTATTTTTAACTATACACTCGAAAACATATATAAAAATCAGCCATGAGAATTTAGTGAAGTAAGTAATGTTTTTGTTACTTGATTACTTATGATTTTTACACTAGTAGATAATATAGTAATTAGACTAACACTACCCAATTCCAATTTCATCCTAAAATATGGGGCTACTCTACATCCAGCCCTGCGACTCACAACACTAATCAGTGTTATTGTCTTTTAACTACGATTTCCTCAACTCTACCCCAATTAAGGTAAACTTGTTAAATGCATAATCGTGCTATTAGAATGATTAATTTGTAATACATCAGATAGCACAATGTCAGGCTCCATGATGTTTGTGTCTTTTGTTTTAATTGTTTTTTGCGCGACAGTTACACTTGTTAGCACAGGTGAGTAAATTTTAATGAATACCGTTTTCCTTGTATCAAAGGCGATACTTTTATAAATGAGCAGCAATAGTTATAATTTTACTATTAACAAAGTTAATTAATTAATTTTTTATGATATTTCAAAAGTAGATTAAAAGTTTCATGAATAACTATAGGTAATAGGTATATAATTATTGTTTGCTTTATATTTGAATTATTGTATATCTTATGTAGTTTTGCGCTTCTTGCGCTGACATTATTTAATCTATTTCTTCCTTTATAGGTTGATTGGAAGTGATCGCTCAAAAGCGATAGGATTGGTTTCCTTATATTTTTATTATTATATTTTGAACTGATTTTTTCAACAAACGTTCAATAATATAATCACCTACATAGGTTTTCCTGCTTCAGATGTTTTTTGTTGTTAGTTTCTTATTTCCAACTAATTTAAAAAATAACAAGAAATTTGCCTATTGTGAAGTATTTATTTGTTTCAACAGGTTTTCTGACTGATTTTTTGTCCATACTTCGTCATAAGAGATTGATATTATACTTCCGCACAACGTTTTTATCGTATTACGAAAAAACTTTAAAGTTACTAAACGCACGTTACGCGTTTTTTCGAATAGCGGACTTCACTATTGAAGTAACAATTGTAAATCTCGTTATTGAATTAAATTATGAATTCACTTCACAAGAGGGATGAAATCAAAATGTCATTTATTCATTTAGGTAACACAATGTACACTTATGACCGTGCTTCGAATGAAAAGGCTTCTAATAGATTACTACTACTATAACTTCTTTATATTTACTGTCAGTCACTGATCTAGAGCGACCAACAAGCGAGGATTAATGAAATGAATCTGGCAATTAACTCTCCTTTACGCATCTCACATCCGTGCTTGAAGTGTGTTCGTGTCAAAATTCGTATCACTTTGCCCTACCAATTAAAAATACGCTCTAATGTCTTATTAAACTTTTTTAGATGATGCAGCAATCAACTGTGACGTCAACTCTTCTCCAACCGAATGTGTGAGGTACTGTCCCCCTCAAGCCTGCAACTATACGTCTAATGGTCGTCCCTGTATTCCAGGACCATGCAGGCGTGGCTGTAACTGCCATGAAGGGTACTGTAAGACATCCAATGACGAATGTGTGCCTATAAACTAATGTCATAATAAAGATTATGAATAATTGGTTTTTATTATAGTGCATATAACTGTAGATTTTATTTGAGACATGGCGGTATCCTCACTATGTTTGCCTTCACCGGACGAGCGACTGTTCAAAGCCAGGGATCGAACCTACGACCTTCAGGAATAAGATCCACACCCTAAAGCTACTAGGCCAACACTGTTTTGAACAGTCCAAGTATCATCAAAATCAATTCTAAAAGTTAATGTTAGTTACTTTATCATTTTATTTACCATTTTTACGACGTAGTTTTCATTTAAAAAGAATGGTAAACATGGCAAAAATGCAAATTAATACAATTATAAGGCTGGTCACTTAATTAAAAATGATTCAGGCAATTAAAAACGAAACTAGCGAAAGAGACGGTCTGACTAATAATGCAGTTAAGACGAAGGTGATGGTCATTTCTCCTAATTTATCTGTAGCTGGTAGAACGTTGGAACAGGTTCGGCAATACAAGTATTTGGGAACTAGGGTTACAAACGAGTGGAATCCTGATCAGGAAATTAGGCCTCGAATCGAAATTGCCCGAGGATCTTTCAACAAAATGAAGAAAGTTTTGTGCTGCCGTCACTTGACCATTAAACTCCGAGTCCGACTTCTCCTTTGTTACATATGGCCAATTGTTCTGTACGGCTGTGAAGCTTGGACAATTAAAGAAGATACCGTGCTTTTGATTTCGTACTTATAACGTGGAATGCCTTCCGAGCAACCAGTAAAATTAGTAAATTCGTTACAGTAGTAAAGAACATCTAACTCTTCGCGCTTCTTTGACCATTGACCTTCCAGCGGTGTTAGTATCAAGTGTCATAACTAGGTAGGTACTTAGCTAAATTATGGAATGGCACTGTGATGTTATCGTATATTGATAATAATTTTAATTTTTTTTTGGTAATATTAATTATTGTTAATTAAATTCATATTTTATTTTGCGAAAAAAATAATATTAGCCACTATACAGATAAAAGGAAAATAACGATACAATAAACTTGTGCCCCATTACATTACGACACTTCAAACAAAATTAACGTGTTATCGTTCAAAATCAACGATAAAATTGTTCCACTATGATCTCTTTCATATATTTTAATTGTAACTCAAAGCATATAATTTAAATGCATATCAGCGGTCAATTATACTGAAATTGAAATCTCTCAAAAGAACAAATTGAATCCCATTTAACTGGATTAATTCGAGATAATCTTTTTATATGAAAATTTAAGTATTCGTTTATTTTGTGTCTAGCCTTAGCTTATAAATATTTGAATAAAATGATAATTCAAGGACCTCTACTGAAAATATGACAAGCAATTTTGGGAATTCAGTCAACAGTAAGATATTTATACTAGAGACCTTGGGACTCCTGTATGTCAAAAACGTGTTGGTTTTGACACACGATTCTGAATCTCAGACACACAGATTTTAATAAGTCATGCATTTTACTATGTTATGTCCAAATAGAAGTTTCCAAACTGTTAAATACAGGAGAAAGGTTTAGAAACCTGTAATTAAAGTTTTTCGAACATCTAAAGATGGACTTATTTGGTGGGCTGAAAAGTTCGTAGGCTAATATAGAAAAAATCTTTTTTTATAGAATTTGATTTGATTATTCAATATCTTCGAGAGCGATACAACGATTATACCAGTCATTTATTCAATACCATTTTTATAGTACGATTCGTCTTTAGCGACCAAATAGGCTACAGTTTTGACGATTACCTTTTGATGAGTGAAACTGAATTTTTTTGTTTAATTTTTTCAGAATAATAAATTTTTTAGATGGGAAACTATTTCTATTAGTAGGATAAATACAAGTATTGGTAAAATCGACTGTTACAAGTATTTCGCTTTAAAAATGGTAACAGATTTTATATATTAAATTGTACACAATAATAAATTACCACAATATGTACAGTGCGTGTTATGCGTCGATTTATATAGCGAGTACATAGCGAGATGCTTGAGAAATATCTTTTCTAAAATTGAATTGTCTTTAGAAAATATTTGTTTTTAATGTTCCCAAACAAACAGAAAAGCGATTTAAAAGCTAACGTCTAGACGAGTAAATAGGATAAGAGGATTTCGCAGAAAATCCGATGGAGGTTGAAAGAAAACTAAGGAAAATTGGACAAAGCCGAAGTAAGGCGCTAAAGCATACCTTGCTTATAACTTTAGAGGATTTACTTTTGGGAAACATTTTACGCTCGAAATATTTTGTAAGAGATCACTTAATTTTTTATCACATTATTTATAAGTATTTTATAACGCCTTTTAAAGATTTAAAAGAAATACTGTCACGGATTGCATAATGGCTTGCACGACATCTACAATCAATACGATGACAGCATATACTGGAGTGCTCCTTCGAGGCGTTTTCAAGTACATGTACAAGATCTCAACATCAGCCTCTGGGACCATCTAGTTAATGGTTATACTTGTCAAGAACACCTTTCATACACCACAGCAACTTGATTGTATGTAATAATAAAATATCGCATGGTATTACATTTTTGAAGTAGTTTGCGCTAAGTTTCCATACTGAACTTACCCTAATGCTCAGATTCCAAATCCAATACGTTTTTTAACAGACGGCCTGTCTGTCACTAGTGAATAATCTCACATTGAATTGAACTAATTTGTATTGGTAAAAAAGTAATTTAGATTATTTTGGGCAGTCTTCGTCGAAAGTTCACGTCGAACCAAACAACTTAAGCCGCATTATTCAGCTTTTGATTTTAAGACATTCTTCACGTCCATATCAGCATCAGCACGATATCTTTCCTTGTCATTATGCTTAAATCGTCACGTGGATGCTGTGAAGTTTAGCATATGTAACTAGCAACCTTCATTAGTCTTCAATAAAAAGAGAACTAGATTCTATAAGACTTTCTAAAAAAATCAAAATATATTGATGTATATATGCAAAATATATAAATATATAATGTAAAATATATAAGATACGTAAAATTAAAACAGTAAAATGCGTAAACATGAACTTTACGCCTATATCAACTGTGTTATTAAAAATATGCATTATTATTTTGAACTACTGAATTGCAACGATAATTAAAAATAATCTGATGTCTTGCTGTGTTATTTATAAAACAGGGTACAAACGGGCTCAACTGATGTTAAGTGATACCTGTGGCCTATTGACACTTACCCTGCTAGAAGGGTCGCAACGACAGCTTTTTATAAATCGGTACACTCTTGAAGGACTCCAAGTTGCTAAGCCATCTGAAGTCACAGCAGATTATCGCAAAAAATACTTATTCAAATAAATATAAATTTATCTATTTTTTGTTACCGTTCCATGAGTCATAGCAAGTTAATAAGTGTTTAGGCGTTCCATTGAATGGAGAATAAGTTCTGATTGTCGTGAAAAAGCCAATGTTAATGAAACGAACTAATTAGCTTCAATAGTTACGTTGGCAAGAAGCACTAATGAGAAGGTCACGGTATTGTAACTAGCGATTCCCGCGACTTGGGCAAAAGCGTAAATTTTAATTTATACAAAATTTAACAAAGTTTTGACTTTTACTACGTGAAACGTGGTACGTTAAAGCTTCATAGAATATATGGTTACGGGATACTTCCTGCGACGTTTTCTGGTGCATTGGCAATGCTGCGGCCCTTGACTACCTCATCAGTTTCTGGGCTGTTTGCGGCTGTATTTATTGCTATTGCAAGAAGGACAGTTTTGTGAGGCTGGAACTGATTTGGACAATAATCCTTTATTTCTCTCTTTTGATTATTACTCTTACTGGGGAAAGCTATCCAGTTTATTCAATATCCTGGTCTGAACTAGAAATATGTAAAATTTAGGTTGTCTATTGGAAGTCATGTACATAACCTTATTGCATTCAAGAATTGTCGTAGGTATCCGAGTATGCCGGTAATTCGTTTTAAATAGAAAAATATAATTAACGTGATGAAACAAGAACTTTTAGTTAATTTAATGTTCTGTTCTATTTCGACTGGCGTGTGCATAATTTTTAAAAAGTTTTATTATTCGTTATTCAACATATTCGATAAAAATGGTAAGAGACGATTCACATTTGGCTACAAAGGTTACACGTTCTTTGCAATTGAATGAGACAACCTTAGAGATGACCTTTATGTGTCAAGGTAGGGCACTAAATAGAGGAAAATACACAATTATTATTAGTAAGTATTCATTAGAATTTTCATCTGTACATTCAAACCCTGGACAGAAATTAATAAACTTCATTTCGATTACTAAGAAATATTAGTCTTAAGTTTGTAGTTTTATCAGAAACTATATATTTTAGTTGATTAATATTGATCTATATTGACCTAACTGTGTTGTCAACATAACGAAGAGGGTAAACCCTGCAGCGACCTCAAAAGCCACAACAGTTTTCCGCATTGAAATCATTATTTTTGAAGAAAATTTCAAGGCACGCGGACTCATCTGTGTTGAGTGTACTAAGCTAGTCACTAATAAAGTAGTTATTTATTTTTTATAAACGTGAGTTAATGAAAATTAACGAGAAGAAACTAGCCGTTTTAATAAAGTACACTAAAAAAATGTATATACAAACATTAAAAAATAATATTTTATACTTTATTAAGAAAAATTTGTACGCCATTATGTGTGGCAGGATATGCCACCATAACATTTTTATACCATATTCTTGCACAATTTATTATAATTCTTATTACAAAAATTCAGTGAAACCCTATATGAGTCTTAGCCTCAGATTGCATCTGTTCCTTTAATCATTTTTTTCATAGACGAAGTAGGTGATTAGCCCAGTTTGGATTTGTGAGATATTTGTTTCCTTACTATGTTATCCTTCACTGTACGAGTGTTAGATGCGCACATAGACAGAAACTCTACTGGTGCACAGCTGGGAACCGAGCTTAAGATCTCTAGGATGAGAGTAGCACGTTTAAGCCACTGGGCCAACACTGCTGTTTATATTACTATTATAATTTAGAGATAAGCTATAATGTCTTTACTCTTTACGTGATCATGTGATATAAAACGCCACAAGAATAAATTAATTATCTCATTGTGACAACGAAACTAACATAAATTTTGTTTGCATCGCCATTTTTTATATTAATAGGCTTCTAGAATAATCTTAGAGGAAAATTGCGAACCTTGGCCAATGCAAATTTTAAGGCGTGATTCAAATGCATTGGTTTACTTCTAGTTAACACTGAGATTTCAATGTTGTGTGTTGTGCTGTGATATAATTATGTTAGAGAAATTAATTGTTGTTTTTATATTTTGTTGGATTTACAGCGTAAATAGCGGAGGTAAGTCTTATGTGATTTGTTTGTAATAATCAAAGGAAAGTTTTCCAAAATACGCCTTAACAGATTAAGTCGCGTTACGTAAATTTTAAGAGCACTGTTGGCTTAGTGGCTTCAGCGTGCGACTGTCATCCCTGAGGTCATAGGTTCGATCCCCGGTTGTATACCAATGGACTTTCTTTCTATATGCGCATTTAACATTCATTTGAACGGTGAAGGAAAACATCGTGAGGAATTGCCCATGTCTTAGACCCAAAAAGTCGAAGGCGTGGGTCGCCTAGGCTCACCTACTTGCCTATTAGATTGAAAATTGATCTTGAAACAGATTCAGAAATCTGAGGCCCAGACCTAAAGAGGTTGTAGCTATTTGGTTGTAGCTGTTGTAGAAATTGTATACCTGATTTAAATTTAAAATATGGGATAAATTGATTACGATTTTGTGTGTGTATTATTTCATTTATTCATTAAATTCCAAAGTGTACATTTTTAAAGAGGTAAAAAAGCTTATAAATTTAATAACTACACTAAATGGCATAACCTAAAGTCAAGCACAAATTTAAAACACAATAAATAGGGCTTGTAGGTAGTAACAATATTACTATCCCAAAATGTTAAAAAGAGATTTGAAGGTTTTTAGAAATGTTAATGTGATAAATAGTTTTTACTTTTCGATAAACTAGGTAAGTGAATCGAGTAACTTATACAAAGTACATATCTATATTTATTGGCAGCCTTGTTTTCAGTGTCTTACTACATTTTCTACCGTTATTAACTCCTAATAGTAGACATTTCTAGTTTCGTAACTAATTAGTGATTTACTATATGTATTAAGCTCATTACAATTGTTATTGCTCATACAATGCGGAGGGTATATCTGGTATAAAAAATACTACAATACTTCTCTTAACAATGTACGAATGGATGAAGTTTCTTACATGTCTTAACAGAGTAGTTTAACTTAGTTTCAAAGCGTTTGTAAGCCTCAGTCTTGCCTGGCTAGTCGTGGGGCACAAGCAAAGTTTAGCAGATTATTTCTACACAAAGGTAATGTGTGAATAGCGTATTTACGGCTTACAGAACAATTGTGCATTCTACTTGAGATTTTAAGGCTGAACTGCCTGATTTAAAATGCAGCAGCATTGCGCGAATTAGTGGAGTTTTATAACCTGTGTTTTTGATCGTCTTTTGTTTATGCGTGTTACATATTTCGATTAAACTGTAAAGGATACAGGGATACAATTGTATTGTTGTAGAAAAATTATGATTCTGACGAATTCTAGATATAATCTTTGTTAAGCAAACTTCTGTTTCAGATATTGAGAATTTGTACGATTGTAAAGCTGAGATTGTTTTATTCTTGTGATTAATATGTGGTATTTAATTATGACAAAGACAACGCATAATGCTTCAGTGCAACTGTTACTGTACGGATAGTAAATCGTTGATTTAACACAATTTTATTGTTAAATAAAACGATTCAGATGCGACATTTCGCGATATCCGTAGCGCTGATACCGCAACCGTGGGAACGCGCCGTACAAAAACGTTGAAGATGGTAATCACTATCGCTATTGATCACAAAGTGCGGATTGTAGTCCACGGATAGCACACAATAAAACGATTAATTAATTACTCAACGCTATAAATAAGAGAACATACTCAGAGGTATCATTACTTTGATTGACATTTATGGCATTATTATGTGTACAACACAGATAAATTATTTCAGTTTTTAAACGGTCTACTTGCGAAGAGAACGAAATATACGCAGAATGTCACCTCTGTGGTCCAGAAAGATGCTCCCAACTTGGGTTCCCAGCGCCATGTGGTGGTACCGCATGCAAGCCACGGTGTGTATGTATAGACGGATTTGTTCGAGATGATGATGGAAAATGTATTCCAAAGATGGAGTGCCGTAAGTTTATTAATAAAGAAGAAAGATTTGTATGTTTGTAAGAAAAATTGCATAACTACTGGACTGATTTGAATGCTGCATTATCCCTGAGTAACAATTATTTACTCAGGGACATAACAAAAAATAAAGCGCAGCCATGCGAAGCCTCACTATATAGATAACGAAAATGATTTATGGTAGTTTTTACAAAGTTATGTATCGCTGATCGATATTAACGAGTCATAAGATTTAGGATTTCTTCTATGTTAACTTTTTAATATTAAAGACGAAAGTATACATGAAATTTTGACAGCTTCACTGCTAATATTGGAAATGAAATGTTTTAACCCTACCTGTTTTACCTAGATAATGTAGCTAACAACACATCAAATATTTCTATGAAAAATGCGTGAAAACATAATTTATGATACGCGACTCAGCCGTAGAAATAACTAATGTAAAATAACAATTAAAAGAGTTGTCTATTTGACAACTATGAGTAATAATGCTGGCTTCGTAGCTTTTCTTACTAAATATCTAACTTTTATAGCCAAACAAAGGCGTATCCTAAGTCCCTACTTAACTGAAACTCATCATTCTTTTGTCACGAGTGTATTTGAGCGTCTTTTGTTTTAATAGTTTATTTTATATGTAATTGCCTCAAATGAGCCCATGGCGAGTTGGCTAGGAGTTGCTATGCTTTGAACAGTATTATCGTACGCTCTTTATTGAAGAAAACATAAAAACTTTTACACGCTTTGAGCTATACCAATTAAGTACAAAGAAATTTCAACTAAAGAAAAGCTGGAAAAAAAAGTTTGTTGGCACTTTGAACTCTCTAGTTATTTCGTGCGCTATTCTAGCACAAACGACGGAGTATAAAAGAATTTTAGCGGAAAAGTTGGTTCCCCATACGATGTTGAACACTTGTTTTCATTTCATTCCAGCTAGTGAAGTGAAAATTTCACATTACTGGTAACTGTTTTACTCTGCATTCTTTGTATAAGATTAATAAACTAAGTTTGCTCGGTTACTCACCTATTTCCCATACAAATATCAATTAAAAGACACATGTTTGTGACATGTCCCATTTGATTTAATTATGACAAGATAATATGAATTCAAGACTTTCGATCTACAACAAGAATTGCAACGCATTCATTGGTAAAATTATTGTTTTTAATATTTCAGCGTCATGTGGTGGAGACAAAAACGCGATTACCGGTTGCAGCAACCACTGTGGTAACACATGCTCCGACTTCCGGGAGGTAAATAAAACCTGCCTTTCCGGATGCCACTATAACGGCTGCAATTGCAAGCCTGGATTTGTTTTTCATGAAAAGTTGAACCACTGTGTTTTACCAAATAATTGTTGTGAGTTTATTATTATTGTTTATAAGGTTTACTAGATGTAGTATTAAATAATGATAGTTTTACAATATTTGTGTATGTACAACGTGTGTGCTAAGATGATTTATTCTGAAGTCTGTTGATCGAAATTGACAGCTGTCATTCGTGAGTCAAAGACAACTTAATCTAAGTGCAAGAAGTATAAATCCGTGTAAAAATTAATGAAGGAATATGTGATGCAAATAACTATATAAAGAAAATACTTAAAAATTGCTGCCTTTTAAAAAGAAAGTAACAATTAAAAAAAAAAATATAATTACAACGTACATAAAAATTAATTCTTCCTTAAGTATATATAGTCTAGTAAAATAGATGCTTCTAAATTTTAAAAAGCCTTGTATGACGAAACAAATGTGTTAACTATAACCATTTGAAGTAGACTTCAAATTAAATTCATTCACACACATATTCACAACCACACATGCTTCAGTTGTTTGTTACTTTAGTATATATACAGTCTTCTGTGCGGAGTTTTTCTTTGGAAGCTACCTTTTCAGTGGAAGGCTGGCAACCTCTTAGTCCTGATAGTCCTATTATAGGTATCTCACTAAGAAAGTCAATGCCTGTATTGTGTAAACTTGTAAAATGCAAAATTGTGATGAGGAAAATAAACTTCATTATTATTAATTAAAACGAACTTTTAACTATTAAATAATTTAGTAGATAGTTGAAATAACTCAATATAATTTTGTGGAATTAGTTATTAGGTATTTCGTATTATTTTAACATTTTAATGATAATTTGTTCGAAGAAAAGAGGCCAATTATATTACCATAATATTTTTTTCAGGATTGGCACGAGGTGATGCGGTTGAAGAAATTTTCCGAATTTTCTTATATATTTCTAAAGAAAATGGGGTAAAATTTAATTACAGATGTCACCAATTTTATTTTATATAACAATAAACATTTGTAACAAATCTTATTTTCATACAATAAAATTCCCTTTAATTAGGAATCTTTATTCTATTTAGAGCCGCGCTAGGTTTTACTCCTGTGTGTCAAATCCAATACGTTTTTGACATACGGGATTCATACAGCTTTCTACTGTTTACCTGTATATTCTGTGTTAGTTTGTTATTTCTATGTTCTAATATAACTGATGTGTATGTGTGTAAGTTTTCTGTTTTGAGAACATAATTAAATAAGTACTTAGTTATCCCCCTCTCTCTTATTCATAAAATTACAATTAGTCTTTACACTGTTTTAACTATATAGTGCTCATCTGTATCTTCCTATCAAATTCTACTATCGCTGTGATAGAAAGAGACAGTCTTACAACAGGTTTATAACTTTAACCTATCAAGTGTTATAATATATAAAATACATACAGTTATAAAATTTAATACCATTACCACCTCGAGAGAAAGAAGATTATTTTTTACAATATTTGAACACTAAAATATATCATCAATCATATCTTTGTATAAAGCCTTTTAAAATAGATAGTTAGATATTAGTATTCATTAACAATATTTCTTATTTCTTTTGTTTGGTCTTGTATTATCAAACGATAATTAATTTATTTATATATATATAGGTACAGGTTGTAAAGAACAGATGAGGTTTTTTTGATGTCTAAAATCTACGGAGTTCAAGATACATGCAATTTTGTTTTTTTTAAAAAAATAAAACGATTTTTACCTCGAAGGACTTTCACTAAAAACCTATGATATATAATTAATGCTTTGCGATATTACATTTAATATAAAAACAAAGGGTAAGCTTAGGTAACCTAGTTTCTGCTTGTTTAGCGAATTTCAGACCAAGTCAAGTAACGAGTAACGAACCCTTGTAAATAGAAGTTAAACAAGTTTCTCGGACCAATAAGGCTATAAATTAAAGAAAAAAAGTTTTTCACTAACTCCCTCGAACAGTTAACACCGATTCTAGGGAAAATATTTTTTAATGCATCGTTATTCTGGAAATGGGTTCTGTATATTTCTTTTCCCTTTTAAAATTCAAAGTACCACTGTTTATGCAATGATTATTCAAATAAATACAATACAAGATCGATAAGATAATATCGTAGAAACTTAATATTTCGAAGAATTCTAATGCTATTGACTTATCCCGCCATTTTAAAAATGAAACAAATTCTAAATTTAAATTTGGCAGTTCATCAATCTTCTTAAATTGTGATAGATACAATCTCACAGACTACTTAGGAAAATCTGATCATAACCTTATAGATACACTTAATAAACAAAATTAAACCTTAATAAATATATATTGTAATTAATTTATTGAGGACCCTAAAAACTCAGCCGAAAGTTGTCGAGATTGATCTATGGTTACTTTCCTATCAGTACAGATTCGTAATTTATAGGAATCGAATGCGGTGCCCGAGATAGATTTTATCTAAATTAATTTGCCATTTACGTAATTGGATTAGAATATGCGAATGACATGCTTATTAATATAAATAAATCTTCTATATAATACATAGTAATAATAATAACCCAGTGGCGCAACAACCCTATATGGGTTTAGACCAGAGTTTAGTTTTGTTCTTTGATCTTTTTTTTTTTAATAATTTTATGGCCTGGTTGTTCTTTGATCGTTTTCATGTCATAGACAAGTATATGTTCCGCCTTCTAACTGATACATGTTGTCGATTTTTGGATTTGAGACGTTTGTCACGATGTTATCCTTCACCGTACGACCGAGTGAAAGTCCATTTTTGCATAGCGGGGGATTGAACTTACGACCTCAGGGAAGAGAGTCGCACTTCTGAAGCCACTAAATTAATATAGCACATAGGCGATATAAGTCACATATTGTGTTTGTGAAGCACTTTTCATCATTTATTTATTTCTGAATTGATGAACTTCATACGACAAAATAACATAGTTTTTTTTAAAGTCTTCCTTTAATAATTTCTTTTTTTATATTATTGGGCCATACACAATATACAAGTACACAGTGCTAAAACCAGAACCCTTACTCTGTAACTTACAACAGTGATAGCAATACCGATCCAAATGTTTTTGTATGCAAGTTCGATGTAGTTCTCTCAATATCCGTAGCGCTGATGTCGCAACCTTGGGACCCTGGTCAGTCGACTGTATCTGGTACCCCATAGCTGACTGGAAGAAACAAGGAAATGCCATCTGCAGTAATCCCTTACCCCATTAAATTACTTACCGTAGCTATAACAGACGTAATAAGTCAAAATAAAACCTCATCTTTGAAATGATTCCTAAGATTGAAAATAATAATTTTATTGCCCATTCAAATACACTTGGAACTTTCTAACAAAAGATTGCTTCGAAATCAAATTCCAAATGTAAACAAAGGTTATTAAAATGTCAATTTGACGCTTAAACAACCTTCGGGAGAATGTTTCCTATTCTAATAAAAACTTCTGTTTTATTAAAAGAATGAATATCATAAGAACGGAATTGTTTAAGAAGTTGAAAGTATGCTTTTTGTTAGAAGTAGTTTTTGTCTGTATTGTCTTCGGGTACTAGAGATTATATACGGAGAAGTAATAAGATTAAAAAAATACATTTAGCCTGTCGGCGCCGCCCTCTTGTTAAAACATAATATGTATGTAATTGAACTATAAGTGCCCAGGCCCCCCCCCGGGGGGGGCGGGGGGGGGGGGGGGGAGGAAGGAAAAAAAAAAAGGAGGGGGGGGAAGGGGGGGGGGGGGGATTTTTTTTTTTATGTTTTTGTTTTTTTTTTTTTTTTTGTAAGACTAGAAATAACCTTCTAAAAAGGGCACATATTATTCGCTGTATTACGTTAGTTAACGAATTACAATGGACCTTTTTTATTGTCCGTTGAGTGAACTGACAAAAGTTCTACTATTTGTTAGTGTCTATAATAATTGGTTATATTTTTTTACATTTTTCCTATTTAATTTACGAGTAATTTGTTAGTTTTATTTTGTGTGTGATTGTTTTATTTGGTTTGACCTGTTAAGACAAGATTGTGTTTCTTGTAAATCAATAAATAAATATACATCTTTAAATATAGTACATTCTTCTTTTAACAGATTAAAATTGTGAATTGGTGACCACGTAAATATTCACGGATTTACTTATAAACACCGCTGACCAAATGTTGAAGCACGCGAACACAGCTTACGATGTCTTTATAAAAAAAACTAGGGGGGGGGGGGGGGGGGGGGGGGGGGGGGGGGGGGGGGGGGGGGGGGGGGGGGGGGGGGGGGGGGGGGGGGGGGGGGGGGGGGGGGGGGGGGGGGGGGGGGGGGGGGGGGGGGGGGGGGGGGGGGGGGGGGGGGGGGGGGGGGGGGGGGGGGGGGGGGGGGGGGGGGGGGGGGGGGGGGGGGGGGGGGGGGGGGGGGGGGGGGGGGGGGGGGGGGGGGGGGGGGGGGGGGGGGGGGGGGGGGGGGGGGGGGGGGGGGGGGGGGGGGGGGGGGGGGGGGGGGGGGGGGGGGGGGGGGGGGGGGGGGGGGGGGGGGGGGGGGGGGGGGGGGGGGGGGGGGGGGGGGGGGGGGGGGG